>OZ010628.1:8666722-9092012 GCA_963932425.1 Athalia cordata | reverse complement strand
TACGTGAGGAAAGCGTCATACGATCAATTTCAAAAATACTCAATTTTTCGGTTTAAAAATCGGAAAAATCCAGAGGGGGGAGGGTTAGATTTTGTTCGATTTCGGAGTCAAAGATCAACATTCTTCTAAAATGGGTTTAATATTGTATTCTCATGTATTTTGAGCTCAGGAATTCGAATTGACTAATAGGATTGATCCATCTATGGCATTCATCGAGTTATCGTCAATTTAATCGATCCAAAGCGTGAAAAATCGAGGATATCTCGATAGGATTGATTCGTAGCTGAATTTAACTGTTTGGCTAGTGTTCCTGAGGTGAAAATACGTGAAAAAAGCGTCATACGATCGATTCCAAAAGATTTCAATTTTTAGCTCAAGAATCCAGAAAATTCAAAGGGGGGCGGGGGTTAGAATTTTTTCAATTTGAGGGTCGAAAATCAACAAGTGAAAATACGTTATGGAAGCGTGATACGATCAATATCAAAAATTCCTCATTTTTAGCTCAAAAATCGAAAAAATCCGAAGGGTGGGGAGGTTAGATTTTTTCCGATTTCGAGGTCGAAAATCAACATTTTTTTTGGATAGGTTTCATATGGAATTCTTATGTATTTTGAGCTTAGGAATTCGAATTTTTCAATTAAATTGATCCATCCATGAAATTAATCGAGTTATCGTCAATTTATCGATCTGAAATGTAAAACATCGAGGATATCTCGATAGGATTGATTCGTAGCTAAATTTGACTGTTTGATTCGTGTTCCTGCAGTAAAAATACGTGAAAGAAGCGTCATTCGATCAATCTCAAGAATACTCAATTCTTAGCTCAAAAATCGAAAAAATTTGAAGAGGGGGGGGGGGTTGGAATATTTTCGATTCTGGGGTCGAAAATCAACGTTTTTTTTTGAATGAGTTTTTACATAGTATTCTCGTGTGTTTCAAGCTCAGAAATGTGAATTCACCAATCAAATTGATCCATCCATGAAATTGATCGAGTTATCGTCAATTTATCGATCTAAAGTGTGAAAAATCGAGGATATCTCGATGAGATTAATTCTTAGCTAAACTTTATTGTTTGATTCGTGTTCCTCAAGTGAAAATACGTGAGAAAAGCGTCATACGATCAATTTCAAAAATTCCTCATTTTTGGCTGAAAAATCGAAAAAATCCGAAGGGCGGGGGGGTTAGATTTTTTCCGATTTCGAGGTCAAAAATCAACATTTTTTTTGAATAGGTTTCATATGGTATTTTTATGTATTTTGAGCTCAGGAATTCGAATTCACTAGATCAATTGATCCATCTATAAAATTGATCGAGTTATCGTCAATTTATCAATCGAAAATGTGAAAAATTAAGGATATCTCAATGGGATTAATTCGTAGCTAAATTTGACTGTTTGATTCGTGTTCCTGAAGTAAAAATACGTAAAAGAAGCGTCATTCGATCAATCTCAAGAATACTCAATTTTTGGCTCAAAAATCGGAAAAATCCAAAGGAGGGGGGGGGGGGGGGTTGGATTTTTTCCGATTTTAGGGTCGAAAATCGACATTTTTTTTTAAATGGATTTCATATGGTATTGTCATGTATTCTGAGCTTAGGAATTCGGATTTACTAATTAAATTGATTCATCCATGAAATTAATCGAGTTATCGTCAATTCATTGATCTCAAATGTAAAAACTCGAGGATATCTCGATGGGATTAATTCGTAGCTGAACTCAACTGCTTGATCCGTGTTCCTAGAGTGAAAATACGTGAGGAAAGCGTCATTCGATCAATCTCAAGAATACTCAATTCTTGGCTCAAAAATCGAAAATATCCATAAGGAAGGGGGGGGGGGGGGGGTAGATTTTCGATTCTGGGGTCGAAAATCAACGTATTTTTTGAATGGGTTTTGACATAGTATTTTCGTGTGTTTCAAGCTCAGGAATGTGAATTTACTAATCAAATTGATCCATCTATGAAATTGATCGAGTTATCGTCAATTTATCAATCTAAAGTGTGAAAAATCGAGGATATCTCGATGAGATTAATTCTTAGCTAAACTTTATCGTTTGATTCGTGTTCCTCAAGTGAAACAACGTAAGAAAAGCGTCATACGATTCATTTCAAAAATTCCTCATTTTTGGCCTCAAAATCGAAAAAATCCAAAGGGCGGGGTTAGATTTTTTTCGATTCCGAGGTCGAAAATCAACATTTTTTTTGAATGGGTTTTATATGGTATTTTCATGTATTTTGAGCTCGGGAGTTCGAATTTACTAGATCAATTGATCCATCTATAAAATTGATCGAGTTATCGTCAATTTATCAATCGAAAATGTGAAAAATTAAGGATATCTTAATATGATGAATTCGTGGCTGAATTCCACTGTTGGATTCGTGTTCCTGGGGTTGAAATACGTGAAAGAGAGTCCTACGATCGATTCTGGAAATACACAATTTTTCGCTGAAAAATCGAAAAAATCCGAAGGGGGGGGGGCGGGTAGATTTTTTTCGATTCTGGGGTCGAAATTCAACATTTTTTTTTGAATAGGTTTTATATGGTGTTCTTATGTATTTTGAGCTCAGGAATTCGGAATCATCAATCAAATTGATCCATCTATGAAATTGATCGAGTTATCGTCAATTTATCGATCTAAAATGTAAAACATCGAGGATATCTCGATGGGATTAATTCGTAGCTAAATTTGACTGTTTGATTCGTGTTCCTGAAGTGGAAATACGTGAAAGAAGCGTCATTCGATCAATCTCGAGAATACTCAATTTGTGGCTCTAAAATCGAAAATATCCATAAGGGGGGGGGTAGATTTTCTTCGATTTTGGGGTCGAAAATCAACATTTTTTTCGGATGGGTTTCATATGGTATTCTCATGTATTCTGAGCTTAGGAATTCGGATTTACTAATTGAATTGATTCATCCATGAAATTAATCGAGTTATCGTCAATTTATCGAACTCAAATGTAAAACATCGAGGATGTCTCGATGGGATTAATTCGTAGCTAAATTTGACTGTTCGATTCGTGTTCCTGAAGTAAAAATACGTAAAAGAAGCGTCATTCGATCAATCTCAAGAATACTCAATTTTTGGCTCAAAAATCGACAATATCCAAAAGAGGGGGGGGTTAGATTTTTTTCGATTTTGGGATCGAAAATCGACATTTTTTCCGGATGGGTTCTTACATAGTATTCTCATGTATTTCGAGCTCAGTAATTCAAATTCACTGATTTGATCGAACTATCTATGAAATTGATCGAGTCATCGTCAATTTATCGATCTAAAATGTGAAAAATCAAGGATATCTCAATGGGATTGATTCGTAGCTAAATTTAACTGCTTGATTCGTGTTCCTGAGGTAAAAATACGTGAGATAAGCGTCAAACGATCAATTTCAAAAATACTCAATTTTTTGGCTCAAAAATCGGAAAAATCCAGAGCGGGAAGGGTTAGATTTTCTCCGATTTCGGGGTCAAAAATCAACATTCTTCTAAAATGGGTTTAATATTGTATTCTCGTGTATTTTGAGCTCAGAAATTCGAATTGACTAATAGGATTGATCCATCTATGGCATTCATCGAGTTATCGTCAATTTATCGAACTCAAATGTAAAACATCGAGGATATCTCGATGGGATTAATTCGTAGCTAAATTTGACTGTTTGATTCGTGTTCCTGAAGTAAAAATACGTGAAAAAAGCGTCATTCGATCAATCTCAAGAATACTCAATTCTTGGCTCAAAAATCGAAAAAATTTGAAGAGGGGGGGGGGGGGGGGGTTGGAATATTTTCGATTCTTGGGTCGAAAATCAACGTTTTTCTTGAATGGGTTTTTACATAGTATTCTCGTGTGTTCCAAGCTCAGGAATGTGAATTTACTAATCAAATTGATCCATCTATGAAATTGATCGAGTTATCGTCAATTTATCGATCTAAAGTGTGAAAAATCGAGGATATCTCGATGAGATTAATTCTTAGCTAAACTTTATTGTTTGATTCGTGTTCCTCAAGTGAAACTACGTAAGAAAAGCGTCATACGATCAATTTAAAAAATTCCTCATTTTTGGCTTAAAAATCGAAAAAATCCGAAGGGCGAGGGGGTTAGATTTTTTCCGATTTCGAGGTCAAAAATCAACATTTTTTTTTTAAAGGTTTTATATGGTATTTTTATGTATTTTGAGCTCGGGAATTCGAATTTACTAGATCAATTGATCCATCTATAAAATTGATCGAGTTATCGTCAATTTATCAATCGAAAATGTGAAAAATCGAGGATATCTCAATGGGATTAATTCGTAGCCGAATTCCACTGTTGGATTCGTGTTCCTGGGGTTGGAATACGTGAGAGAAGAGTCCTACAATCGATTCTGAGAATACACAATTTTTCGCTGAAAAATCGAAAAAATCCGAAGGGGGGGGGCGGGTAGATTTTTTTCGATTCTGGGGTCGAAATTCAACATTTTTTTCTGAATAAGTTTTATATGGTATTCTCATGTATTTTGAGCTCAGGAATTCGGAATCACCAATCAAATTAATCCATCTATGGAATTGATCGAGTCATCGTCAATTTATCGATCTAAAATGTGAAAAATCAAGAATATCTCAATGGGATTGATTCGTAGCTGAATTTAACTGCTTGATTCGTGTTCCTGAGGTAAAAATACGTAAGATAAGCGTCAAACGATCAATTTCAAAAATACTCAATTTTTCGGCTCAAAAATCGGAAAAATCCAGAGCGGGAAGGGTTAGATTTTCTTCGATTTCGGGGTCAAAAATCAACATTCTTCTAAAATGGGTTCAATATTGTATTCTTATGTATTTTGAGCTCAGGAATTTGAATTGACTTACAGGATTGATCCATCTATGGAATTCATCGAGTTATCGTCAATTTATCGATCTAAAGCGTGAAAAATCGAGGATATCTCGATAGGATTAATTCGTAGCTAAATTTGAATGTTTGATTCGTGTTCCTGAAGTAAAAATACGTGAAAGAAGCGTCATTCGATCAATCTCAAGAATACTCAACTTTTGGCTCAAAAATCGAAAATATCCATAAGGAGGGGGGGGGGGGGGGGGGGGGGGTAGATTTTTTTCGATTTTGGGGTCGAAAATCAACATTTTTTTCGGATGGGTTTTATATGGTATTCTCATGTATTCTGAGCTTAGGAATTCGGATTTACTAATCAAATTGATTCATCCATGAAATTAATCGAGTTATCGTCAATTTATCGATCTCAAATGTAAAAAATCGAGGATATCTCGATGGGATTAATTCGTAGCTAAATTCAACTGCTTGATTCGTGTTCCTGGAGTAAAAATACGTGAGAAAAGCGTCATTCGATCAATCTCAAGAATACTCAATTCTTGTCTCAAAAATCGAAAAAATTTGAAGGGGGGCGGGGGTTGGAATATTTTCGATTCTGGGGTCGAAAATCAACGTTTTTTTTGAATGGGTTTTGACATAGTATTCTCGTGTGTTTCAAGCTCAGGAATGTGAATTTACTAATCAAATTGATCCATCTATGAAATTGATCGAGTTATCGTCAATTCATCGATCTAAAGTGTGAAAAATCGAGGATATCTCGATGAGAATTATTCTTAGCTGAACTTTATTGTCTGATTCGTGTTCCTCAAGTGAAAATACGTAAGAAAAGCGTCATACGATCAATTTCAAAAATTCCTCATTTTTGGCTTAAAAATCGAAAAAATCCGAAGGGCGGGGGGGTTAGATGTTTTCCGATTTCGAGGTCAAAAATCAACATTTTTTCTGAATAGGTTTTATACGGTATTTTCATGTACTTTGAGCTCAGGAATGTGAATTTACTAATCAAATTGATCCATCTATGAAATTGATCGAGTTATCGTCAATTTATCGATCTAAAGTGTGAAAAATCGAGGATATCTCGATGAGATTAATTCTTAGCTAAACTTTATTGTTTGATTCGTGTTCCTCAAGTGAAACTACGTAAGAAAAGCGTCATACGATCAATTTAAAAAATTCCTCATTTTTGGCTTAAAAATCGAAAAAATCCGAAGGGCGGGGGGGTTAGATTTTTTCCGATTTCGAGGTCAAAAATCAACATTTTTTTTTTAAAGGTTTCATATGGTATTCTTATGTATTTTGAGCTCAGGAATTCGAATTTACTAGATCAATTGATCCATCTATAAAATTGATCGAGTTATCGTCAATTTATCAATCGAAAATGTGAAAAATCGAGGATATCTCAACGGGATTAATTCGTAGCCGAATTCCACTGTTGGATTCGTGTTCCTGGGGTTGGAATACGTGAGAGAAGAGTCCTACGATCGATTCTGGAAATACACAATTTTTCGCTGAAAAATCGAAAAAATCCGAAGGGGGGGGGGTGGGTAGATTTTTTTCGATTCTGGGGTCGAAATTCAACATTTTTTTCTGAATAAGTTTTATATGGTATTCTTATGTATTTTGAGCTCAGGAATTCGGAATCACCAATCAAATTAATCCATCTATAGAATTGATCGAGTCATCGTCAATTTATCGATCTAAAATGTGAAAAATCAAGGATATCTCAATGGGATTGATTCGTAGCTAAATTGAACTGCTTGATTCGTGTTCCTGAGGTAAAAATACGTAAGATAAGCGTCAAACGATCAATTTCAAAAATACTCAATTTTTCGGCTCAAAAATCGGAAAAATCCAGAGCGGGAAGGGTTAGATTTTCTCCGATTTCGGGGTCAAAAATCAACATTCTTCTAAAATGGGTTTAATATTGTATTCTTATGTATTTTGAGCTCAGGAATTTGAATTGACTAACAGGATTGATCCATCTATGGAATTCATCGAGTTATCGTCAATTTATCGATCTAAAGCGTGAAAAATCGAGGATATCTCGATAGGATTGATTCGTAGCTGAATTTAACTGCTTGATTCGTGTTCCTGAGGTAAAAATACGTAAGATAAGCGTCAAACGATCAATTCCGAAAATACTCAATTTTTCGGCTCAAAAATCGGAAAAATCCAGAGCGGGAAGGGTTAGATTTTCTCCGATTTCGGGGTCAAAAATCAACATTCTTCTAAAATGGGTTTAATATTGTATTCTTATGTATTTTGAGTTCAGGAATTTGAATTGACTAACAGGATTGATCCATCTATGGAATTCATCGAGTTATCGTCAATTTATCGATCTAAAGCGTGAAAAATCGAGGATATCTCGATAGGATTAATTCGTAGCTAAATTTGAATGTTTGATTCGTGTTCCTGAAGTAAAAATACGTGAAAGAAGCGTCATTCGATCAATCTCAAGAATACTCAATTTTTGGCTCAAAAATCGAAAATATCCATAAGGAGGGGGGAGGGGGGGGGGGGGGTTAGATTTTTTCCGATTTTGGGGTCGAAAATCAACATTTTTTTCGGATGGGTTTCATATGGTATTCTTATGTATTTTGAGTTCAGGAATTTGAATTGACTAACCGGATTGATCCATCTATGGAATTCATCGAGTTATCGTCAATTTATCGATCTAAAGCGTGAAAAATCGAGGATATCTCGATAGGATTAATTCGTAGCTAAATTTGAATGTTTGATTCGTGTTCCTGAAGTAAAAATACGTGAAAGAAGCGTCATTCGATCAATCTCAAGAATACTCAATTTTTGGCTCAAAAATCGAAAATATCCATAAGGAGGGGGGGGGGGGGGGGGGGTTAGATTTTTTTCGATTTTGGGGTCGAAAATCAACATTTTTTTCGGATGGGTTTCATATGGTATTCTCATGTATTCTGAGCTTAGGAATTCGGATTTACTAATCGAATTGATTCATCCATGAAACTAATCGAGTTATCGTCAATTTATCGATCTCAAATGTAAAAAATCGAGGATATCTCGATGGGATTAATTCGTAGCTAAATTCAACTGCTTGATTCGTGTTCCTGGAGTAAAAATACGTGAGAAAAGCGTCATCCGATCAATCTCAAGAATACTCAATTCTTGTCTCAAAAATCGAAAAAATTTGAAGGGGGGCGGGGGTTGGAATATTTTCGATTCTGGGGTCGAAAATCAACGTTTTTTTTTAATGGGTTTTGACATAGTATTCTCGTGTGTTTCAAGCTCAGGAATGTGAATTTACTAATCAAATTGATCCATCTATGAAATTGATCGAGTTATCGTCAATTTATCGATCTAAAGTGTGAAAAATCGAGGATATCTCGATGAGAATTATTCTTAGCTGAACTTTATTGTCTGATTCGTGTTCCCCAAGTGAAAATACGTAAGAAAAGCGTCATACGATCAATTTCAAAAATTCCTCATTTTTGGCTTAAAAATCGAAAAAATCCGAAGGGCGGGGGGGTTAGATGTTTTCCGATTTCGAGGTCAAAAATCAACATTTTTTCTGAATAGGTTTTATACGGTATTTTCATGTATTTTGAGCTCAGGAATTCGAATTTACTAGATCAATTGATCCATCTATAAAATTGATCGAGTTATCGTCAATTTATCGATCTAAAGTGTGAAAAATCGAGGATATCTCGATGAGAATTATTCTTAGCTGAACTTTATTGTCTGATTCGTGTTCCTCAAGTGAAAATACGTAAGAAAAGCGTCATACGATCAATTTCGAAAATACTCAATTTTTCGGTTTAAAAATCGGAAAAATCCAGAGGGGGGAGGGTTAGATTTTGTTCGATTTCGGAGTCAAAAATCAACATTCTTCTAAAATGGGTTTAATATTGTATTCTCATGTATTTTGAGCTCAGGAATTCGAATTGACTAATAGGATTGATCCATCTATGGCATTTATCGAGTTATCGTCAATTTATCGATCTAAAGCGTGAAAAATCGAGGATATCTCGATAGGATTGATTCGTAGCTAAATTTAACTGTTTCATCCGTGTTCCTGAAGTAAAAATACGTGAAAAAAGCGTCATTCGATCAATCTCAAGCATACTCAATTCTTGGCTCAAAAATCGAAAAAATTTGAAGAGGGGGGGGGGGGAAGGTCAGATTTTTTCCGATTTAAGGGTCGAAATTCAACATTTTTTCTGAATCGGTTCGATATGATATTTTCATGTATTTTGAGCTTAGGAATTCGAATTGACTCATCATATTGATCGATTTATAAAATTGATCAAGTTATCGTCAAGTCATCGATCTCAAATGTGAAAAATTGAGGATATCTCGATAGGATTGATTCGTAGCTAAATTTAACTGTTTGATTCGTGTCTCCTAGGTGAAAATACGTGAGAAAAGCGACATACGATCGATTTTTGGAATACTCAATTTTTGGCTCAAAAATCGAAAATATCCATAAGGAGGGGGGGGGGGGGGGGGGGGGGTAGATTTTTTTCGATTTTGGGGTCGAAAATCAACATTTTTTTCGGATGGGTTTCATATGGTATTCTCATGTATTCTGAGCTTAGGAATTCGGATTTACTAATCAAATTGATTCATCCATGAAATTAATCGAGTTATCGTCAATTTATCGATCTCAAATGTAAAAAATCGAGGATATCTCGATGGGATTAATTCGTAGCTAAATTCAACTGCTTGATTCGTGTTCCTGAAGTAAAAATACGTGAGAAAAGCGTCATTCGATCAATCTCAAGAATACTCAATTCTTGTCTCAAAAATCGAAAAAATTTGAAGGGGGGCGGGGGTTGGAATATTTTCGATTCTGGGGTCGAAAATCAACGTTTTTTTTGAATGGGTTTTGACATAGTATTCTCGTGTGTTTCAAGCTCAGGAATGTGAATTTACTAATCAAATTGATCCATCTATGAAATTGATCGAGTTATCGTCAATTTATCGATCTAAAGTGTGAAAAATCGAGGATATCTCGATGAGATTAATTCTTAGCTAAACTTTATTGTTTGATTCGTGTTCCTCAAGTGAAACTACGTAAGAAAAGCGTCATACGATCAATTTAAAAAATTCCTCATTTTTGGCTTAAAAATCGAAAAAATCCGAAGGGCGGGGGGGTTAGATTTTTTCCGATTTCGAGGTCAAAAATCAACATTTTTTTTTTAAAGGTTTTATATGGTATTTTTATGTATTTTAAGCTCAGGAATTCGAATTTACTAGATCAATTGATCCATCTATAAAATTGATCGAGTTATCGTCAATTTATCAATCGAAAATGTGAAAAATCGAGGATATCTCAATGGGATTAATTCGTAGCCGAATTCCACTGTTGGATTCGTGTTCCTGGGGTTGGAATACGTGAGAGAAGAGTCCTACGATCGATTCTGGAAATACACAATTTTTCGCTGAAAAATCGAAAAAATCCGAAGGGGGGGGGCGGGTAGATTTTTTTCGATTCTGGGGTCGAAATTCAACATTTTTTTCTGAATAAGTTTTATATGGTATTCTTATGTATTTTGAGCTCAGGAATTCGGAATCACCAATCAAATTAATCCATCTATAGAATTGATCGAGTCATCGTCAATTTATCGATCTAAAATGTGAAAAATCAAGGATATCTCAATGGGATTGATTCGTAGCTAAATTTAACTGCTTGATTCGTGTTCCTGAGGTAAAAATACGTAAGATAAGCGTCAAACGATCAATTTCAAAAATACTCAATTTTTCGGCTCAAAAATCGGAAAAATCCAGAGCGGGAAGGGTTAGATTTTCTCCGATTTCGGGGTCAAAAATCAACATTCTTCTAAAATGGGTTTAATATTGTATTCTTATGTATTTTGAGCTCAGGAATTCGAATTGACTAATAGGATTGATCCATCTATGGCATTCATCGAGTTATCGTCAATTTATCGAACTCAAATGTAAAATATCGAGGATATCTCGATGGGATTAATTCGTAGCTAAATTTGACTGTTTGATTCGTGTTCCTGAAGTAAAAATACGTGAAAAAAGCGTCATTCGATCAATCTCAAGAATACTCAATTCTTGGCTCAAAAATCGAAAAAATTTGAAGAGGGGGGGGGCGTTGGAATATTTTCGATTCTGGGGTCGAAAATCAACGTTTTTCTTGAATGGGTTTTTACATAGTATTCTCGTGTGTTCCAAGCTCAGGAATGTGAATTTACTAATCAAATTGATCCATCTATGAAATTGATCGAGTTATCGTCAATTTATCGATCTAAAGTGTGGAAAATCGAGGATATCTCGATGAGAATTATTCTTAGCTGAACTTTATTGTCTGATTCGTGTTCCTCAAGTGAAAATACGTGAGAAAAGCGTCATACGATCAATTTCAAAAATCCCTCATTCTTGGCTTAAAAATCGAAAAAATCCGAAGGGCGGGGGGGTTAGATGTTTTCCGATTTCGAGGTCAAAAATCAACATTCTTCTAAAATGGGTTTAATATTGTATTCTTATGTATTTTGAGCTCAGGAATTTGAATTGACTAACAGGATTGATCCATCTATGGAATTCATCGAGTTATCGTCAATTTATCGATCTAAAGCGTGAAAAATCGAGGATATCTCGATAGGATTAATTCGTAGCTAAATTTGACTGTTTGATTCGTGTTCCTGAAGTAAAAATACGTGAAAGAAGCGTCATTCGATCAATCTCAAGAATACTCAATTTTTGGCTCAAAAATCGAAAATATCCATAAGGAGGGGGGGGGGGGGGGGGGGGGTTAGATTTTTTTCGATTTTGCGGTCGAAAATCAACATTTTTTTCGGATGGGTTTCATATGGTATTCTCATGTATTCTGAGCTTAGGAATTCGGATTTACTAATCAAATTGATTCATCCATGAAATTAATCGAGTTATCGTCAATTTATCGATCTCAAATGTAAAAAATCGAGGATATCTCGATGGGATTGATTCGTAGCTAAATTCAACTGCTTGATTCGTGTTCCTGGAGTACAAATACGTGAGAAAAGCGTCATTCGATCAATCTCAAGAATACTCAATTCTTGTCTCAAAAATCGAAAAAATTTGAAGGGGGGCGGGGGTTGGAATATTTTCGATTCTGGGGTCGAAAATCAACGTTTTTTTTGAATGGGTTTTGACATAGTATTCTCGTGTGTTTCAAGCTCAGGAATGTGAATTTACTAATCAAATTGATCCATCTATGAAATTGATCGAGTTATCGTCAATTTATCGATCTAAAGTGTGAAAAATCGAGGATATCTCGATGAGAATTATTCTTAGCTGAACTTTATTGTCTGATTCGTGTTCCTCAAGTGAAAATACGTAAGAAAAGCGTCATACGATCAATTTCAAAAATTCCTCATTTTTGGCTTAAAAATCGAAAAAATCCGAAGGGCGGGGGGGTTAGGTGTTTTTCGATTTCGAGGTCAAAAATCAACATTTTTTCTGAATAGGTTTTATACGGTATTTTCATGTATTTTGAGCTCAGGAATTCGAATTTACTAGATCAATTGATCCATCTATAAAATTGATCGAGTTATCGTCAATTTATCGATCTAAAGTGTGATGCGTAGCTGAATTGAAATGGGTATTTTATGGTATTTTTATGTATTTTGAACTCAGGAATTCGAATTTACTAATTAAATTGATCCATTCATGGAATTGAATGTGTTATCGTTGATTTATCGATCCAGAATGTGAAAATTCAAGGATATCTCGAAAGGATTAATTCGTAGCTAAATTTCACTGTTTGATTCGTGTTTCTGAGGTAAAAATACGTAAGAAAAGCGACATACGTTCGATTTTCAAAATACTCAATTTCTGGCTCAAAAATCGGAAAAATCCAAAGATGGGTGGGTTAAATTTTTTCCGATATTGGGGTCGAAATTCGACATTTTTTTTGAATGGGTATTTGATGGTATTTTAAGAAAAGCGTCATACGATAAATTTCAAAAATTCCTCATTTTTGGCCTCAAACTAGAAAAAATCCGGAGGGCGGGGGGGGTAGATTTTTTTCGATTTCGAGGTCGAAAATCAACATTTTTTTTGAATAGGTTTTATATGGTATTTTTATGTATTTTGAGCTCAGGAATTCGAACTTACTGGATCAATTGATCTATCTATGAAATTGATCGAGTTATCGTTAATTTATCGATCGAAAATGTGAAAAATTGAGGATATCTCGATGGGATCAATTCGTGGCTGAATTCCACTGTTGGATTCGTGTTCCTGGGGTTGAAATACGTGAGACAAGCGTCCTACGATCGATTCTGGTAATACCCAATTTTTCGCTGAAAAATCGAAAAAATCCGAAGGAGGGGGGGGGGGGTTGGATTTTTTCCGATTTTAGGGTCAAAAATCAACATTTTTTTAAAATGGGTATTTGATGGTATTTTCATGTATTTTGAACTCAGGAATTTGAATTTCTCAATTAAATTGATCCATCTATGAAATTGATCGAGTTATCGTCAATTTATCGATCTAAAGTGTGAAAAATCGAGGATATCTCGATGAGAATTATTCTCAGCTGAACTTTATTGTCTGATTCGTGTTCCTCAAGTGAAAATACGTGAAAAAAGCGTCATACGATCAATTTCAAAAATTCCTCATTTTTGGCTTAAAAATCGAAAAAATCCGAAGGGCGGGGGGGTTAGATGTTTTCCGATTTCGAGGTCAAAAATCAACATTTTTTCTGAATAGGTTTTATACGGTATTTTCATGTATTTTGAGCTCAGGAATTCGAATTTACTAGATCAATTGATCCATCTATGAAATTGATCGAGTTATCGTTGATTTATCAATCTGGAATATAAAAAATCAAGGATATCTCAATGGGATTGATTCGCAGCTAAATTCCACTGTTTGATTCGTGTTCCTGGGGTAATAATACGTAAGAGAAGCGTCCTACGATCGATTCCGGGGATACCCAATTTTTAGCTGAAAAATCGAAAAAATCCAGAAGGGGGGGGTTAGATTTTTTTTGATTTTGGGGTCGAAATTCAACATTTTTTTTGAATAGGTTTCGTATGGTATTTTTTTGCATTTCGAGCTCAGGAATTCGAATTCACTCATCGAATTGATTCATCCATGAAATTAATCGAGTCATCGTCAATTTATCGATCAAAAATGTGAAAAATTAAGGATATCTCGATGGGATTGATTTGTAGCTAGATTTCACTGTTTGATTCGTGTTTCTGGAGTGCAAATACGTGAGAAAAGCGTCATTCGATCAATCTCAAGAATACTCAATTTTTGGCTCAAAAATCGACAATATCCAAAAGAGGGGGGGGGGGTTGGATTTTTTTCGATTTTGGGATCGAAAATCGAAATTTTTTTTTAATGGGTTCTTACATAGTATTCTCGTGTATTTCGAGCTCAGTAATTCAAATTCACTGATTTGATCGAACTATCTATGAAATTGATCGAGTTATCGTTAATTTATCGATCTAAAGTGTGAAAAATCGAGGATATCTCGATAGGATTGATTCGTAGCTAAATTTAACTGTTTGATCCGTGTTTCTGAAGTGGAACTACGTGAAAAAAGCGTCATACGATCGATTCCAAAAGATTTCAATTTTTAGCTCAAGAATCCAGAAAATTCAAAGGGGGGCGGGGGTTAGAATTTTTTCAATTTTAGGGTCGAAAATCAACAAGTGAAAATACGTTATAAAAGCGTGATACGATCAATTTCAAAAATTCCTCATTTTTAGCTCAAAAATCGAAAAAATCCGAAGGGTGGGGGGGTTAGATTTTTTCCGATTTCGAGGTCGAAAATCAACATTTTTTTTGGATAGGTTTCATATGGAATTCTTATGTATTCTGAGCTTAGGAATTCGGATTTTTCAATTAAATTGATCCATCTATGAAATAGATCGAGTTATCGTCAATTTATCGATCTGAATTGTGAAAAATCAAGGATATCTCGATAGGAATAATTCGTAGCTGGATTTCACTGTTCGATTCGTGTTTCTGAAGTGCAAATACGTGAGGAAAGCGTCATACGATCGATTTCAATCATACTCAATTTTTGGCTCAAAAATCGAAAATATCCAAAAGGGGGGGGGGGGGGGGGGGGGTAGATTTTTTTTGATTTTGGGGTCGAAAATCAACACTTTTTTCGGATGGGTTTCATATGGTATTCTCATGTATTCTGAGCTTAGGAATTCGGATTCACTGATTGAATTGATTCATCCATGGAATTAATCGAGTTATCGTCAATTTATCGATCTCAAATGTAAAACATCGAGGATATCTCGATGGGATTAATTCGTAGCTAAATTCAACTGCTTGATTCGTGTTCCTGGAGTGAAAATACGTGAGAAAAGCGTCATTCGATCAATCTCAAGAATACTCAATTCTTGTCTCAAAAATCGAAAAAATTTGAAGGGGGGCGGGGGTTGGAATATTTTCGATTCTGGGGTCGAAAATCAACGTTTTTTTTTGAATGGGTTTTTACATAGTATTCTCGTGTGTTTCAAGCTCAGGAATGTGAATTCACTAATCAAATTGATCCATCTATGGAATTCATCGATCTATCGTCAATTTATCGATCTAAAGTGTGAAAAATCGAGGATATCTCGATAGGATTGATTCGTAGCTGAATTCAACTGTTTGGTTCGTGTTCCTCAAGTGAAAATACGTAAGAAAAGCGTCATACGATCAATTTCAAAAATTCCTCATTTTTGGCTTAAAAATCGAAAAAAATCCGAAGGGCGGGAGGGTTAGATGTTTTCCGATTTCGAGGTCAAAAATCAACATTTTTTCTGAATAGGTTTTATATGGTATTTTCATGTATTTTGAGCTCAGGAATTCAAATTTACCTAGATCAATTGATCCATCTATAAAATTGATCGAGTTATCGTCAATTTATCAATCGAAAATGTGAAAAATTAAGGATATCTCAATGGGATTAATTCGTAGCTGAATTCCACTGTTGGATTCGTGTTCCTGGGGTTGAAGTACGTAGAAGAAGCGTTCTACGATCGATTCTGGAAATACACAATTTTTCGCTGAAAAATCGAAAAAATCCCAAGGGGGGGGGGGGGCGGGTAGATTTTTTTTCGATTCTGGGGTCGAAATTCAACATTTTTTTTGGATAGGTTTTATATGGTATTCTTATGTATTTTGAGCTCAGGAATTCGGAATCATCAATCAAATTAATCCATCTATAGAATTGATCGAGTCATCGTCAATTTATCGATCTAAAATGTGAAAAATCAAGGATATCTCAATGGGATTGATTCGTTGCGAAATTTAACTGCTTGATTCGTGTTCCTGAGGTAAAAATACGTAAGGAAAGCGACACACGATCGATTTTCAAAATACTCAATTTTTGGCTCAAAAATCGGAAAAATCCAAAGACGATCGATTCCAGAAGATTCCAATTTTAAGCTCAAGAATCGAGAAAATCCAATGGGGGGGAGGGGGGTTAGATTTTTTCGATTTTGGGATCGAAAATCGAAATTTTTTTTTAATGGGTTCTTACATAGTATTCTCGTGTATTTCGAGCTCAGTAATTCAAATTCACTGATTTGATCGAACTATCTATGAAATTGATCGAGTTATCGTCAATTTATTGATCTAAAGTGTGAAAAATCGAGGATATCTCGATAGGATTGATTCGTAGCTAAATTTAACTGTTTGATCCGTGTTTCTGAAGTGGAAATACGTGAACAAAGCGTCATACGATCGATTCCAAAAGATTTCAATTTTTAGCTCAAGAATCCAGAAAATTCAAAGGGGGGCGGGGCTTAGAATTTTTTCAATTTTAGGGTCGAAAATCAACAAGTGAAAATACGTTATTAAAGCGTGATACGATCAATTCCAAAAAATTCCTCATTTTTAGCTAGAAAATCGAAAAAATCCGAAGGGTGGGGGGGGTTAGATTTTTTCGATTTTGGGATCGAAAATCGACATTTTTTTTTAATGGGTTCTTACATAGTATTCTCGTGTATTTCGAGCTCAGTAATTCAAATTCACTGATTTGATCGGAACTATCTATGAAATTGATCGAGTTATCGTCAATTTATCGATCTAAAATGTAAAACATCGAGGATATCTCGATGGGATTGATTCGTAGCTAAATCTTACTGTTTGATTCGTGTTCCTGAGGTGAAAATACGTAAGAAAAGCGACATACGATCGATTTTCAAAATATTCAATTTTTGGCTCAAAAAACGGAAAAATCCAAAAAGGCTTGGGTTAAATTTCTTCCGATTTCAGGGTCGAAATTCAAAATTTTTTTTTAATGGGTATTTAATGGTATTTTTATGTATTTTGGACTCGGGAATTCGAATTCACCAATCAGATTGATCCATTTATGGAATTGATCGAGTTATCGTTGATTTATCAATCTGGAATGTAAAAAATCAAGGATATCTCAATGGGATTGATTCGCAGCTAAATTTCACTGTTTGATTCGTGTTCCTGAAGTGAAAATACGTGAAAAAAGCGTCATACGATCGATTCCAAAAGATTTCAATTTTTAGCTCAAGAATCCAGAAAATTCAAAGGGGGGCGGGGGTTAGAATTTTTTCAATTTTAGGGTCGAAAATCAACAAGTGAAAATACGTTATAAAAGCGTGATACGATCAATTTCAAAAATTCCTCATTTTTAGCTCAAAAATCGAAAAAATCCGAAGGGTGATTATTAAGGGTGAAGGGTGGGTATTCAGATTTTTTCCGATTTCGAGGTCGAAAATCAACATTTTTTTTGGATAGGTTTCATATGGTATTCCTATGTATTTTGAGCTTAGGAATTCGAATTTTTCAATTAAATTGATCCATCTATAGAATTGATCGAGTCATCGTCAATTTATCGATCTAAAATGTGAAAAATCAAGGATATCTCAATGGGATTGATTCGTAGCTGAATTTGACTGTTTGATTCGTGTTCCTGAAGTAAAAATACGTAACAAAAGCGTCATTCGATCAATCTCAAGAATACTCAATTTTTGGCTCAAAAATCGGCAATATCCAAAAGAGGGGGGGGGGGGCTAGATTTTTTTCGATTATGGAATCGAAAATCGACATTTTTTTTCAATGGGTTCTTACATAGTATTCTCGTGTATTTCGAGCTCAGTAATTCAAATTCACTGATTTGATCGAACTATCTATGAAATTGATCGAGTTATCGTCAATTTATCGATCTAAAGTGTGAAAAATCGAGGATATCTCGATAGGATTGATTCGTAGCTAAATTTAACTGTTTGATCCGTGTTTCTGAAGTGGAACCACGTGAAAAAAGCGTCATACGATCGATTCCAAAAGATTTCAATTTTTAGCTCAAGAATCCAGAAAATTCAAAGGGGGGCGGGGCTTAGAATTTTTTCAATTTTAGGGTCGAAAATCAACAAGTGAAAATACGTTATAAAAGCGTGATACGATCAATTTCAAAAATTCCTCATTTTTAGCTCAAAAATCGAAAAAAATCCGAAGGGTGGGGGGGGTTAGATTTTTTCCGATTTCGAGGTCGAAAATCAACATTTTTTTTGGATAGGTTTCATATGGAATTCTTATGTATTCTGAGCTTAGGAATTCGAATTTTTCAATTAAATTGATCCATCTATGAAATAGATCGAGTTATCGTCAATTTATCGATCTGAATTGTGAAAAAATCAAGGATATCTCGATAGGAATAATTCGTAGCTGGATTTCACTGTTCGATTCGTGTTTCTGAAGTGCAAATACGTGAGGAAAGCGTCATACGATCGATTTCAAAAATACTCAATTTTTGGCTCAAAAATCGAAAATATCCAAAAGGGGGGGGGGGGGGGTAGATTTTTTTTGATTTTGGGGTCGAAAATCAACACTTTTTTCGGATGGGTTTCATATGGTATTCTCATGTATTCTGAGCTTAGGAATTCGGATTCACTAATTGAATTGATCATCCACGAAATTAATCGAGTTATCGTCAATTTATCGATCTAAAGTGTGAAAAATCGAGGATATCTCGATAGGATTGATTCGTAGCTGAATTCAACTGTTTGGTTCGTGTTTCTCAAGTGAAAATACGTAAGAAAAGCGTCATACGATCAATTTCAAAAATTCCTCATTTTTGGCTTAAAATCGAAAAAAATCCGAAGGGCGGGAGGGTTAGATGTTTTCCGATTTCGAGGTCAAAAATCAATATTTTTTCTGAATAGGTTTTTATATGGTATTTTCATGTATTTCGAGCTCAGGAATTCAAATCTACTAGATCAATTGATCCATCTATAAAATTGATCGAGTTATCGTCAATTTATCAATCGAAAATGTGAAAAATTAAGGATATCTCAATGGGATTAATTCTTAGCTGAATTCCACTGTTGGATTCGTGTTCCTGGGGTTGAAGTACGTAGAAGAAGCGTTCTACGATCGATTCTGGAAATACACAATTTTTCGCTGAAAAATCGAAAAAAATCCGAAGGGGGGGGGGGGCGGGTAGATTTTTTTCGATTCTGGGGTCGAAATTCAACATTTTTTTTTGGATAGGTTTTATATGGTATTCTTATGTATTTTGAGCTTAGGAATTCGGAATCATCAATCAATTAATCCATCTATAGAATTGATCGAGTCATCGTCAATTTAACGATCTAAAATGTGAAAAAATCGAGGATATCTCAATGGGATTGATTCGTAGCAAAATTTAACTGCTTGATTCGTGTTCCTGAGGTAGAAATACGTAAGAAAAGCGACACACGATCGATTTTCAAAATACTCAATTTTTGGCTCAAAAATCGGAAAAATCCAAAGACGATCGATTCCAGAAGATTCCAATTTTAAGCTCAAGAATCGAGAAAATCCAAAGGGGGGGAGGGGGTTAGAATTTTTTCAATTTTAGGGTCGAAAATCAACATTTTTTTTTGGATGGGTTTCATATAGTATTCTTATGTATTTTGAGCTTAGGAATTCGAATTTCTCAATCAAATTGATCCATCTATGAAATTGATCGAGTTATCGTCAATTTATCGATCTAAAGTGTGAAAAATCGAGGATATCTCGATGAGAATTATTCTTAGCTGAACTTTATTGTCTGATTCGTGTTCCTCAAGTGAAAATACGTAAGAAAAGCGTCATACGATCAATTTCAAAAATTCCTCATTTTTGGCTTAAAAATCGAAAAAATCCGAAGGGCGGGGGGGGTTAGATGTTTTCCGATTTCGAGGTCAAAAATCAACATTTTTTCTGAATAGGTTTTATACGGTATTTTCATGTATTTTGAGCTCAGGAATTCGAATTTACTAGATCAATTGATCCATCTATAAAATTGATCGAGTTATCGTCAATTTATCAATCGAAAATGTGAAAAATTAAGGATATCTCAATGCGATTAATTCGTAGCTGAATTCCACTGTTGGATTCGTGTACCTGGGGTTGACATACGTAGAAGAAGCGTTCTACGATCGATTCTGGAAATACACAATTTTTCGCTGAAAAATCGAAAAAATCCGAAGGGGGGGGGGGGGGGGGGGGTAGATTTTTTTCGATTCTGGGGTCGAAATTCAACATTTTTTTTGAATAGGTTTTATATGGTATTCAGATGTATTTTGAGCTCAGGAATTCGGAATCATCAATCAAATTAATCCATCTATAGAATTGATCGAGTCATCGTCGAATTATCGATCTCGAATGTAAAAAATCATGGATATCTCAAAAGGATTAATTCGTGGCTGAATTTAACTGTTTGGTTCGTGTTCCTGAGGTTAAAATACGTGAGGAAAGCGTCATACGATCAATTTCAAAAATACTCAATTTTTCGGTTTAAAAAATCGGAAAAATCCAGAGGGGGGAGGGTTAGATTTTGTTCGATTTCGGAGTCAAAAATCAACATTCTTCTAAAATGGGTTTAATATTGTATTCTCATGTATTTTGAGCTCAGGAATTCGAATTGACTAATAGGATTGATCCCATCTATGGCATTCATCGAGTTATCGTCAATTTATCGATCCAAAGCGTGAAAAATCGAGGATATCTCGATAGGATTGATTCGTAGCTGAATTTAACTGTTTGGTTCGTGTTCCTGAGGTGAAAATACGTGAAAAAAGCGTCATACGATCGATTCCAAAAGATTTCAATTTTAAGCTCAAGAATCCAGAAAATTCAAAGGGGGGCGGGGGTTAGAATTTTTTCAATTTGAGGGTCGAAAAACAACAAGTGAAAATACGTTATGGAAGCGTGATACGATCAATATCAAAAATTCCTCATTTTTAGCTCAAAAATCGAAAAAAATCCGAAGGGTGGGGAGGTTAGATTTTTTCCGATTTCGAGGTCGAAAATCAACATTTTTTTTGGATAGGTTTCATATGAAATTCTTATGTATTTTGAGCTTAGGAATTCGAATTTTTCAATTAAATTGATCCATCTATGAAATAGATCGAGTTATCGTCAATTTATCGATCTGAATTGTGAAAAATCAAGGATATCTCGATAGGAATAATTCGTAGCTGGATTTCACTGTTCGATTCGTGTTTCTGAAGTGCAAATACGTGAGGAAAGCGTCATACGATCGATTTCAAAAATACTCAATTTTTGGCTCAAAAATCGAAAATATCCAAAAGGGGGGGGGGGGGGGGTTAGATTTTTTTTGATTTTGGGGTCGAAAATCAACATTTTTATTGAATGGGTATTCGATGGTATTTTTATGTATTTTGAACTCGGGAATTCGAATTCACCAATCAGATTGATCCATCTATGAAATTGATCGAGTTATCGTTGATTTGTCAATCTGGAATGTGAAAATCAAGGATATCTCAATGGATTGATTCGCAGCTAGATTTAACTGCTTGATTCGTGTTTCTGAAGTGAAAATACGTGAAAAAAAGCGTCATACGATCGATTCCAAAAGATTTCAATTTTTAGCTCAAGAATCCAGAAAATTCAAAGGGAGGCGGGGGCTTAGAATTTTTTCAATTTTAGGGTCGAAAAATCAACAAGTGAAAATACGTTATAGAAGCGTGATACGATCAATTTCAAAAATTCCTCATTTTTAGCTCAAAAATCGAAAAAATCCGAAGGGTGATTATTAAGGGTGAAGGGGTGGGTATTCAGATTTTTTCCGATTTCGAGGTCGAAAATCAACATTTTTTTTGGATAGGTTTCATATGGTATTCCTATGTATTTTGAGCTTAGGAATTCGAATTTTTCAATTAAATTGATCCATCTATGAAATTGATCGAGTTATCGTCAATTTATTGATCTGAATTGTGAAAAATCAAGGATATCTCGATAGGAATAATTCGTAGCTGGATTTCACAGTTCGATTCGTGTTTCTGAAGTGCAAATACGTGAGGAAAGCGTCATACGATCGATTTCAAAAATACTCAATTTGTGACTCTAAAATCGAAAATATCCATAAGGGGGGGGGGGGGGGTAGATTTTTTTTTCGATTTTAGGGTCGAAAATCAACATTTTTTTCGGATGGGTTTCATATGGTATTCTCATGTATTCTGAGCTTAGGAATTCGGATTTACTAATCAAATTGATTCATCCATGAAATTAATCGAGTTATCGTCAATTTATCGATCTGAAATGTAAAACATCGAGGATATCTCGATAGGATTGATTCGTAGCTAAATTTGACTGTTTGATTCGTGTTCCTGCAGTAAAAATACGTGAAAGAAGCGTCATTCGATCAATCTCAAGGAATACTCAATTCTTAGCTCAAAAATCGAAAAAATTTGAAGAGGAGGGGGGGGTTGGAATATTTTCGATTCTGGGGTCGAAAATCAACGTTTTTTTTGAATGAGTTTTTTACATAGTATTCTCGTGTGTTTCAAGCTCAGGAATGTGAATTCACCAATCAAATTGATCCATCCATGAAATTGATCGAGTTATCGTCAATTTATCGATCTAAAGTGTGAAAAATCGAGGATATCTCGATGAGATTAATTCTTGGCTAAACTTTATTGTTTGATTCGTGTTCCTCAAGTGAAAATACGTGAGAAAAGCGTCATACGATCAATTTCAAAAATTCCTCATTTTTGGCTTAAAAATCGAAAAAATCCGAAGGGCGGGGGGGGGTTAGATTTTTTCCGATTTCGAGGTCAAAAATCAACATTTTTTTTGAATAGGTTTCATATCGTATTTTTATGTATTTTGAGCTCAGGAATTCGAATTCACTAGATCAATTGATCCATCTATAAAATTGATCGAGTTATCGTCAATTTATCAATCGAAAATGTGAAAAATTAAGGATATCTCAATGGGATTAATTCGTAGCTAAATTTGACTGTTTGATTCGTGTTTCTGAAGTAAAAATACGTAAAAGAAGCGTCATTCGATCAATCTCAAGAATACTCAATTTTTGGCTCAAAAATCGACAATATCCAAAAGAGGGGGGGGTTAGATTTTTTTCGATTCTGGGGTCGAAAATCAACATTTTTTTCGGATGGGTTCTTACATAGTATTCTCGTGTATTTCGAGCTCAGTAATTCAAATTCACTGATTTGATCGAACTATCTATGAAATTGATCGAGTCATCGTCAATTTATCGATCTAAAGTGTGATCCGTAGCTGAATTGAAATGGGTATTTTATGGTATTTTTATGTATTTTGAACTCAGGAATTCAAATTTACTAATTAAATTGATCCATCTATGAAATTGATCGAGTTATCGTTGATTCATCGATCTCAAATTTGGAAAATCGAGGATATCTCGATAGGATTGATTCGTAGCTGAATTGAACTGTTTGATCCGTGTTCGTGAGGTAAAAATACGTAAGATGAGCGTCATACGATCGATTCTCAAAATACTCAATTTTTGGCTCAAAAATCGGAAAAATCCAAAGGAGGGGGGGGGGGGGGGTGGATTTTTTTTTCCGATTTTAGGGTCGAAAATCGACATTTTTTTTAAATGGGTTTTCATATGGTATTGTCATGTATTCTGAGCTTACGAATTCGGATTTACTAATTAAATTGATTCATCCATGAAATTAATCGAGTTATCGTCAATTTATCGATCTCAAATGTAAAACATCGAGGATATCTCGATAGGATTGATTCGTAGCTAAATTTGACTGTTTGATTCGTGTTCCTGCAGTAAAAATACGTGAAAGAAGCGTCATTCGATCAATCTCAAGAATACTCAATTTTTTGGCTCAAAAATCGACAATATCCAAAAGAGGGGGGGGTTAGATTTTTTTTCGATTCTGGGGTCGAAAATCAACATTTTTTTCGGATGGGTTCTTACATAGTATTCTCGTGTATTTCGAGCTCAGTAATTCAAATTCACTGATTTGATCGAACTATCTATGAAATTGATCGAGTCATCGTCAATTTATCGATCTAAAGTGTGATCCGTAGCTGAATTGAAATGGGTATTTTATGGTATTTTTATGTATTTTGAACTCAGGAATTCAAATTTACTAATTAAATTGATCCATCTATGAAATTGATCGAGTTATCGTTGATTCATCGATCTCAAATTTGGAAAATCGAGGATATCTCGATAGGATTGATTCGTAGCTGAATTGAACTGTTTGATCGTGTTCGTGAGGTAAAAAATACGTAAGATGAGCGTCAATACGATCGATTCTCAAAATACTCAATTTTTGGCTCAAAAATCGGAAAAATCCAAAGGAGGGGGGGGGGGGGGGGGTGGATTTTTTCCGATTTTAGGGTCGAAAATCGACATTTTTTTTAAATGGGTTTCATATGGTATTGTCATGTATTCTGAGCTTACGAATTCGGATTTACTAATTAAATTGATTCATCCATGAAATTAATCGAGTTATCGTCAATTTATCGATCTCAAATGTAAAACATCGAGGATATCTCGATGGAATAATTCGTAGCTGAATTTGACTGTTTGATTCGTGTTCCTGAAGTAAAAATACGGAAAAGAAGCGTCATTCGATCAATCTCAAGAATACTCAATTTTTGGCTCAAAAATTGACAATATCCAAAAGAGGGGGGGGTTAGATTTTTTTCGATTTTGGGATCGAAAATCGACATTTTTTTCGGATGGGTTTCTTACATAGTATTCTCATGTATTTTGAGCTCAGTAATTCAATTCACTGATTTGATCGAACTATCTATGAAATTGATCGAGTTATCGTCAATTTATCGATCTAAAATGTAAACATCGAGAATATCTCGATGGGATTAATTCGTAGCTAAATTTGACTGTTTGATTCGTGTTCCTGAAGTAAAAATACGTGAAAGAAGCGTCATTCGATCAATCTCAAGAATACTCAATTTGTAGCTCTAAAATCGAAAATATCCATAAGGGGGGGGGTAGATTTTTTTCGATTCTGGGGTCGAAAATCAACATTTTTTTCGGATGGGTTCTTACATAGTATTCTCGTGTATTTCGAGCTCAGTAATTCAAATTCACTGATTTGATCGAACTATCTATGAAATTGATCGAGTCATCGTCAATTTATCGATCTAAAGTGTGATCCGTAGCTGAATTGAAATGGGTATTTTATGGTATTTTTATGTATTTTGAACTCAGGAATTCAAATTTACTAATTAAATTAATCCATCTATGAAATTGATCGAGTTTATCGTTGATTCATCGATCTCAAATTTGGAAAATCGAGGATATCTCGATAGGATTGATTCGTAGCTGAATTGAACTGTTTGATCCGTGTTCGTGAGGTGAAAATACGTAAGATGAGCGTCATACGATCGATTCTCAAAATACTCAATTTTTGGCTCAAAAATCGGAAAAATCCAAAGGAGGGGGGGGGGGGGGTTGGATTTTTCCCGATTTTAGGGTCGAAAATCGACATTTTTTTTAAATGGATTTCATATGGTATTGTCATGTATTCTGAGCTTAGGAATTCGGATTTACTAATTAAATTGATTCATCCATGAAATTAATCGAGTTATCGTCAATTCATCGATCTCAAATGTAAAAACTCGAGGATATCTCGATGGGATTAATTCGTAGCTGAATTCAACTGCTTGATCCGTGTTCCTAGAGTGAAAATACGTGAGGAAAGCGTCATTCGATCAATCTCAAGAATACTCAATTCTTGGCTCAAAAATCGAAAAAATTTGAAGGGGGAGGGGGGTTGGAATATTTTCGATTCTGGGGGTCGAAAATCAACGTTTTTTTTTGAATGGGTTTTTACATAGTATTCTCGTGTGTTTCAAGCTCAGGATTTCGAATTTACTGGATCAATCGATCCATCTATGAAATTGATCGAGTTATCGTTAATTTATCAATCTAAAGTGTGAAAAATCGAGGATATCTCGATGAGATTAATTCTTAGCTAAACTTTATCGTTTGATTCGTGTTCCTCAAGTGAAACAACGTAAGAAAAGCGTCATACGATTCATTTCAAAAATTCCTCATTTTTGGCCTCAAAATCGAAAAAATCCAAAGGGCGGGGTTAGATTTTTTTTCGATTCCGAGGTCGAAAATCAACATTTTTTTTGAATGGGTTTTATATGGTATTTTCATGTATTTTGAGCTCAGGAGTTCGAATTTACTAGATCAATTGATCCATCTATAAAATTGATCGAGTTATCGTCAATTTATCAATCGAAAATGTGAAAAATTAAGGATATCTTAATATGATGAATTCGTGGCTGAATTCCACTGTTGGATTCGTGTTCCTGGGGTTGAAATACGTGAAAGAAGAGTCCTACGATCGATTCTGGAAATACACAATTTTCCGCTGAAAAATTGAAAAAATCCGAAGGGGGGGGGGCGGGTAGATTTTTTTCGATTCTGGGGTCGAAATTCAACATTTTTTCCTGAATAGGTTTTATATGGTATTCTCATGTATTTTGAGCTCAGGAATTCGGAATCACCAATCAAATTAATCCATCTATAGAATTGATCGAGTCATCGTCAATTTATCGATCTAAAATGTGAAAAATCGAGGATATCTCAATGGGATTGATTCGTAGCTAAATTTAACTGCTTGATTCGTGTTCCTGAGGTAAAAATACGTAAGATAAGCGTCAAACGATCAATTTCAAAAATACTCAATTTTTCGGCTCAAAAATCGGAAAAATCCAGAGCAGGAAGGGTTAGATTTTCTCCGATTTCGGGGTCAAAAATCAACATTCTTCTAAAATGGGTTTAATATTGTATTCTTATGTATTTTGAGCTCAGGAATTTGAATTGACTGACAGGATTGATCCATCTATGGAATTCATCGAGTTATCGTCAATTTATCGATCTAAAGCGTGAAAAATCGAGGATATCTCGATAGGATTGATTCGTAGCTAAATTCAACTGCTTGATTCGTGTTCCTGAGGTAAAAATACGTAAGATAAGCGTCAAACGATCAATTTCGAAAATACTCAATTTTTCGGCTCAAAAATCGGAAAAATCCAGAGCGGGAAGGGTTAGATTTTCTCCGATTTCGGGGTCAAAAATCAACATTCTTCTAAAATGGGTTTAATATTGTATTCTTATGTATTTTGAGCTCAGGAATTTGAATTGACTAACAGGATTGATCCATCTATGGAATTCATCGAGTTATCGTCAATTTATCGATCTAAAGCGTGAAAAATCGAGGATATCTCGATAGGATTAATTCGTAGCTAAATTTGAATGTTTGATTCGTGTTCCTGAAGTAAAAATACGTGAAAGAAGCGTCATTCGATCAATCTCAAGAATACTCAATTTTTGGCTCAAAAATCGAAAATATCCATAAGGAGGGGGGGGGGGGGGGTTAGATTTTTTTCGATTGTGGGGTCGAAAATCAACATTTTTTTCGGATGGGTTTCATATGGTATTCTCATGTATTCTGAGCTTAAGAATTCGGATTTACTAACCAAATTGATTCATCCATGAAATTAATCGAGTTATCGTCAATTTATCGATCTCAAATGTAAAAAATCGAGGATATCTCGATAGGATTGATTCGTAGCTAAATTCAACTGCTTGATTCGTGTTCCTGAGGTAAAAATACGTAAGATAAGCGTCAAACGATCAATTTCGAAAATACTCAATTTTTCGGCTCAAAAATCGGAAAAATCCAGAGCGGGAAGGGTTAGATTTTCTCCGATTTCGGGGTCAAAAATCAACATTCTTCTAAAATGGGTTTAATATTGTATTCTTATGTATTTTGAGCTCAGGAATTTGAATTGACTAACAGGATTGATCCATTTATGGAATTCATCGAGTTATCGTCAATTTATCGATCTAAAGCGTGAAAAATCGAGGATATCTCGATAGGATTAATTCGTAGCTAAATTTGAATGTTTGATTCGTGTTCCTGAAGTAAAAATACGTGAAAGAAGCGTCATTCGATCAATCTCAAGAATACTCAATTTTTGGCTCAAAAATCGAAAATATCCATAAGGAGGGGGGGGGGGGGGGGGGGTTAGATTTTTTTCGATTTTGGGGGTCGAAAATCAACATTTTTTTCGGATGGGTTTCATATGGTATTCTCATGTATTCTGAGCTTAAGAATTCGGATTTTACTAATCAAATTGATTCATCCATGAAATTAATCGAGTTATCGTCAATTTATCGATCTCAAATGTAAAAAATCGAGGATATCTCGATGGGATTAATTCGTAGCTAAATTCAACTGCTTGATTCGTGTTTCTGGAGTAAAAATACGTGAGAAAAGCGTCATTCGATCAATCTCAAGAATACTCAATTCTTGTCTCAAAAATCGAAAAAATTTGAAGGGGGGGCGGGGGTTGGAATATTTTCGATTCTGGGGTCGAAAATCAACGTTTTTTTTGAATGGGTTTTGACATAGTATTCTCGTGTGTTTCAAGCTCAGGAATGTGAATTTACTAATCAAATTGATCCATCTATGAAATTGATCGAGTTATCGTCAATTTATCGATCTAAAGTGTGAAAAATCGAGGATATCTCGATGAGAATTATTCTTAGCTGAACTTTATTGTCTGATTCGTGTTCCTCAAGTGAAAATACGTAAGAAAAGCGTCATACGATCAATTTCAAAAATTCCTCATTTTTGGCTTAAAAATCGAAAAAATCCGAAGGGCGGGGGGGGTTAGATGTTTTCCGATTTCGAGGTCAAAAATCAACATTTTTTCTGAATAGGTTTTATACGGTATTTTCATGTATTTTGAGCTCAGGAATTCGAATTTACTAGATCAATTGATCCATCTATAAAAATTGATCGAGTTACCGTCAATTTATCGATCTAAAGTGTGAAAAATCGAGGATATCTCGATGAGAATTATTCTTAGCTGAACTTTATTGTCTGATTCGTGTTCCTCAAGTGAAAATACGTAAGAAAAGCGTCATACGATCAATTTCGAAAATACTCAATTTTTCGGTTTAAAAATCGGAAAAATCCAGAGGGGGGAGGGTTAGATTTTGTTCGATTTCGGAGTCAAAAATCAACATTCTTCTAAAATGGGTTTGATATTGTATTCTCATGTATTTTGAGCTCAGGAATTCGAATTGACTAATAGGATTGATCCATCTATGGCATTCATCGAGTTATCGTCAATTTATCGATCTAAAGCGTGAAAAATCGAGGATATCTCGATAGGATTGATTCGTAGCTAAATTTAACTGTTTCATCCGTGTTCCTGAAGTAAAAATACGTGAAAAAAGCGTCATTCGATCAATCTCAAGAATACTCAATTCTTGGCTCAAAAATCGAAAAAATTTGAAGAGGGGGGGGGGGAAGGTTAGATTTTTTCCGATTTAAGGGTCGAAATTCAACATTTTTTCTGAATCGGTTCGATATGATATTTTCATGTATTTTGAGCTTAGGAATTCGAATTGACTCATCATATTGATCGATTTATAAAATTGATCAAGTTATCGTCAAGTCATCGATCTCAAATGTGAAAAATTGAGGATATCTGGATTAGGATTGATTCGTAGCTAAATTTAACTGTTTGATTCGTGTCTCCTAGGTGAAAATACGTGAGAAAAGCGACATACGATCGATTTTCGGAATACTCAATTTTTGGCTCAAAAATCGGAGAAATCCAGAGCGGGGGAGGGGTGAGATTTTTTTCGATTTAAGGGTCGAAATTCAACATTTTTTTTGAATGGGTATTTGATGGTATTTTTATGTATTTTGAACTCAGGAATTCGAATTCACTCATTGAATTGATTCATCCATGAAATTAATCGAGTCATCGTCAATTTATTGATCAAAAATGTGAAAAATTGAGGATATCTCGATGGGATTGATTCGTAGCTGGATTTCACTGTTTGATTCGTGTTTCTGGAGTGCAAATACGTGAGGAAAGCGTCATACGATCGATTTCAAAAATACTCAATTTGTGGCTCTAAAATCGAAAATATCCAAAAGGGGGGGGGGGGGGGGGGTTAGATTTTTTTCGATTGTGGGGTCGAAAATCAACATTTTTTTTGAATGGGTTTCATGTGGTATTCTTATGTATTTTAAGCTCAGGAATTTGAATTTACCAATCAAGTTGATCCATCTACGAAATTGATCGAGTAATCGTCAATTTATCGATCTAAAATGTAAAACATCGAGGATATCTCGATGGGATTAATTCGTAGCTAAATTTGACTGTTTGATTCGTGTTCCTGAAGTGGAAATACGTGAAAGAAGCGTCATTCGATCAATCTCAAGAATACTCAATTTGTGGCTCTAAAATCGAAAATATCCATAAGGGGGGGGGTAGATTTTCTTCGATTTTGGGGTCGAAAATCAACATTTTTTTCGGATGGGTTTCATATGGTATTCTCATGTATTCTGAGCTTAGGAATTCGGATTCACTAATTGAATTGATTCATCCATGAAATTAATCGAGTTATCGTCAATTTATCGAACTCAAATGTAAAACATCGAGGATATCTCGATGGGATTAATTCGTAGCTAAATTTGACTGTTTGATTCGTGTTCCTGAAGTAAAAATACGTAAAAGAAGCGTCATTCGATCAATCTCAAGAATACTCAATTTTTGGCTCAAAAATCGACAATATCCAAAAGAGGGGGAAGTTAGATTTTTTTCGATTTTGGGATCGAAAATCGACATTTTTTTCGGATGGGTTCTTACATAGTATTCTCATGTATTTCGAGCTCAGTAATTCAAATTCACTGATTTGATCGAACTATCTATGAAATTGATCGAGTCATCGTCAATTTATCGATCTAAAATGTGAAAAATCAAGGATATCTCAATGGGATTGATTCGTAGCTAAATTTAACTGCTTGATTCGTGTTCCTGAGGTAAAAATACGTGAGATAAGCGTCAAACGATCAATTTCAAAAATACTCAATTTTTTGGCTCAAAAATCGGAAAAATCCAGAGCGGGAAGGGTTAGATTCTCTCCGATTTCGGGGTCAAAAATCAACATTCTTCTAAAATGGGTTTAATATTGTATTCTCATGTATTTTGAGCTCAGGAATTCGAATTGACTAATAGGATTGATCCATCTATGGCATTCATCGAGTTATCGTCAATTTATCGAACTCAAATGTAAAACATCGAGGATATCTCGATGGGATTAATTCGTAGCTAAATTTGACTGTTTGATTCGTGTTCCTGAAGTAAAAATACGTGAAAAAAGCGTCATTCGATCAATCTCAAGAATACTCAATTCTTGGCTCAAAAATCGAAAAAATTTGAAGAGGGGGGGGGGGGGTTGGAATATTTTCGATTCTGGGGTCGAAAATCAACGTTTTTCTTGAATGGGTTTTTACATAGTATTCTCGTGTGTTCCAAGCTCAGGAATGTGAATTTACTAATCAAATTGATCCATCTATGAAATTGATCGAGTTATCGTCAATTTATCGATCTAAAGTGTGAAAAATCGAGGATATCTCGATGAGATTAATTCTTCGCTAAACTTTATTGTTTGATTCGTGTTCCTCAAGTGAAACTACGTAAGAAAAGCGTCATACGATCAATTTAAAAAATTCCTCATTTTTGGCTTAAAAATCGAAAAAATCCGAAGGGCGGGGGGGGGTTAGATTTTTTCCGATTTCGAGGTCAAAAATCAACATTTTTTTTTTAAAGGTTTTATATGGTATTTTTATGTATTTTGAGCTTAGGAATTCGAATTTACTAGATCAATTGATCCATCTATAAAATTGATCGAGTTATCGTCAATTTATCAATCGAAAATGTGAAAAAATCGAGGATATCTCAATAGGATTAATTCGTAGCCGAATTCCACTGTTGGATTCGTGTTCCTGGGGTTGGAATACGTGAGAGAAGAGTCCTACGATCGATTCTGGAAATACACAATTTTTCGCTGAAAAATCGAAAAAATCCGAAGGGGGGGGGCGGGTAGATTTTCTTCGATTCTGGGGTCGAAATTCAACATTTTTTTTCTGAATAAGTTTTATATGGTATTCTTATGTATTTTGAGCTCAGGAATTCGGAATCACCAATCAAATTGATCCATCTATAGAATTGATCGAGTCATCGTCAATTTATCGATCTAAAATGTGAAAAATCAAGGATATCTCAATGGGATTGATTCGTAGCTAAATTTAACTGCTTGATTCGTGTTCCTGAGGTAAAAATACGTAAGATAAGCGTCAAACGATCAATTTCAAAAATACTCAATTTTTCGGCTCAAAAATCGGAAAAATCCAGAGCGGGAAGGGTTAGATTTTCTCCGATTTCGGGGTCAAAAATCAACATTCTTCTAAAATGGGTTTAATATTGTATTCTTATGTATTTTGAGCTCAGGAATTTGAATTGACTCACAGGATTGATCCATCTATGGAATTCATCGAGTTATCGTCAATTTATCGATCTAAAGCGTGAAAAATCGAGGATATCTCGATAGGATTGATTCGTAGCTAAATTTAACTGCTTGATTCGTGTTCCTGAGGTAAAAATACGTAAGATAAGCGTCAAACGATCAATTTCGACAATACTCAATTTTTCGGCTCAAAAAATCGGAAAAATCCAGAGCGGGAAGGGTTAGATTTTCTCCGATTTCGGGGTCAAAAATCAACATTCTTCTAAAATGGGTTTAATATTGTATTCTTATGTATTTTGAGCTCAGGAATTTGAATTGACTAACAGGATTGATCCATCTATGGAATTCATCGAGTTATCGTCAATTTTATCGATCTAAAGCGTGAAAAATCGAGGATATCTCGATAGGATTGATTCGTAGCTAAATTTGACTGTTTGATTCGTGTTCCTGAAGTCAAAATACGTGAAAGAAGCGTCATTCGATCAATCTCAAGAATACTCAATTTTTGGCTCAAAAATCGAAAATATCCATAAGGAGGGGGGGGGGGGGGGGGGTAGATTTTCGATTCTGGGGTCGAAAATCAACGTATTTTTTGAATGGGTTTTTACATAGTATTCTCGTGTGTTTCAAGCTCAGGAATGTGAATTTACTAATCAAATTGATCCATCTATGAAATTGATCGAGTTATCGTCAATTTATCGATCTAAAGTGTGAAAAATCGAGGATATCTCGATGAGAATTATTCTTAGCTGAACTTTATTGTCTGATTCGTGTTCCTCAAGTGAAAATACGTAAGAAAAAAATCATACGATCAATTTCAAAAATTCCTCATTTTTGGCTTAAAAATCGAAAAAATCCGAAGGGCGGGGGGGTTAGATGTTTTCCGATTTCGAGGTCAAAAATCAACATTTTTTCTGAATAGGTTTTTATACGGTATTTTCATGTATTTTGAGCTCAGGAATTCGAATTCACTAGATCAATTGATCCATCTATAAAATTGATCGAGTTATCGTCAATTTATCAATCGAAAATGTGAAAAAATTAAGGATATCTCAATGGGATTAATTCGTAGCTGAATTCCACTGTTGGATTCGTGTACCTGGGGTTGAAATACATAGAAGAAGCGTTCTACGATCGATTCTGGAAATACACAATTTTTCGCTGAAAAATCGAAAAAATCCGAAGGGGGGGGGGCGGGTGGATTTTTTTCGATTCTGGGGTCGAAATTCAACATTTTTTTTGAATAGGTTTTATATGGTATTCTTATGTATTTTGAGCTCAGGAATTCGGAATCATCAATCAAATTAATCCATCTATAGAATTGATCGAGTCATCGTCGAATTATCGATCTCAAATGTAAAAAATCATGGATATCTCAAAAGGATTAATTCGTGGCTGAATTTAACTGTTTGGTTCGTGTTCCTGAGGTTAAAATACGTGAGGAAAGCGTCATACGATCAATCTCAAAAATACTCAATTTTTCGGTTTAAAAATCGGAAAAATCCAGAGCGGGAAGGGTTAGATTTTCTCCGATTTCGGGGTCAAAAATCAACATTCTTCTAAAATGGGTTTAATATTGTATTCTTATGTATTTTGAGCTCAGGAATTTGAATTGACTCACAGGATTGATCCATCTATGGAATTCATCGAGTTATCGTCAATTTATCGATCTAAAGCGTGAAAAATCGAGGATATCTCGATAGGATTGATTCGTAGCTAAATTTAACTGCTTGATTCGTGTTCCTGAGGTAAAAATACGTAAGATAAGCGTCAAACGATCAATTTCGACAATACTCAATTTTTCGGCTCAAAAATCGGAAAAATCCAGAGCGGGAAGGGTTAGATTTTCTCCGATTTCGGGGTCAAAAATCAACATTCTTCTAAAATGGGTTTAATATTGTATTCTTATGTATTTTGAGCTCAGGAATTTGAATTGACTAACAGGATTGATCCATCTATGGAATTCATCGAGTTATCGTCAATTTATCGATCTAAAGCGTGAAAAATCGAGGATATCTCGATAGGATTGATTCGTAGCTAAATTTGACTGTTTGATTCGTGTTCCTGAAGTCAAAATACGTGAAAGAAGCGTCATTCGATCAATCTCAAGAATACTCAATTTTTGGCTCAAAAATCGAAAATATCCATAAGGAGGGGGGGGGGGGGGGGTAGATTTTCGATTCTGGGGTCGAAAATCAACGTATTTTTTGAATGGGTTTTGACATAGTATTCTCGTGTGTTTCAAGCTCAGGAATGTGAATTTACTAATCTATGAAATTGATCGAGTTATCGTCAATTTATCGATCTAAAGTGTGAAAAATCGAGGATATCTCGATGAGAATTATTCTTAGCTGAACTTTATTGTCTGATTCGTGTTCCTCAAGTGAAAATACGTAAGAAAAAAATCATACGATCAATTTCAAAAATTCCTCATTTTTGGCTTAAAAATCGAAAAAATCCGAAGGGCGGGGGGGTTAGATGTTTTCCGATTTCGAGGTCAAAAATCAACATTTTTTCTGAATAGGTTTTATACGGTATTTTTCATGTATTTTGAGCTCAGGAATTCGAATTCACTAGATCAATTGATCCATCTATAAAATTGATCGAGTTATCGTCAATTTATCAATCGAAAATGTGAAAAATTAAGGATATCTCAATGGGATTAATTCGTAGCTGAATTCCACTGTTGGATTCGTGTACCTGGGGTTGAAATACATAGAAGAAGCGTTCTACGATCGATTCTGGAAATACACAATTTTTCGCTGAAAAATCGAAAAAATCCGAAGGGGGGGGGCGGGTGGATTTTTTTTCGATTCTGGGGTCGAAATTCAACATTTTTTTTGAATAGGTTTTATATGGTATTCTTATGTATTTTGAGCTCAGGAATTCGGAATCATCAATCAAATTAATCCATCTATAGAATTGATCGAGTCATCGTCGAATTATCGATCTCAAATGTAAAAAATCATGGATATCTCAAAAGGATTAATTCGTAGCTGAATTTAACTGTTTGGTTCGTGTTCCTGAGGTTAAAATACGTGAGGAAAGCGTCATACGATCAATCTCAAAAATACTCAATTTTTCGGTTTAAAAATCGGAAAAATCCAGAGGGGGGAGGGTTAGATTTTGTTCGATTTCGGAGTCAAAAATCAACATTCTTCTAAAATGGGTTTAATATTGTATTCTCATGTATTTTGAGCTCAGGGATTCGAATTGACTAATAGGATTGATCCATCTATGGCATTCATCGAGTTATCGTCAATTTATCGATCTAAAGCGTGAAAAATCGAGGATATCTCGATAGGATTGATTCGTAGCTAAATTTAACTGTTTGATCCGTGTTCCTGAAGTAAAAATACGTGAAAAAAGCGTCATTCGATCAATCTCAAGAATACTCAATTCTTGGCTCAAAAATCGAAAAAATTTGAAGAGGGGGGGGGGGGAAGGTTAGATTTTTTCCGATTTAAGGGTCGAAATTCAACATTTTTTTCTGAATCGGTTCGATATGATATTTTCATGTATTTTGAGCTTAGGATTTCGAATTGACTCATCATATTGATCGATCTATAAAATTGATCAAGTTATCGTCAAGTCATCGATCTCAAATGTGAAAAATTGAGGATATCTCGATGGGATTGATTCGTAGCTGGATTTCACTGTTTGATTCGTGTCTCTGAGGTGAAAATACGTGAGAAAAGCGACATACGATCGATTTTCGAAATTCTCAATTTTTGGCTCAAAAATCGGAAAAATCCAGAGCGGGGGAGGGGTGAGATTTTTTTCGATTTAAGGGTCGAAATTCAACATTTTTTTTGAATGGGTATTTGATGGTATTTTTATGTATTTTGAACTCAGGAATTCGAATTCACTCATTGAATTGATTCATCCATGAAATTAATCGAGTCATCGTCAATTTATTGATCAAAAATGTGAAAAATTGAGGATATCTCGATGGGATTGATTCGTAGCTGGATTTCACTGTTTGATTCGTGTTTCTGGAGTGCAAATACGTGAGGAAAGCGTCATACGATCGATTTCAAGAATACTCAATTTTTGGCTCAAAAATCGAAAATATCCATAAGGAGGGGGGGGGGGGGGGGGGGTAGATTTTTTTCGATTTTGGGGTCGAAAATCAACATTTTTTTCGGATGGGTTTCATATGGTATTCTCATGTATTCTGAGCTTAGGAATTTGGATTTACTAATCAAATTGATTCATCCATGAAATTAATCGAGTTATCGTCAATTTATCGATCTCAAATGTAAAAAATCGAGGATATCTCGATGGGATTAATTCGTAGCTAAATTCAACTGCTTGATTCGTGTTCCTGGAGTAAAAATACGTGAGAAAAGCGTCATTCGATCAATCTCAAGAATACTCAATTCTTGTCTCAAAAATCGAAAAAATTTGAAGGGGGGCGGGGGTTGGAATATTTTCGATTCTGGGGTCGAAAATCAACGTTTTTTTTGAATGGGTTTCGACATAGTATTTTCGTGTGTTTCAAGCTCAGGAATGTGAATTCACTAATCAAATTGATCCATCTATGAAATTGATCGAGTTATCGTCAATTTATCGATCTAAAGTGTGAAAAATCGAGGATATCTCGATGAGAACTATTCTTAGTTGAACTTTATTGTCTGATTCGTGTTCCTCAAGTGAAAATACGTAAGAAAAGCGTCATACGATCAATTTCAAAAATTCCTTATTTTTGGCTTAAAAATCGAAAAAATCCGAAGGGCGGGGGGGTTAGATGTTTTCCGATTTCGAGGTCAAAAATCAACATTTTTTCTGAATAGGTTTTATACGGTATTTTCATGTATTTTGAGCTCAGGAATTCGAATTCACTAGATCAATTGATCCATCTATAAAATTGATCGAGTTATCGTCAATTTATCAATCGAAAATGTGAAAAATTAAGGATATCTCAATGGGATTAATTCGTAGCTGAATTCCACTGTTGGATTCGTGTACCTGGGGTTGAAATACATAGAAGAAGCGTTCTACGATCGATTCTGGAAATACACAATTTTTAGCTCAAAAATCGAAAAAATCCGAAGGGCGGGGGGGTTAGAATTTTTCCAATTTTGGAGTCACAAATCAACATTTTTCTCGAATGGGTTTTATATGGTATTTTTATGTATTTTGAGCTCAGAAATTCGAATGCATCCAAATTTCCCGAAATGCTTATGATTTCGGAGATACGTTAAAGAACAGTTGGCCGTACAGCGCTTTCTCGATCCCCTAGCAGTAAAGATACTCGGTAGTCCGTCCGTTCTTTTGAATGTACTTGGCGCGAGACTCTACCGAGTCTCTTGATTTACTGATTAAACTGATTCATCTATAAAATTGATCGAGTTATCGTCAATTTATCGATCTGAAATGTGAAAAATCAAGGATATCTCGATGGGATTGCTTCGTAATTAAATTTAACTGTTCGATTCGTGTTCCTGAGGTGAAAATACGTAAGAAAAGCGTCATACGATCGATTTTAAAAATACCTACTCAATTTTTGGCTCGAAAATCTAAAAAATCCAAAGGGGGGGGGGGGGGTTGGATTTTTTCCGATTCTGGAGTCAAAAATCAACATTTTTTTCGAATGGGTTTTATATGGTATTTTCATGTATTTTGAGCTCAGGAATTTGAATTTACTAAATCAATTGTTCCATGTATAAAATTGATCGAGTTATCGTCAATTTATCGATCTAAAATGTGAAAAATCGAGGATATCTCGATAGGAATAATTCGTAGCTAAATCCAACTGTTTGATTCGTGTTTCTGGAATAAAAATACGTGAAATAAGCGTCATACGATCGATTTCAGAGATGCTTAATTTTTGGCTCAAAAATCGAAAAAATCCAGAAGGGGGGGGGGGGGGGTAGATTTTTTTCGATTTTGGGGTCGAAAATCAACATTTTTTTTTAATGGGTTCTTACATAGTATTCTCGTGTATTTCGAGCTCAGTAATTCAAATTCACTGATTTGATCGATCTATCTATGAAATTGATCGAGTTATCGTCAATTTATCGATCTAAATTGTGAAAAATCAAGGATATCGCGATAGGAATAATTCGTAGCTGGATTTAACTGTTTGATTCGTGTTCCTGAAGTGAAAATACGTGAGGAAAGCGTCATACGATCGATTTCAAAAATACTCAATTTTTGGCTCAAAAATCGAAAATATCCAAAAGGGGGGGGGGGGGGGGTTTGGATTTTTTTCGATTTTGGGGTCGAAAATCAACATTTTTTTTAAATGGGTTTTATATGGTATTCTCATGTGTTACGAGTTCAGGAATTTGAATTTACTTATTAAATCAATCCATCTATAAAATTGATCGAGTTATCGTCAATTTATCGATCTAAAATGTGGAAAATCAAGGATATCCCGATGGGATCAATTCTTAGCTGAATTTAACTGTTTGATTCGTGTTCTTGAAGTAAAAATACGTAAGGAAAGCGACATACGTTTGATTTTGGAAATACTCAATTTTGATACCCGCATATACAGATAGAATAGAGTATTAAAAAACATTCAAGTCCCCGTCGCAAATAGTACAAATTTCCGCCACTAGGTGGCCGGGCCCCTCGGCCGCGACTCGCAGTAAAAATACCGCGCGGCCAGGATAAGACTCCGGGAGGACCAGGAGCAAACGAGCTATGGCAGTAAATTAGTAAAAATTCTCACCACTAGATCGAGAGGCCCTCTCAGAGGAAAAGAACCTCCCAGATAGATTAAGACCCCGGCAAAAAATCAATAAAAATCACTTGATCGTATATTAAACAGCTGCCAGCCTTTGAAGACCATACATCAACCTGCCTCAAAAGAAATAAAGACCTAAAGGATCCAACTACACTTCAGAAGGATCCAACTACACTTCAGAGTTCCGACTACCTTTTTCTTCACCGGAAAAACCCGAGTCCTGTTTTCCTCAAACTCCAGAATCTACAACGCCAAACAGTCCTTTTTAGGATTCTACCAGCCCTTGTCAGGGCTTGCACGCACCTCCCTCCTACCCTCTCCTTTTCCTTACTCCATCACTCCTATTTTTTCTCGTTCCTGAACACCGCTGCAACCACGGCGCTCCCCGGCGAAACCTTCCAACTCCCCGAGACCGACGTGCTCACCGCAGAGCAGAGGCAGGGTCTACTACAGGCGTGGGCCTATGCGTCGGAGGTGACGTGGCAGCACTGGTTATAGCCCCTCGACCTTCCACCCGTCGTCCCACTCCACCGGCGAGCACCACTAGTGCGAACCAAGACACTCTCCTACCATTCCATACCGAGAGTCGATATACCCCCAGGACAGGGAACTGAAAAAACTGAGGGACCGACGCTGAGGAAAACCACCCGACCCAGCCGGCCGTTACCTCTGCCACGAACCTTATCAGGTCCTGGGGGAACCCCGAGCCTGGTGACCCAGCACTCGCCACCCCCCCGTCTTTCGCCGCTACCTCGGCTTCTATCACCAATCAAGGACCACCGGCCTCCTCCACCGCCACGCCAAGCGCGGCTCCTCGCTTTTCCCCCTCCTAAACCCCGACGCAAAAACCTTTTCTAAGCACGACACCAGAACCTCCAGGAGTTAACCTCCTATCCCTTCCTTTTCTTCCTCCTTCTTTTTCTCCTCCCGAGCCTCCGACGGGGCTCCCTGTCCGAACACCAGATATTCATCGACGGGACAGCTGCCTTTACCAGAGGGCCTCCTCTCCCCACCAGATATCAATTTTTGGCTCAAAAATCGAAAAAATCCAAAGGGGGGGGGGGGAGGGGTTAGAATTTTTTCGATTTTGGGGTCGAAAATCAACATTTTTTTCAAATGGGTTTTATATGGTATTCTTATGTATTTCGAGCTCAGGAATTCAAATTCACTAATGAAATTGATCCATCTATAAAATTGTTATCGTCAATTTATCGATCTGAAATGTGAAAAATCAAGGATATCCCGACGGGATTAATTCTTAGCTAAATTTAACTGATGGCGTTTTTCTGGTGTGGTACTACACTTGGATACTTTGCAACATACCTGTAATGCGTTTTCGGAATAATACTCTCTGCTTTCTTTGATCATCATGTTGTTTGAATCTTTTGTGGAATTGAATCTCTGCACAAATAGCTGTTTTTGGCCAAACTCTCGGTATAGGTACCAAACCACACGAAAGCATTGCTATGACTGTCACACAAGTGTGAGACGCTCACCGAAACGCGCTTATCGATAATAATTCTCAAGTCATAAAACGCATCGTGAAGCAGATCGTTCATGTCGCTCGTTCTCCACGTGTAGCAGAAACGTGTATTAGCAGTGTACAGCGTCTGCTTACCCAGCAGAGATCACACACGTAAAATTTTTGTGGTTAGTATTGTATCCCCAATTGCCTACACGCTGGTGCAACCGGACTGACCACCATACAGGAAAACTCTCTGTATTTCAGTTCTACATCCGTGCGTAATCGATTGACGTCAATATAAAGGTCGATATGCGCGCTCACAGCCCCGCGAACGGATATTCGGTGAACCCGGTACTGATGTAAATCCATTATAAATCAGCTGTCTCATGGATAAGGAACAAGTGTCGGTTTTTGGGTTGCAAAAATTTGAAAGAGGTGTTTTCTCCTACATTTATTCACCGAATGAAGTGGTTCTTATCTCAAAATGTGTGTTTCTGTCTTCTCTAGTCGCTAGAGTCTGGGTTTTGAGATCCGTTGAGTGTAAATATGAAAATTTTCAATAAGTTCACAGGGCAAATAGATTCCTATGAATTTTTTTTTCGAATTTTGCGAAATCCAAACTTTAGCTACTGCATTTCGATATACTCTAACGACCTTTCAAATTTCATTCAGATTACTTGAGCCGTTTTGGAGAAAACACCTTTCGCAAATTCGACGTTCCCCCTCCACAAAATGGTGACTGACTATGCCCCTTAAATGCGACAGTGTCGTATAAATAAACGTTTTGCCGGATCCTCCTGGTCCATCAATGTGAAAGTAAGTTTTTTCGTTTGTGGTATCGTCGTTATTGTCAACGACGTCCATAATTGCATCAACTATTCCTTTTCGTTCTACGTTGAGTTGTTCGTATTGTCGTTTACCCATTTCCATGTATTCATTCGGTGTTGTTTCTTCGTTCTCCTGAATTACCTCTATTACTTGCTCCATTCGTGGAAACTGTGATAAACTCCATCCTTGTTTTGAAAGCATTGTAGCAATACGTGCATAAGCCATGCTTTGAGCATGTTGCGTACTCATACGTCTTGCATAATCTTCCGACATTAAATCTTTGAATTCATTCCATAATTCTTCTGGATGGATCGGATGGCAATGCATAAGAATTCTAACAAACATTCTTCGTAATCGTTGTGGCATCATATCAACAGCAGCTTCTTGCATAGCCCTTCGCCATTCCCCATCGTCTTCAATAAGACCTAACGCTAAGCACGTTGCGCTGAAAGTCTGACAAACTTGTCCATTCACCGTTTTTAGATCTTCGAAACTTTTTGCTCCTTTCACTGTTATTAATAACAATCTTAGATGAAATAATTCTATTTGTGAAGGACTGACTGAGTACATTCTGCCTATCACATTGAATGCGGCTCGTCGTTTTTCCCACTTGAATACATTTCTTCCATCAATTTTTTGACTTTTCCAAACGTAGTGACATGGTATTTCTGAACAAACATATTGCGTTGCCTCTTCGTCACGTAAATTCAATGAAAAGTACTCAGTAAGCATCGTTAGGCGATCTAAAGCTGCTCTTACCGAATTTTCATCTAAATCATCTGGAATTATCACATTTCGTTGATTAGGTAAGTGCACTGGCAATCGAATAATAGAGTGACTTTTGTCATGCAGAGGTTTACTTAAAATACGCCAGCAAGCTTCAACCGGCCCTACGTATCTAGCTTCGATGTAAGCTTGTATTTCATCATGATCGATCAGATGATTCTCTGTAGAATCGTTGATGACCACTGCTGCTGCATCATGTCCTTTGTAGATGTATTTATATAAATATTTTACTGATTTGATGCTGGAAACGACTTCAACGTTGATATGACTGTTTAAATAAAGTAACAATGCCGGACAATATGGAACAACATACCTGTTGTCTACAACATATCCACCAGGACGTTCGTAAGTATTGCCGGTATTTCTTCTACGGTAAAAGGGGTAACCATTCGCATCCATTGTAGTTTCTTCCCTGAACTGTTTCGGAAAATGTTTCGAACATTTGCTATCAATTTGACACCATGCACCACATGGTCCGTGTATCATATTTTTAATAACTATACTATGTAAAGTTGGATTATCTTGTTGACTTGGAATTTCCGCTGAGATGAAACGGTCGACGATTTCTGTTGTGGTTATTTTGTAGTTCTGTTTCAGTGTTATCAGCATGTGCACATGAGGTAAACCACGCGTTTGGAATTCAATTACATACACATATGCAGCTACTTCTCCGAAAAAAAATTTCTTCACAATCAAATCCACCAAGAAGTTTTTTTTTACATTAAAAACACGGGTGCAAATGTCTGGTCTGTCTGCTGATTGTTGATGACTAAATACATTTTCTCTAATCTCACGCCATTGTGGATTGCACGTCATTGTGATGAATAAATCTGGTTTTCCATATTTTCTTACGATTCCCATCGCATCTTGGTAAAGTTGCATCATGTTTCGTGGTGAACCTATGAAACTTGATGGTAGAATTATCATTTTTCCAAGGCGAGCATTCCTTTCGTTCGCACTGTTTTGTAAATAGTCCATCAACCCGGCATAAGATTCACTACGTAGTTGTTTTTGGTTTGCTCTCAAAAAATGTAATCTGTCTTTTTCTATTTTTACATAATTATCAACTACCCATTGCTGGAAAAGACGTCTTCCCATAAGAATTGGATTTGTATTATCATTTTCTCGTACGGCAATGCGGAATTTAATGTACTGTGTTCTAGTTATACGTTTGTCGCCGTTGATGTTCATTAAATCTCTATGCCATCCACGAGTCCCAAATGGGTAGAATAATGGATAAATCCATGGTTCAACGTTCGGATCCATCGTACTCACAAACTGTAATTCTTTCGAGTTTTTGTTCCTTATAGTCACATATGATTCGGGTATCTCACCATCGGCCATCGTTGAAAATACTGCAGCTACTTCATTATGTCGTTGAAAGTTATACCGGCGGCGATCCATTCCAGGTTTTAGTGTAAAGAGCAGCTGCAGTTCGCTACTTGCACTCGGGTCCCCGCCATTTCTCTGTTGTACATGTAATTCTTCGTTTATCATCTGATATGAACGTGCGAATATGTTATTTTTCCGCATTATGATGTCAAGTGTCTTCAAAATATCCCGATCAAGTGCCGCGTTTTGGTTCATACGATATTCTGCAGCTTCATTCGAATCGACGATAAATAATTGACCATAACTGGGTTGTTCATCATTCGCAGGGTATAAAGCTGTATTAATCTGATAGTAAATCTGTCCCTGTATTTTGAAGTAGTATGGTCCTGCTCGTCTTCCACCGAAATTAACCAAATTTGCATTGAAAGAGGCAAATGAGAATGAATTGTTATAACTTTTAATTCGTTCATAAAATTCATTTGATTTTGGATGTGTCCCATCAAATAAAGATCCTATTACTGGTGGTGGCTCAGGCAAAACTGCTATAGAAACTGCCTCATGATTGCAGCAATCGCTGAAAGAATTCCTCCTATTAATAATTTTTTCGTATGTGAAATGTTTTGCTGTACAGTGCATGCATGATTTAATCATCCTTCCAATATAATGTTCTTCTACGTTGGTAACGGAACCTGCGTTGAATAATATATGCCGATGATTTGTCCCCCTTTGGCGTAAGCGATATTCGTCTTGCTGTTCCCGATGAGTTGTTCTTCCTACTACTTCCCTTTCGAAAATATGTGGCGGGTGTACTTCGACTTCGTTGAAGTTTCCTGCAGGCAATTCTACAATTCTGTTTTGTCGTTGGACACTACGACGGCGTCGTTGAGCTTCAGCTCTTTGTTCACGCCTATTACGGAGAAATTCTTCTTCATCTTCTGGTAATCGTTCATGCCTGCGACGCGGCATGATAAAATATCATATGTATAGTTATTCAAGTTATCATGTAATAGATTTATATTTGACAGCTTCACATCCAAACATCTTTCATCTGATTTTTTCGAATCATATTGTGTTCAGCAGTGTGATCATAATCAACCAATGTTAACAACAACATCAATGTTATCAATTCTTTACCATCTACATCATCATCATCATCATCATTATCAGCATTGAACAAATATTTTTATTTCAATATAAAACTAATACTTCAGAAACTACGAACTATTTTTTTGTAATGTACAATTCAATTTTAAATTCATGGTTGTTACGTAATTGACATTATTTGTTAGACAAACCCATTCGTATCTCATTTAATTTACTTAGATATATGTCGGCCCAACAAATTGCTGTTCATTGGCCGTTTTCTACCTGAAATAACAAAATCGTATTTTCAGATTTCGGCAAGTGTATAACTTCAACAGAAGCGGAATTTGCTTTAGCTCAAGGATTCAAAGTTTTTGAATCATATTGTTTTGAGTAGTATTCAAAAAAACGAAACTGACCTTTTTTAATCCGCCAGTGCAGTATTCTGCAACCTGCTTTATTAATCCACCAGTGCAGTATTCTGCAACCCGCTTTATTTGGAGGATTTCAATATGATTCAGAAAGATGGTCGTGAGCTGCAATAATGTATCATTTAGCTGATGGTAACCGATGTACGTTATATGCATTAAAATCAAATACCATGCAACCCTGTTAACATGAAACTATAATTCATCAATACATACCTTATATATTCCGGTTCGAAAGCAGCGTGTAGGCCTTTGTGAAAAAATACTTGATTGTCCAGTCACAAGATTATTCTATTTTATCATTTGTTTCATAGAGGTGACGGACGTTTTTACGTTAGGTTAGCGGCGATGTCTCAAATTGCTTATTATATTTGAAGTTCACGAATGTTCTCGCAAATGATGTTGAAAAGTTAACAATTGGATTAGCATAACATGATCGAATCGAATCGCGTTATCTTTATGTAATCGTTGCCACGTAACAGAAATAAAATCATCGCGGTTTTATGAAAAAATCAGTTGATATCCACCAACGTGATAGTACGGATCAATTTCTCATAGAAAATTAAAAAAAAGGAGAAAATATGGATTTTACACCAAATGAGGTCATCGATGCAACTGAAATGGATGATAATACTATGTGAGTAGTTATTTCATTAGAAACAATAACTGAACACCCTGATAAGGGCAACGTGTAGGAATTAATTCACAACAAATGCATTAAAATTAGTCGAAATCTTCCGTTGATTTGCTAATATAATTTTCCAGAGAGCTTATAGCATACGTTGATGTTGTTGAAAGACCGAAAATTGTAGGAAAAACGAAAAAATATAAATTATTGAAGTTCGTGATTAATAACGATGATGGAAGAAGAATTCAATGTATTGCGTGGGAGAACCAGATCACGAGGATTGCACCCGCCGCAACGTTAAACTCGGTGGGTATATACTATGACAATTGTCAAGAGACTCGGTAATCACTATTGCTTGGTTCTGTTGACCTCTCTGGGGTGTTAGAACAATTTGAAAAGGAATTAATTTTTCTTTTTTTTCTTTCTTTTAATTAATTTTTTCAATCTAATTTGCTGATATCTTTTGAAGGGGGGCATATTCAATGAAAGTGCACATGAGGGGTTTCATTTCGGGGCACAACAAATCACCTCTACAAGTTTGAGCCAAATCTGTGATCCGGAGTTATGATGTTCTCCTTGTAAGCTAAAAACTATCTTTATATACATTATCAATAACTGCAGTTTGTACACGTTTCTGTATATAAACTATCAATAAATGCAGTTTGTACACGTTAACGTATGTTACCTAACAACGTACGTATGTTGTGTTATTAATCGTATTTATCAGCGAAAATATATGTACTTGCGTGGTATATTTAAATTGATTTCAATAATTGAATATAAAAATTGATCAGTCAAAACATCGATTTCGACTATATCATTAGCATTCATTTGTACGGTACATTCGGACGAAGATCATATTAGCGATTTTTGCGACACAATATTCGCTTTAGGGTTTGCTACAAATTAACTGGCTGTCAATCGATCGATCTGTCAAACTCGACGATCAACTGAAGTTGACCGTACGACACCGCAACCAGCCAATTGGCATTGCGGAAAAGAGGCTTCAAATTTCGAGACTTTTATCTCGAACGGCGTCACCTCTCCCTTTCAATATTGGATTCAACACAATAGTGGTTTTCGTTACCCTTGATGTAAGATTGAATTCGGATATATTTATGCACACAATTCATGAAACTATTGATAATTTTGGAAGATTTGATGTGTGTTTTTCTTCAAATCGTTATTTTCATTTTACACTACAACAATCGGAAAATATGAAGAAAAAAAATAACAGATTTATTTATGTCAATTTTTTCCGAGAATTAGTATACATCGAAATAAATACAAAGAAAAATGTCAAAAACCTATGTTATTCTTCAGTCAAACACCTTTTATGAGATTTTTTTTTCCAAGTTTATAATGCTCAGAAACCGAATCATGACTCGAAACATATGGGGAACTCCCAGCTCAACTCAACCATGCTCGGAACCTCATGGATTTCGGTTTTTTTTCACATTTTTTTACGTATGTATTACTACTTGAAGTAACCAAAGTCTATTTTTTCACATTTTTTTAGATCAACCTGTCGTAGTTATGAGCTTCGTAATTTTGATGTTCAAAATTGAGATATTTTCCAACGACAATATCTTCACAACCGACTATCGTATCGAAAACTATCTTCAGATGAAACTTACGTAATTTGAAGTGAAATTTTGAGAAAGGTTTTACATGGAATTCTTAACTTTCTATTAGAATAGCGGAAAACTACCCTCAGAAAGTGAAAAATGTAGCAAACAGGTCTTGGGACCCAATTTTTTTTTTTACAAAAAAATCTATAAAATCCGTTGGAAAAAGACGAAGATTTGGAGACCTCTTAGAAAGTGGGCCGATTTTTTTTCAGAAGTTATGAATTATTCAATCTCGCTCGGCAGCGGGTCTGGTGCGTCATATACACTAATGTCCGATAAGTTAGCATGGCCATTTTGATTTTCATGGAAAAAGTTTTTTGTGCCGAAATGTGCTAGGTTTGTGCCGCAATGTGCCGCAAGAATTATTCGCATGTTCCAAAAAACCAAGCCGTGACACTTGAAAAACTGTTTTTTGAGCCAGCATGACCGACTCGTTGAGCTCGCTCAGAGTCGGGGGTTGATCAGCGAGGAAAACGTCATCCAAGTGAAAGATTGTACTCTCGTAGCACAACTTAGCACAACTCGCAGATTTTCGAAATTATTCTTTTTTGCGAATTTTGATTTCTCCCAAATCGATTATTGCCTCGGTGAAGGTCAAGGATCGATCGGAGGAGAAAACGTGATGGAAGTTAGAGATCGTACTCACGTGGCACAACTCCGCACAACTCGCAGATTTTCGAAATCATTCTTTTTTGCAAATTTTGTCTTTTTTTTATCGATTGGAGAGGAAAAAGTTATGAGAGTCATGGATTGGACTCTCGTGGCACATCATGGCTCAATCGGAAATTTTCTGAAAAAATTAAATGGCGGGGCCAGTTGTGCCAAAACATTGAACTGAAATTTTTTTTCCGGCCCCGACATTTCATTCTTTCAGAAAACTGACGATTGAGCGATGTTGTGCCACGAGAGTCCAATCCATGACTCTCAGAACTTTTTCTTCTCTGATCGATTTTGAAAAAATCAAAAAAATTTGCAAAAAAGAATAATTTCGAAAATCTGCGAGTTGTGCTAAGTTGTGCTACGAGAGTACGATCTTTTACTTGGATAACATTTTCCTTGCCGATCAACCCCCGACCTTCAACGAGCTCAACGAGTTGGTCATGCTGGCTCAAAAAACAGTTTTTCAAGTGTTACGGCTTGGTTTTTTGGAACATGCGAATAATTCTTGCGGCACATTGCGGCACAAACCTAGCACATTTCGGCACAAACAACTTTTTCCATGAAAATCAAAATGGCCATGCTAACTTCTCAAGCATTGGTGTATATGACGCGCCAACACCCGCTGCCGAATGAGATTAAATAATTCATAACTTCTGAATAAAAAATCAGCCCACTTTCTGAGAGGTCTCAAAATCTTCGTCTTTCTTCAACGGATTTTATAGATTTTTTTTCAAAAAAATCAATTGGGTCCTGAGACCTGTTTGCCACATTTTTCACTTTCTGAGGGTAGTTTTCCGCTATTCTAATAGAAAGTTAAGAATTCCATGAAAAACTTTTCTCAAAATTTCATTCCAAAATACGTAAGTTTCATCTGATGATAGTTTTCGATACGATAGTCGGTTGTGAAGATATTGTCGTGAGAAAATATCTCAATTTTGAAAGGCATCAAAATTAGGAAGCTCATAACTACGACAGGTCGATCCGAAAAAATGTGAAAAAATCAATTTGGGTTACGTCAAGTAGTACACACGACAAAAAACTAGAAGAACTACATACGAAAAAAAATGTGAAAAAAACCCGAAATCCATGAGGTTCCGAGCATGGTTAAGTTGAGCTTGTAACGAATTATTTTATTCAGAGGAATATAGGTAGAAATAATATGAAACTCGCCACAACCTAGTTAAATGCAACAAACCGCATTCATTGTTGAAATTAATCATCTACAAATATCGGTAATCAACGAGGATAAATTGCGGCGCAGGTCGGGGCTAGACACATTCATTCCATCCTCGCGCATTCAACACACACATACAACGCAGAACAGGTAGAATACATAAATACATACACGAACGGGCCTCTTCCGCCGTTATGAATAAATGTTAAAAATCAAGAATTATGAAAGTGCCAATAAAACAATAGTCTTCAAGCCACTTATATTGTGCGATGCGGTGACGACGAACTCCCTCAATGCTGATGGACCCGTGATGAGCCTTCGTCCAGAGATGCACGCGATGGCGATGATCTGGGTATTCGGATGTTCATATGGGCCACGACGTCATCGGGTCATCAGGTCCGGGGTTGCTCGCATTCGTAGTCGTAGTGATTTGATAGGTTTACTCCCTAAATGGTTGATTTGATAGGTTTGCTCTCGAAATTTGTGATTGATAGGTTTACTCCCGAAGTGGTTGATTTGGTAGGTTCACTCCCTAAGTTTTTTGCGACTTGATGAATTTAAAAAAACACTTGGCTACATATTGGCCTTTTACAATGAGATGATGAACACGGCACAGGCAACATAAGGACAGCACGCGAGACAGGACGACGGAAGAGTGTCGGTTTTCCAGAAACGGAAGAAGTTGCCCCTACTTTTGACTATATTGTGTTATTGACTATATATGTTCTATATTGTGTTTATGGTGACAATCACCTGACCTGCGTGGTTCGCCGATAGTTCGCAATTATGTTACGGTATCTGTACGGTTACGGTATGTCTAGGTAGTTATTTTTGAACATTTAATGTACTTGGCGAATTTTTTCACATCGTACGTGTCTTTTGGGGGTAAAGGGAATTGAAGGGCTAGCAATGTGCTTTTTACATATAGGTATGCAGTTGGCGTATTCGTAACGAAGCGGCGCTTTGTGATCTAAACGCCTGACGGCAAGGAAGCCGCCGGATAGTTCACGCTACTGAATCGAGGGGGCCAAGTGGCCGGTCGTCTCTCGCAGTCAAAAGAGCGCACGTGAGATTACATATTTCTTGCGCCACAAAAATTATTTCCCTACTAATAGTCGAAAATTCGGTCTAGTAGCCGGTTTAATCATTTCCCCACATCTTCTGATAATCTTCATTCCTAGGATGTTTAAGAGTAATCGTTCATTTGATCTTGGTTAGCAGTTGTTCGGAGGTCAAAGATATTCGGTACTTGGAGTACCGGTCATCTGCCGGATACCGTGTCCAGTACCCCTGATTGTCGTTATAAGCAATCATAGCTTCAAAGTGGCGTTCCTTATAGTCTACTTAACATGTACCATTTTGGTGAGTTCGAGTTCTCCTTCCTCGAAAATTATGATCGAGGTGTCATTCGATTCGGAATCGCTTCTACAAACTTTTCGACGAAGTTGAATTGGGGCCGGCAGAAATTGCAAAAGTTGTTAACAATTTAGTGAAAAAAAAACAGGGGTTTCGTTTTTGGCGAATATCTCGAAAACTATTGCAAATATCAAATATCTGAAAAAAGATTCTGAAAGAGCAGGAAATTTCCTGAAGAAAAGTCCCGCCATACGGATCTCCATCGCCATTATTTATTATTTTGATTTTGAGGTGAAAATAGGGCTAAAACGGGTAAAGTGAGATCCTCGCGCGCCGACCGATTAGGCAATTTCAACTATAAAAATCATTTTAACACATTAAATATGAAAATTAAGAAACGAGAAAATTTACATACCTTATGAACACTTGAATGAACAATAATCCGTTGGGAAAAAAAATTTTCCCCGATTTTTTCACCAGACATACTTTTGTTAATCAATTTTTTTTTACAAGTTACAAGCTAACATAAAAACCGGGATATTTGTTGAACCTACAAACTTAGATTTTTTTAATTCCTTGGAGCTATTCTTGAGAATCTCCAGAGAAGATCCCCGTTGGAAAAATTGAAAAATTTTTATTTTCCACTTTTTTATGAACAATCTAAGGTATGAAAAAATTAAAATCGTGAATAAAACAAATAACAAATCTTTTTTTTTTAATATTATATTAAATATTATATTAAATAATATGAATATTTTATACAACTTAACAGACTACTTATTTACTACACTAGAGCAACACGCGCGCCTTCGGCGCGCGTCTCTTTTCTATCGCGCTCCAGCGCGTTAAAAATACTATTCTCATTTTTTTCATAATTTTCCGATCTAAGTAAATCCCACCCAAAATCCGAGTCACTATTATCTCCGGTTCTAATTGAGATATTGAAGTTTTTTTTGTTGAAAATACTCGGCAAAGAGAGAACAATAAGAATCTATCAAGTTCTATTCGATAATACGTTCGATTATCATAGATATCTCTATTTGTTTAAGAGCAAAAATTTTCAAATCGCCATAAACCTCGTTTTTTATGCAAAAGTTTTTTAATTTTTTAATTTCAAGAAAGTACCAATGGAAAATTATATCCATGATTGTTTGGTAGCATGTGGCCATCGCCAATGAGATGGTATACTTAATCTACGGATTCTGCCTAGTCGCGTATTGTTGCTTAACTATATGACATAGGTGAGCGAATCTTAGACTATTCTCTGGGGGAAAGTTTGAAGTTACTGTCTCATTGGTTGCAACGCCATAAGTTAATTATTCATCAAATTATTCAAAAAAATGGAAAAAATTCATTTACGTGGTTTTTTGCAATTTCCAGCTGAACTAATCATGATAAAATTTCGCGCTAAGGCTCATTTTTTAGATCATTTTATGACGAACAACTTTTATATGAACACTTTTCCCGAAAAACCTAAAGAAAAATAGTTGTTCCGTGAAATATCGGTTTTCCATTTTTTCATTAATGTTTTGCTGCCAAACCCGTTCGTAAAAAATGTCACATTTTTGAAGTTGTATGCCTGGTGGTCTAATGAACTTATAGAAAAATCGGCTGACCTATGTTCGGCCACAATAGAATGGATATCTAATTCGACTGGACTATATCGATAACAGGTAACGTCACGAGCAAAATTGAAATCTTGCGAATACAGCTTCTGAGATCATGAATTCTAAGAGAACAAACCAAAGCCGAATGCAATTTTTTCTCTTGGGCGATACTATGACAACATAATCACATGTAAATAGTTACCAATCATCAATTATTTTTTTTCAAATCAAATTCATTCGTTGAACAACCTTTATACTGTGAGTGCTTCGCTAAAAAAAAATCTTATTAAACATGAATTCACTGAGCCCCAACGATGTTATAGACAACATTTCATTCGGCGATCGAACAGTGTAGCTTATTCTCATGATTTCTTCAATCATATTGTGATGTTGAGGGGAGACTCCATATTAGATTTTTGATTTGATCATCCCTTCAATTTCTTTCTAGAGAAATCATCGTATATGTTGATGCAGTTGAACGGCCGAAAATGGTCGGAAAAATAAAAAAATATAGATTGTTTAAATTTACTGTAAATAATGGCAGCGGTAGACGGATTCAATGCCTGGCCTGGGAAGCAGAAGTTGATCGGGTCTCTGCGGTGATCGCCTTAAATAAAGTGAGTTTAGATATCGTCATCTGTCAATTTTTTAAACTTATTTTAAATTCTTCATACATAAAATATTCAAGCCAATGTATAAGTGATATCTATTCTCTAATTTAGATCATTCACTTGGATGGTGCGTCCGCTAAAAAAATTGATAACCCTGCCTTTAATACCGGGAATGTATCATTCGAATTGAATATCAATTTGAACACGTTAATCAATGATTTGGGGCTATTTGACGATAATGCTGAAGGCGATATCCCGTTCATCGATCTGGAGGACGTGGCAGATGCGGAGGGGAAAATCAGTAATGGTTATACAAATGTGTTTTTATAATCCCCATTAAAATATATGTTCCATTTTTAGAGGTGCAAGGATATATCAAATCGCTATTCGCTCTGGCGCAGCACAGAAGTCAAGTATCGTCGTATGGCATTGGGTCCATTACGAATGGTACGATGAAGCTCGAGGTGCGCGTTACCTCTTTTACTGGTGCGCCTGAAGATTTGGCGAAAGGCATGGCTGTGGAACTAACCGGCCGAGTTGTACACGGTATAAATTAGTAAAAAAATTGCTTCTTATACGCATCTTCTCTTATGCTGAACGATACTATTTTGAATGCATAAAATTACAGAAAATTCCACGTTCCTTCAGTTGGTTGATGGAGGTAACATTCGAAAATTGGAGGGGGTCAAACCAATGACCTTGCTAGATATGATCCATGTCACACAGATGCCTAGGAAGGTCCGTCAAATATTGTCTACATAAATACGAGTCGTGTGTTAACTGTTATGATTCTCTCATTGCAGAAAGCAAGACACGAATAGAATCCCTTCCCCATGATCAACCCTGTCAGTCTTATTCAAGTCTTCGTTCAAGTTTTCGTTATCGTTTTCGTTATTGATCATCCCTGTTGACGTTGTGCATGCGGTGATTGTACGATTCAAAAATATTGTAATGTAAATAAGAAAAAATTCATAAAATGTTAAGTGTGTTGGCACGCACGATTAAAAAAAATCGATTTTTCGCGTATGCAATTAATGTATAATAATTACCAGTTAGTTACGGTGAACCTTCAATCATAAAATTATCTTTGATGTCCTTGGCAGTGAGCCCAATTGGTATGGGTTATAATAATATCTATTGTGTTAGAGGTAATAAATGAAGCGGGTCGTTTCAGAGCTGAGGTTATATGGATTTGGGTAATACCAGGTACATTGAAATTTGTGGTTTGGTCTGTGAGATTGATTACAGAAGGATTACAGTGAGACACATTGGTTATCAAACATAAATACGACTTTTTGCATGGACCAGAGGTTATGGTAATGCTGTGAATCCGGATGAGGATCCATAATGCATGGGTAGGGTAGTGATGTATACATGATTTCAGTAGATGTAAGTATACATGATGTAGTAGATGAAAGTAGAGGTAGTGATCTCGAAGATGTGATTGAATTCATCATTTTTCAACATTTTATGTAATTACACATATAACATTTCAGCGGCTCTAGCTTTATACATAGTATACATCACGCGTGCCTGCACAGTTAATATTTTGAGAATCTTTGTATATCGTTATCAACATTTTGAATTGCACAATCAGGTGCATAACGTCTACAGGAGCGATCAGTAACGGAAAGGATGACCAACTTGAATAGGATCGATACGGTTAATCAACGGAGTGTGGATTTTATTCGTGTCTTGCTTGCTGCAATGAGAGAATCGTAACAATTAACACTGGATTCGTAATTCTGTGGATAATATTTGACGTACCTTCCTGGGAATCTGTCTGACATGGATAATTTCCGCCACGGTCATTCGTTTGACCCCCCTTAATTTTCTGATGTTTCCTCCATCAATCAATTGAAGGCACGTGAAGTTTTCTGTAATTCTATATATTCAAAATAGTATCGATTCGCATAAGAGAAATTGCGCATGAAAGGAATTTTTTTTAATGATTCTTACCATGCAAGTCTCGGCCGGTTAGTTCAACAGCCATGCCCTTATATATCCTTGAACCTCTAAAAATGACATGTATTCTAATGTGAATTATAGAAACACATTTGTATAACTATTACTGATTTCCTCTCCACATCTGCCACGTCCTCAAATCGGCGAACGGGATTTTGCTTTCAGTGTTGTCGTCAAATCACCCTAAGTCACTAATCAAAGTATTAGAATTAAGTATTAGAATTGAATGGTATATTTCCGGTGTCAAAAGATGGGTTGTCGATCTCTTCAGATTAAGCACCATCCAGTTATATAATCTACACGAGAGAATAGATATCACTCCATTGGCTTGAATATTTTACGTATAAAAAATTTAAAACAATTTTCAAAAATTGTCAGATGATGAAATAATAACTCACTTCATTTAAGGCGATCACTGCAGAGACCCCCCAAGTGAAATGGAATTGAACTCGGAATGATTGTTGCGCAACGCTATTCGGTACCGGACGTAGGCCATTCTAGTTACACGTCTGTTATCAGCAGTCTTTAAATCTCTATGCTATCCTCGCGTGCCATAGGGATAAAATAGTGGGAAAATCCATGGTTTGACATTGGGATCCATAGAACGGACGGACTATAATTCTTTTTCGTGTTCGATAGATGTTTTTAAAAGTACTCTGTTTAAACATCATACCCTCACAAATACAATCCTGTTATTCCAAGACCAAAACATATCATCCGTTTTTACATAAACAGCTCCGTGTACACATGGTTTTTTACCGAATTTCCTATTCGTTGATCGCCGAGGTACACTCTCAAACTATCCCAGGAACGTAATCTTGAAAAGGCCACGTACAACTGACCGTGATTAAAAACATCTTTCCTCAGATCCAGACCAATTTTTTCAAACGTTTGTCCTTGAGACTTATTGATTGTCATCGCGAACGCCAACTTTATTGGAAACTGTCGTCTTGTAAAACTGAAAGGATATTCATTTTCGCAATGTAATGTTATACGATGTAAATATATTATTTCACCAGCTTTGTCACCTGTTAGTACTTCACATCGTAGCATATTATTAGCAAGATCCAGAATCAACAATCTCGTACCATTGCACAGACCTTCATTAATACTCAAATTCCTAATTAGCATGATGATACTAAGACGCAATTCATGAGGAGGCAAGCTTGATGGTGACAGAGAATTCAAATACTCTGGCAGAATTGCTTCGTTGATTTCATTTTATATATCACTGGATTCTGCGCTATCGACACTTGTGTAAATTCTTTCACTTGTATGATCAAGAAGCTCAACTACCCTTTTGTTTATTGCATCAACGTCAGCATTTCTAGCGGACAATATCGCGCATTTAGCAGCCTCTTTATATTGCCGTGTCGTAATGTACTGTCCATAAATATCGTTGACAATGTCAGATTTGGCAGGTGCTACACAGCGATCTGGCAGTAAAATATTACTTTCACTATCATTTAATAGCCCACTACCTACGTCTAGTAAAAATTTCGCAAAGTCTACCTCTTCCGGTAACGCTCTCATATTTTGCGTCAAAGAGAACTGTGAGAAGTATTGCCACAATACGCTGTTTTTGATCGACAAATTAACGATTTCACCGCGAGTTGCTCTGATTTTTATTGGAAGAAGTTGTTTAAAATCTCCGCCAAGAATCACAAGTTTACCACCGAATGGCGTTTTTGTTTAAGGCAAATCTGGATGTCCAGAGAACCTCTTACGAGAACAAATACCTGCCCCAATTATGAGTACCATCCCACCTGTCGAAATAGCTAGCGCTCCTGCGCCAGCAGTATCGACTATAGCAAAGGAAAAGAAAAAGTTTCAACCCCGCAGATCAGCGAAAAGAAGCGAAAAACATCGAGATCGTAAATCCGAAGAAACCATCAGTAAAGAAGTTAAACTTCTAACAGATAAACTATTCTATGGATTCAGATCCGACGCAGATGCACGCACCGCGATGCAAATCATATCTGTTTCACGCTCCATCATCCTTCCCGTAACAACGCGTGGAATTGGATTAGCTATCCGCTTTATCATTGCAAAGTTCGCAAGACTTGCAATAAGAAATTTGAATTTTTATGGTTTATGCAATGCACTATACAGAATAACATTATTACAATTTGAGATCAAAGTCATGCAAGCTATGAGAAATCACAGTTCCCGTAACATTGGTAGAGGCCACTTCAGACAAATCGATATAAACGTTGATTACGTCAGAGTAGCCGGTGAGATGGGTGTTCAGTTCGCACCGCTAGTGAACATAGTGTCATCAGTCGGAATTATGAAAAGTTTTGGAACAACATTCATTCCTAGACTTGCGAATCCAACCGCCCAACATTTAAAAAAGGACTGATACGACTGACTTTGTACAGAGTGTACGCATTTTTCTTTAGTGCTCTAAGTTATTGTTAAATTGTGTAGTAGCTAGTTGTGAGTGATATTGAAGTGGTATTGTGATCGTAGAATTTTTCCGGTTGCGCTGATTATTAAAGTCCTAGTTTTAAACATTAGGTCATTAAGTTACATTTCGTTTTTATTTGGCTTTTGTGTAAAGGTTAGGTCAAAACGTGGGTTGCTGTTGTTGGTTTACAGAACTCCTTTCACTAAGAAGTGCCATTTATTGACTTTTCGCGGAAGCTTGTGCTCAACATGGTTAAGGTAACTTGTGCGCTCTGCTTTGACTTTATCGACAGGTCCTCCGAGGGACTTGCTACAGGAGCGGCTTGTAAGCATAGTTTTCATGCGGACTGTGCAGTTGTTAGGCTCAATGTTGGTAGTACGCGCGCTGCTGGAGTCAAGCTGCAAGGGAGCTGTCCAGCTGGTAGTGTAACGGATGGCAGAGTTCTTGCATTATTAGAGTCAATTGACAAAAAGTTGGGAGGGTTTGGAGTAAAGCTTGACAAAGTTGTTGATGAGGTCAAGGCACTTCGTACTGATGTTAATCAGCTTAGTACTGAGCAAGCTGCGACTAGTGCTAAAGTTGATGCGGTTTCTGCGCGAACTGTTGACTTGGAGAATCGTCTAGAGGCTGTGGAGGCAAATGCATCTCAGCTCAAGCTGTCTGCTGCTGATGAGGCTGTCTTACTCCGTGCTGCTTGTGATCAAGTTGCTCATCAGCTTGTTGTGACTGGGCTACCAGAGGTAGACGGTGAAGATGTTAAGGAGCTGTCTAAATCACTGATTGGAGTGCTTGATGCTGCATTAGGCGGAGATGATTTCGTGGATGCATTTAGAGTGGGGAAAAGGCGTCGCGTTGCAGGTTCACGTCGTAGTGGTCTTGTTGGGCCTCGCTCGGTTATTGTCTCTTTGAAGAGCAAGGAGGTTTGCAAAAAATTGATTGATGCTAAGAAGGGTCAACCGGATTTGACTTCAAAGCAGATTAACCAATCTTTATCTGAAAGCAAAGTTTATATTAACTATCGGCAGCCTGCTCAACTTCATCAGCTCAGGGATCGTGTTCTGAAAGCTTTTCCCGATGTTGATCGCAAGCATATTTGGATTAATGATGGAGCTGTTTTTCTTAGAAAGACAAAAGACGATCGGCCAGTGAGAATTCTGCCGTCGACAAATTTGCAACAGCTAACTATTTGACTTTTTGGGTCTCTTGCAACGTCAACTGCTGCGAATAATGCTGATCTTACGGTGCTCAATGTCTGCTCACTCAATGCTCAATCTCTAATGGCACATTTTTGCGAGTTTCAAGAATTCTTCAGGATATTTCTTTTTTATTATTAGAGCCATTATTGTTTATATTGTTTCTATAAGTATAACACTCTGTATTATTTCTGTATTTTCTTTAGGCCGTTAGAGGACTTTGTCCTACGGTCTATAAATAAATTACATTACATTACATTACATTATTCATGATATCTCGCAAAGTTTTATCCATCACCTCAAGCGCGTAACGCGGAGCCATTGGTGCCTCGTCCCAAATAAAAACGTCAACTTTTTCAAGACATTCAGCATCTTTAGATTGAATCTTAATATTGGATGTCGAATCAGAGTACAGTGGGACTGGCAAATTAAACGTTTTATGTACCGTTTTCCCGTATGGAAGTAATGTTGCTGCAATTCCAGTGAAGGCCATACAGCTAACGATTTTGTTCCGACTGTTAAGCAAATGCCAAAGTGTTGTGTAAACGAAAGTTTTCCCAGACCCACCTGGACCGTCGATGTAAATACAATTGTGATCACATTGGAGAAGATTGTTCGTATCAACTGCATTCAGTACACTGTCGACTACTTGCCTTTGACTATCGTTAAGTTGTTCATATCGTCGTGTACCAATTTCTAAGGACTGATCAGGTAAAATCATCTCGTCTGATTCAAGGATATCTACAGTCTGTTCCATACCTGGGAATTGAGATAAATTCCATCCTACTTCTGAAAGCATAGTAGCGATTCGTGCGTATGCTGTCCGTTGACCTTGGACCAAGCCAACACGTCTCACGTAATCTTCGGACATGGTTACTTTAAATTGTTCCCAAAGATACTCAGGGTGTATTGGTTGACAGTGTATCAAAATTCTGACAAACATTCTGCGTAGCCTACGTGGCATCATCCAAACAGCAGCTTCTTCCATTGCGCGTCTCCATTCCTCATCATCTTCGATAAGCCCTAATGCCGAGCATGCTGCTACGAACGTTTCGTGCATCTCACCACTCACCATTCTCAAATCTTCGTAACTGGTTGCTCCCTTAACTGTTAAAAGCAACAATCTTAGATGAAATAATTCTGTTTGAGACGGACTAACCGAGTACATACGACCGATAACGTTGAATTGTGATTGGCGTTTCTCCCAGTGATACACATTTCTTCCATCGATTTTTCTACACTTAAAAACATAATGACATGGGATCTCCGGATATACAAATTGCCTTGCGTTCTCGTCACGTGCATTCAACTCGAAATAATCTATGAGCATTGTAACACGACTCATTGCTGCTCTAACTTCATTTTCATCGTGTTCGTCATTGCGAATCGTTACAGACTGCTCATTTCGTAGATGTACCGGTAAACGCACGATCGAGTGGCTTTTGTGCTGTTAGGGTTTACTCAAAATACGCCAACAGGCTTCAACGGGTCCCACGTATCTCGCTTCAATATAATTTTGAACTTCATCGTGATTAATGACGTTATCATTTGTAGATTCTCCGATGGTTATAGCGGCGGCGTCATGCCCCTTGTAGACATATTTATACAAATATTTAACGGACCTTATACTGGAGACAATTTCAACGTTGATGTGACTGTTAAACATCATGGAGAGTGCGGGACAATGAGGTACAACATGACGATTGTCGACAACATAACCGCCGGGACGATCATACGTTGTACCGGTGTTTCGTCTAAGGTAGAACGGATAACCGTCTTCATCCATAGTAGTCTCTTCCCTAAACTGTTTTGGATAATTTTTGGAGCACTTTCCATTCACTTCACACCATGATCCACATGGTCCATGTATCATATGCTTCATGACAATCTCATGTAAGGAGGGATTTTCATTTGGGTCAGGGATTTCTGCAGATATATACCGATTAACAACTTCGGGCGTCGTTATTTTGGAGTCCTGCTTCAGCGTCACCAGCATGTGCATATGCGGCAACCCACGTTTCTGGAACTCTATTACATATACGTAGGCTATTACTTCACCGAAGAATTTTTGACGTACAATTAGATCTACAATACAATCTTTTTTAATATTAAAAACCCGTGCGCAGATGTCCGGCCTGTCAGAAGGTTGCTGATGCGGAAAGAGGTTTTCCTTAATTTCTCGCCACTGCGGATTACACGTCATAGTGATAAAAAGATCTGGCTTGCCATATTTTCTTACAATTCCCATTGAGTCTTGATAATGCTGCATCATATTACGTGGAGACCCTACAAACGTTGAAGGTAAAATGACCATCTTACCGACACGAACATTAGCGTTGTTTGCAGCAGATTGCAAATAATCCACTAATCCGTGATACGTATCTGCCCGTAAATTCTTTTGATTCATCTGAATAAATTGAATTCTGTCTTTTTCAATTTTGACATAGTTATCCACTACCCATTGCTGAAATAAGCGACGCCCTAGTAAAATGGAATTGAATGCGTTGTCATTATTTCGCAACGCCATTCGGTAGCGGACGTATGCCATTCTCGTCAAACGTTTATCGTTGGTAGTCTTCAAATCTCTATGCCATCCTTGTGTACCATAGGGATAAAACAGGGGGTAAATCCATGGCTCGACATTGGGATCCATAGAACTGACGGATTGTAATTTTTTCGTAGATCGTTCGCGTATGGTGACGTAAGATTCAGGAATTTCTCCGTCGGCTGTGGTAGAAAAGACAGCAGCAACTTCATTCGTCCGTTGAAAGTTGTATCTGCGCCGATCCATCCCTGGTTTCAAAGTAAATAATAATTGTAGCTCATCGGGCAATCCATCGTTAGTTTCATTTGACTGTTGCCGTTGAGCTTCTATTTCCTCACCCATCATTTTGTACGATCGAGCGAAAATATTGAACTCACGAAATAAAGCATCAAGTGTTCTCAAGGTCGTGGGATCTAGATCGGCGCTGTTATTTAATCGACAATCGATAGCTTCGTTTGGATCCACGATAAAAAGTTGTCCGTAGCTTGCTCTTTCAGTAGGTGAAGGATAGAGTGTTGTATTGATTTGATAATAAATCTGGCCATGTATTTTGAAACAGTACGGGGCACGACGCCCTTCTCCGAAGTTCACCAGATTCGCATTGAAAGAGGCAAAAGAAAACGCGCTATTGTAGCTTCGAATATGCTGATAGAAGTCTGTTGATTTCGGATGCGTTCCGTCAAAAAACGAACGCAGTTGGGCCGGAGGGATTGGCAGTGGCTCAAGATGAACAGTACCATGGTGACAGCAATCGTTAAAGGAACATCCTTTGTTTGCTACCTTTTCAGCCACAAAATGTATTGCATTGCAATGAACGCACGTTACATTCATTTCTCCGATATAATGTTCGACAATGTTCGGTACATCCCGTACTCTAATTAAATGTGGATACCCTCTCTGTCGAACCCTATGTTCTAGTTGACGTTGAGAATTCGGCAATGCATTTCTATTTGTAGAATGCTCTGAAATAACACGCGGTTCGACCTCTGTTGTCTCTGCAATGACTTGTGGTTCCACATCAATCAATATTTCCGATATTATATTATTATTACGATTCTGCTCAGCAAGGATACCCCGTCTACGTTGTTGATTTGAAGTATTTCGTTCGCGTCTGATGCGTTGAAATTCAGCGTCCTCTTCAGGTGTGCGGTAAAGCTTCCTTCTGGGCATTATTCTGTTTCAAATTCTGGATAACGCAAATTTGAAAAGGATCACTAATTTACAGCGTACCAAGGTAAAATTAAGCTACGGCATAGTCATTGTCATCATCATCATCATCATCATCATCATCATCATCATCATCATCATCATCATTGAAGTCATTATCAATATCACTTTTCAATTCAAGGTCGGTTTGTCAATTTCTGCCTCAATTTGAAATGCAAGTACATCTAATCATCTGATCTCATCTTTCTTGTTTTTCAAAATACAAAATCGATTGATATTTATTCGACAATTACACGAGACTAAACAGATACGTGGTAATGAATGATATTTACAATACGATAAAAAATTAAACAATCCTTAGTAATAACAATACAACAAATAATGTGAATAATCAACGTGTACAACTCAATGGAAATAGCTTGAAGAACCTGAAACAGAAAAATAACGAACACTTATTACATGCACTTGTGACTGAAACAATCTATATCGAAATTAAAAATGCCGTTGTGTGGTAGATTCGTTTTTATACAAAACACACACAAATATATGTATCATGTTGTGAAATTCAAAGTCAACTTTACGGTTCGTAGAGATTTTGCAATTCTAAGTATTTCAAGTATCATGCACAATAAAATCAACGACAGACCTGCACGTAACTGGATTTCCACTTCAACGTTCAACGACAGTGGGGATCGGTGACGAACTTAATGTGAGTGAATGTGTGGATATTATCTGCGAAATACAAATTACGAATATCGTTAATCAAAGATTTTTTATGTACTTACATATCGACGTTGACGGAAGTACACAAGTTGAAAATAATAAAGCTCGAATTCTGAAAACCTACCTTCCAAATTTGGATGTATTTTTCACACGAATCTGAATGTGTAACGAATGGATTCAGTATTTCTCTAGCAAAAAATACCACGCACGCAGACGAAAATTTATTGCACTTTTCTTGAATGGATTCAGTATTTCTTTAGTACAAAATACCACACACGCGGACGAAAATTATTTACTGCAGTTTTCTTCGTCGCTGACAGATTTCTGATTCAGTTGATCAGATGGCAATTTGTTGCGTGTAACCAAGGAACAGTCGAATGAAAATCAGTATTCAACACGAAAGCCTTCTTCAATTATTTACCGTTGCCTACAACCGTCAAAGGCATTTGCAAGACGTCAAACTGACAGATCGCCGTGAACATCAACACGCCGATGTTCACGTCGAACCATGCACGTCACCGACAGCCAACCGGCATCGCGGAAAAGCGGTGACAATCAAACGATAATTTCGAGATAATTTCGTTACATGAGTTTTTTAAGAAGGGATTACAGATCAGATCTATCAAGAATATACATAGAGCCCATAGAGGTGTGTCCTAACAGCGGTATTGAAGGTATCGTACCTATATCACTTTAAATACAGCCAGCGTAACATATTGGTACATTATCATGAATTATTCTATAATCATTAATCATGAAATATGAATGTTATAATTTCATGTACGCAAATAATGGATGTAAGCTGCAAGAATAACAGAAACAGAACTGGCAGCTCGACGCAAGGAGATTAGAATAGAGAAATTGGAAAATATAATTGTTCACGTCCAGGTCACCCGTTCCATAGTTTTCGCCGTCCAGATTCCCCACTTCATAATTTTTTGCTCACGGGTTCACTGCTTAGAAGGTTCAAGTGTACAGGTGTTTAAATTCATTGTTCAAGACGTATGGATTCTAATACGCTCCTTATTTTTAGGTGTCTGCCCTCCATTTCCTGATTAAACTACTGATAAATCCTTGATCACCGTAGTTAACATGATTCTACAGTCAAAATGAATCCGAAATACAATAAAGTGGACTACCCCGACATAGTGAACTTCGAAGTGATTGACCCGGATATTGAATATCAAGCATGAAACCTATCATCTACCGATCAGCTGATCTAAGCCGATCAAGCGATTTGTTGTCAAATAGTTATTATGCACGATCTTACTAAACCAAAAATGTCATGGGTGTACCTAACCTTGGATGATACACAATATTCTCCGTCATTCAATAACAGAATATAACAAAAAATTTGTCCAGCCGATTTTATGTCCACTTGAATAATATTTTGAAATTTTTATTAAATCACTTAAACAATGAACATACCCCTCTATATTATTTTTAATTTTTCTTTGCTCCTCTTGTTTGATTTTTCTCCTCTCCTTTCTCCATCTTTACTTTGATGCTTCCATCCTGCTTCTCCTTTATCTCTACAACCTCCGCAAGCTCGCTGAATGCTGCATCCCATTCATCGTCTGTAAATTTTTGCACGAAATTACACGTTGTTTAAAAAAAAAATAATACTGGTCCAGTTAAAGTTGACCTGAACGTCAGAAATAACGATGCGGAGGACCTGCGCGTCGAACGAGCGAATGACCTGTACGTCGTAAACTTTAAAGCGAACGATATGGACGTCTGAATCTATGAAGCGTATCGCCTGCAGGTCTTTGAAATCTACGAAGACGACGACCTGGAGATTTATAATTTAAAATTCGGAGAACAAAGAATTTTGCGAATGTTCTAAAGATTTTTATTCCTTGTTCATTTTTGATTTGCCATTTCCACTAATAACTCAACTAACATAAATTTCTTCTTGTATTCGCTCTCTTTCCTTCCGCATCCAGCCATTTCATTCTTTTTATTGCCTTCTTCTATCGTTCCTTCACTCATCTTCCACCCTGATTCCCTTTGTATTTCCTTTCTTCTTGAAAAGATAATTGTTCTTGATTCATTCATCTATATTGGTTTTAATGATATCATGTTTCTCAATTTTGTATATTCGGTATAGTTTCGGGCGCTAAGGACATTTCAAAGAACAGGACGGTACCAAGTATCTTGACCGCTTTTGTATACCCATAGTGTATGTCATCGCGATTTGTATAGATTATTTCGATTACCACGTGAAATTGAATTTACAATTTGGATATCACGCTATTTACATGTGAAATATTTATATTTTGCCATAAATTATTTGATGCTGACTTCACACCCTCCTCATTAATCGTCAAATCCTGTATTACCGTGCAAATTTCTCATCCTGCTTATTTGTTTCCATTTTTGAAAAACTTTATGCCCACTTGCCCGTACGTATCTGTGCAAGTCAAATACCGCAATGATGATTTTTTTTTTATATGAAATTGTTTTCAATTCAATTTTGTTTATTGGCATAGTAATTTTTTTTTTCGTTATGGTGGTGCATTTGTGCATGGATGGTGGCGCACTTTAGCAGCCATGATGACGCATTCGAGCATCCGTGTCAGCGTACTTTTGCAGCTATGGTGACGGCAGATATAGAAGAAATGCGGATTTCATGTACCCTGCTCCGTTCGCTTGTATAGTTTTTAACGTCAAGAAATATAGTTTTCGACGTTACGGTAGTTGGCACTACAGCTGAGGACGTCCGGGTTGTTCGCCAATGAACACGAGGATTTAAATAAATTAGGGCATATACTGGCAAAGCGAGCGCGGAGCGCGAGCATCAGAGGCGCGAAGCGCCGAGCGGGGTTGGCGCGCGAAGCGCGCAGGGGCGAATTACGAATAAAATAAGGGTTTATGCTGCATTTTAAGAATTCAACACATAGTAAAACTACATTTTATTAGTGTCGACAACTTCAAATCTGCATTTCGATCGAAAGAACGCACTGTGCCAACGACAGATAGTATTAAGTTGGGATATACAGGGTGAGTTTTCTCCGGGGTCCTGAAAGGGTGTGGCTTAAATCGGCTGAGACTCCGCCTTCTTTCATTCATACTTGTTATTGTCAAGACAATCGTCCTCATTTGGATACGGATACCTTTATCTCTAAAGCGACCTATTATTCTGACGAAGCTAGTTCAAATCAACAAGCAGTCTAGTCGTTAGTGAAATGAAAAAAATGACAGTAAGTCGTGCTGTATCCGTATCTAAATAAAGACGATTGTCCCGATAATAACAAGTATGAATGAAAGAAGGCGGAGTATCGGCCGATTTAAGCCACACCCTCTCAGGACCCCGGAGAAAACTCACCCTGTATAGCAAAGCGAGCGCGAAGCGCGAGCATCAGAGGCGCGAAGCGTCGACCAGGGTTGGCGCGCGAAGCGCGCAGGGGCGGAGCCCCTAGTGTGTACATATTTTCCAAAATTCTTAGAATACTGATGTGCCGAAATGTTCATTGAACTGTTGAACGATGGATGGGACTGGGCGCTATGCGCTGATGCGGAAACAGTATAGAAGAAAGGCTGGCCTGGAAAAATCATTGAACCATTCATATTCATTGTATTTCCAGAAGAAAAATAATCAAATTGCGTTGAAATCGAACAAAGATAAATGAATTACGTTGAAATTAAACAAAAATAATTAAATTGGGTTGGATAAAAATGTTTTTTTTTCCAACTCTCGGCTTTGTAGTTCCCTATGCTTGAAACCTACAGGTTCTTAGCTATATTGCTTTGTAGGATGGATACATTATCATCCGGCCTTTTTTAATGCCCACAACGTGTAATTTTGACACCTTCGCAAGCAATCCATATATTTCAGGCAAAGTTAGGGTTTTCAACCTGTCATAGCGCAACGAAATTCAAAATAAAACATGTGAGGTCGACATCTGCAGTTTTGTAGTTGTGAGTGTAGAGATCTACCTTACAACAAACAACCAAAGTTATGAAAAGCATGCCGTGAAAATATCACTATTTTATAACTACTTTGAAAGTGAACAGCTGAAAAATTGTTTGAAAATTTTTCATTTGTAAAACATACTCGTGCATAGCGATATACGAGAAACACGAACCCACACCGAATCTTGATCGTAAGTATTTTGGGTTACCAGTATTTATAAAAACAGAATAAAGGATAATTGAATCTATCATGAATTCAAATGTGTTGTCACACTTTTTCAGAATGGAGAAGTTGAATGAATGGTTTTTAGAACATTAGCGGAAACATGAAAAAGAAAACGAAGAATGGCGGAGCGAGTTACAAAAGCTCCGGGTTCAGCTGCTACAATCTCAACAGTCACAGCAACAGGAACAAGCGCAACTATGCCAGAAGCAGGAGGAAGGAACAAGACGTGCAACCGGTGCATAAGGGACAAAACAATGAGTATTGTAACGTCTACAGCTGTCGGGAAGTCGATCAATCGATAATGATCGAGACAGCGACGTGCGCGCCCCAAAGAACCATACGGAGCCTGAATTGGGAGCCAAATCAGCAGTCCTAGGCAAAGCGTTCGACTGACTCATATGCTTATTAATCTCGGGTATGTTGCCAGAGCGGCGCATAACCCATAACTGTAGTTTCATATCTTGTTTAAGTTAGACCATTGATAAAATTTCATTTTAGTTCTGAAAGAACAAGCCATTCGCATTCAAATAAATTTTCTTCAGCCATTACGGCACCAACTTGTTGTATTAGGATTTAGGAATACTCCGTTGAGAGAAACAATGTAAGAATTGATGTTTGACCTCTATTTTGATTGAGCCAAAACCAAAACAGCTATGTTTGGGTTCATTATACACATTTAAATCCTTAACCTGAGTCTTCATCCGACCCGACCCATTCCTTAGTTAGGGAGGCAGACTCGGCCCGTTCACTCGTATCCAGCTCTGTTATACCGGCTAGGTGCATTCACTCGTATCCAGCTCTGAGATCCAGGTCCAAAGACGTGAAATATCGCGAGATTTGCCGAGGGGTTCTAATTTCATAGAGCAAAGTTCTCACAATAACTAACGGTCCTTGGTTCCTCAAACCAAGCACCGTCCAGAAAGTAACAGTATATGGATAATAAGTATACAGAGACCAATTAAGATATGATTGTTTGTGAATGAACATAGATGGGTAAATTATGAGACACGCAGATTTCACCAACCCATCATTAAAACATATTTCTACGAAAATTTCAGGACAGAAACGTGGGACTGCATAGTTTTGAACGTCCAAGTCGTCTGCTCCGTAGCTTTTGCCGCCCAGGTCGATTACTCCATAGTTTTTGACGTCCAGTTTGACCGTACACAGGGTGAGTTTTTCAAAGTGTTACAAGCTGATATCTCCAAGACTATCGAAAATTTCACAAAATGTTTCAGACAATAGTTTTATGGTTTCAAGGGGGATATGAGATAGCTATATTCATTTTTCCCCAAAGTCGAAGTATCAAGGTCATTTGGACGTCAACTTGGTTTTTTTGAATGGAATGACATATTTTTTTCTCCAGAATCTGGAAGAGCGTGAAATTCTGCACCAAAAAGTACTCGCGCACATATGACCTAAAGTTAATAGGTACTTGGGTAGAGCCGGTCAAAAAAGTGTGCATACATATGGGCTCGCACGTCGCGGCCGTGGTGCAGCATCCGCCAGCGTACCAGCGAGGCGCGGGCTCATGTGTAAGCACACTTTTTTGACCGGCTCTACCCAAGTACCTATTAACTTTAGATCATATGTGCGCGAGTACTTTTTGGTGCAGAATTTCACGCTCTTCCAGATTCTGGAGAGAAAAATATGTCATTCCATTCAAAAAAACCAAGTTGACGTCCAAATGACCTTGATACTTCGACTTTGGGGAAAAATGAATATAGCTATCTCATATCCCCCTTGAAACCATAAAACTATTGTCTGAAACATTTTGTGAAATTTTCGATAGTCTTGGAGATATCAGCTTGTAACACTTTAAAAAACTCACTCTGTATATTTTGTGACGTATGGGTCGTTCAATCGTTCGTTGGCAAACAGTTTTCAATAACCAACTCAGCGACAATATGAACATGCTTTTCCACGTTCGAATCGCTATACAATCCTGCGAATCGAATTCGGTTTTACATAAAAATCATGGATAAATACATCAGCCAAATTCGAGTCGCCAAATTGATGCAAAACCAAATTCAAGTTGCAGAATATATATCAGACAAACTTCATAATTGATCAACTCGCGTGATACGTCAGTCATAGTTTATTTATGCATTAATTGTGGAGTAAAAGTGAATAATTATGGAAAAATGGTAGAAATGGAAGGAACAGTAGTAAGTATGGTACCAGATGGAACTTGCCTATTCAGAGCACTATCGCATTGCCTGTTCAACACTTAGGAGGGACATGCAAAAGTAAAGTCAAGTATTGTTTTATAAGTAGATCATTGGCAAATTTTTCGGCATTATATTATAGACAGTGAATTTCATGGCCTGTCAATTAACTCACCTCATGATTATAACAAGTACATAGGTAAAAATCGGACGTACGCAAGTAATGTCGAGTTAACTGCAGCTGTCTTGGATATCAAAATAGGTTTATTAGTTCATCGCTCGGAAAACAACGACCTCATGAAGTATGGTTTGGAAGATTCCAAAATATATTCACCATGGTACACAGGGAATGGAGATACTGGTGATCATGATGCATAATCTACCGCACCCCGTGTACTACAGAAGAATAATCGTGAAAAATTTGGAAATTTAACATCCAATATACAAATTTTACCGAAACGAAACTATAGAATATCGCTTTTGGACGAAAAACAGCTTCACGACGAGGAACTCATAAAACGTGATTGATAGTGTGATTAACTCAAGAGGCCATCTACTCTTGGTATGGGTGTGCCAATGATTTCAGAATGAAATCGATTCCTATAGATTCCTCGGTGATTTCGATAATTTCACACATCGGATATAATTCAGCGATCAAACGAGCCTACCGAAGGTAGGCGAAGTTCGATCGGGATTATATGAAACGACTCGTTCGAAGATGATAACATGTAGATGTTTAGAGATGTGGTAACTCTTATTCATTTTCTGGTTTAATAACACATGTTATGAATCCTCAAGTGTAACTTAAGTTTCTTTTGTCAAGTCCCCTAACAACGATTTAGCGAAATGATCGTTGGGGGTTTGTATCGGCCTATTATAAATCCTCGCAAACGTATTTGACTTACAAGGAGAGGCTCAGACCTCCGGATCACAGATTCTGCCCAAACTTTTACGGGTGTCTTCTTGAGCCAAAAGATGAAGCCTGTGATGCGTCATTCCATCTAATGGTCATTCCTTCCTAGATTATAAATCAGAAACCTAGAAAAAAAAAATTTTTAATTTAAAAATGTCACGGTCGGGAATGAGCTTCACCGCCGTTATTATTTTTGGTTCGTTTCTCGTTTTACGCAACTAAATGCAACTGTGGAAAAGGATTTTTATTGACGGAGGTGATTGAAAGTTCGTAGATAAATGTTATATAAATATTGTTTATTTGCAAAGCTCGGGGAGGCTTATAGGCGTAATCAGACGTTGAGAGTCTTGAAGAGAGATAATTATTGACCAGGCTCGAGGAGGCTTATAGGTGTGTTGAGAATAATTATAAGATGACCGATCCAGGATTTCGGTGTGCGACTAAAGAACTATGTCCTGGAAGACCGTAGAGTTTGGTACTGAGTTCGGAAGTGATTTTGATATGAAAATCAGGAATAAGGTAAACTCGGTTTATTAAAAGAAGGGGTAGGTAAAGTGGGAGGCCACGTGCCGCTGACTTGGTAGATTTGCACTTGCACGTTGTGCTGATGCGTGGCCGAACCAGGCCGGATGCAGGTTGAAATAGGGAGACAGGATGAAGGATATTAGGTTGTGTCTAGGCGAGTTACTGCTAATAATTGTGAGGAATTCGGAATTGATAGAATGGAGGATGGAATGGATGAGGCGAGACGTTTGGACCGAGGTCCGGACGTAACACCCCCCCTCCGTTAGAAGAAGCATACCGATGTGAAGCGGAGGTATGGTTCCCTACGTGGAGTGTAGAAAAGTAGAATGAAGGAACGTCCGATTACACCTATTCGCAATGATTGTTTACAGTGAAATTTTTCCTTAAGATAAATGCGCCTATGGTTAATGCGCGTTTAAGCGGGTTAGTATACATTTTTTTTTCTTAATGATAGCTTATCTTCTAGTTCTTATTTATTTTGTAATATACAGGGTGAGTTTTCTCCGGGGTCCTGAGAGAGTGTGGCTTAAATCGGCTGAGACTCCGCCTTCTATTATTCCTACCTAGTAACCTATTATTCTGACCAAGCTAGCTCAAGTCAACAAGCAGTCTAGTCTGTCCTGACAATAACAAGTATGAATGAAAGAAGGCGAAGTATCGGCCGATTTAAGCCACACCCTCTCAGGACCCCGGAGAAAACTCACCCTGTATATAAGTTCATTCTACGCTGAGTACAATGTCCTTAATATCAATTATTTTGGAATAATATTTCGGAAGATGCTTTATTGAATTTTACAGGCTACCTGAACATCTGGGTAATGGTGATTTTGAATTTTTTATTTTGTGATTAGGGGAATTTAGCCATATTGTTACGGATAGTTACTTATGTTATTTTACATGGTTTTACCTAATAATGATTCATCCTTTTATTCGAATAGTATAATAATGATTTTTGTTACAAATGTTGCTGACTATAAGTTATACAATGTTTGATATTCCTATGCTATGTTTATTTCTGACAGAAAATATGTTTCTTTCATCATTGCAGTCATTTTTGCAAATTCGTTGTCCTATGGCCCTAACCTATAGGTGTTTGTACGGCTATATTTCTGTTTTCAGCTACGCGCTATTTTTCAATTGATTGCCAGATGCTTGTTAGCCAATTTTCGTCATAGTAATCTCATCTCATGCTACATCTTGGTGCAGCAGTGTGTTTTGATTTCACGCGTGAAGTGAATATTTCAAGTTTTCGTGGTCTTTGCTTTGCGAAATATACTTTGTTAACGTCGCCGTTCGCTATCACCTGTTTTGCCAGGTCGGTTGCCCATGTGCAGTCTGCTGCTACGATGTGAGCGTAATTCGTTATCATTACTCGCTTTGGGTAAGTCGTGGTCGTGTGCGCTACCTATGCTCACACATCAGCTGAGGTTTTCGTTGTCATCCGATCGCCTGGTGAGGATGGTGGGGGTTCCGGAGGAATTGGAGGAGGAGTCCGATTAGGTAGACGACGAGATGGTGGAATTTTTGGCTTCAAAAATATCGGTCTGTTACTTTCTGCCGATTTGAGTGTGGATTTTGTTGATTTTGCTGTCGCAGTTTCGGTGTGCCCTATCGTATTGCACGCGGCTGTCTGTATGTGACATCTAATTCCTGGCGTAAGTGTGTGTTGGACGTGTATGTTTCTTGAGCGGTGTGTGGTATTGCTACCATTATTTGATTCGTGGGAGGACGTGATGCTACTATTCCCTGTTTCGCTCGTGTATCTTGTTAGTTTGCCTTTCCTTACTACCATTTTAAGGTTTTGAATTAATTTGAGAGCTCTTTGCCTGGATGCACCGGTTTGTTCCGTATCTGTATCTGATTCTGTTTGCGAGAATTTTGCAACGTTCGGTTTTTTTCGCTGTGTCGGATTGCTGGAGGTTTCCGTCTTACGTTTGCGTTTGTTTCTTCGCGGAAGTACCAATATTATGGACGTGTCCGTGTCGTCGCTTGAGGAGCTGAGGTCAGTGGACTCTTGAATGACGTAGTTTGTACCGCGATTTGTGTCGATGAATTCTTTTCGTGGCGCAGGGTTCACGGATTCCTCTGACGATTCGCGTGGTCTAGTGGGAAACTGATGCGCTTCCTTAGTACGCTTTGGTGGTTCTGACAACGAGGTTTTTGTTTCCGGTCTTGGTTGATTGGCAATCATGTGGAAAATTTGAATCGAATTAGCTGGTGCATCTTGAGATGTCGACATGTCCTCTTGAATGTCCCGGTTCTCGATTAAATGGTTGTTGCTAGGGTCGTTGTCGAAATTCGCTTCGCGGTGTTCATTGTAATCATCGCGGGGATTATGGTATTCCTGAGGATCTCCTTGTGTACAATTAGCGCGGTGTTGGACGTGTGGACGTGTTTGTTCGCCTGGTCCGATTCTATTTCGACTGGTTTTTTCTTGGTAACCGAATTGTCTCTCATTGTACCGGTCGTTCGATCTCGAATGATTTAGCGGTTCGAGTGCCCTATAGTTATTAGCTTCGCGCCCTTGATACTGATCTCGCGGTCTTTGCTGGTACCGTTGATTCTCGCTCATTCGCGTTCGGCATTCTTGGAATGTGTGTCCCGTGCGTTGACAATACGTACACCTAACCGGATCGTCGCGTGGCTTTTCGCGGCAATTTTCTATTGTATGGCCGATGCGTTTGCAGTACCTGCAGGTATATGCAACGATATCTCGTTGCTTGGTTCTGCATTCGTCGCTGGAATGGCCGAGGCGTTTGCAATATGAGCATCCTAATATGCCAATTTGTTTATTTTCGAACCGTTTTTGGTTATTAGGTATTGAGGTTCTGTCATATGAGCTACCGTTTGCTATGGATGTTTTCAGGGAGTAAAAATTGCTTCTGTTGTTCACTACTCTTTATATCGCGATAGCCTTTTCTATTGCTTCTGCAAGTGTTTTTGGTCTTTCCGCTGATACCCTAAGTTCTATGTCATCTGGCAATCCCTTGATAAATGAGCGCGCGGCTGCGATTCTAGTGTATTCTATCAGGGGTTTGACGGTCTCGCTCGCTAGGGTAGCTTCAGCCGCCTCTTCGGCCTCTGTGACCAGTTTCTCAATTCTAGTGGAGTATTATATGACAGTTTCATTTCGTTCCATCACGCAAGTTGTGATTTCCATTTGGATATCTTCTAGGTTACGTTTGGAGCTATATGCGCGTTTAAGATCTCTTAAGGTATCTGCTAGGGTAACTGATTCTGGTCTTACTTGCTCGGCTGCTTTGCCTTCTAATTTGAGTTGGGCTACAAAGGTAAATTGAGCTAGGTTTCTAGGATTCGTGAGCTGCTGTAATTTGTGGACCCGGGCTGCGAATGTACGGTATGGCATGTTCTTGCCATCAAAAACTGGTAATAAGGTCATTGCGTGTTGCATCGAGATGAAGGAAACGTTACTCTAATCTGGGCGGCTCATTTTGCTTTCTATGGTTAGTTCTAGCGCGCTTATGTGTAAATGTTAGAAGTTATTTGTTGTTCAACTTACAGAAGTGTGATTATGGTGACGAAGATGTGGAATACCTGCATGCTGTTGATGACGTAGATCTTGACATCTGTGGGGAGAGGAGGCCCTCTGGTAAGGCGGCTGTCCCGTCAATGAATATCTGGTGTTCGGACAGGGAGCCCCGTGGGAGGGAAAAAAAGAAGAAAAGAACGGATAGGAGGTTCTGGTGTCGGTTCTTAGAAAAGGTTTTTGCGTCGGGGTTTAGGGGGGGGAAAAGCGAGGAGCCGCGCTTGACGTGGCGGTGGAGGAGGCCGGTAGTCCTGGATTGGCGACAGAAGCCGAGGTAGCGGCGAAAGACGGGGGGGTGGCGAGTGCCGGGTCACCAGGTCCGGGGTTCCCCCAGGAACTGATGGGGATCGTGGCGGGGGTTACGGCCGGCTGGGTCGGGTGGTTTTTCTGAGCGTCGGTCCCTCAGGTTTTTAAGTCTCCTTTCCTGGTGGTATGTCGATTCCAGGTATGGAATGATAGGTGAGTGTCTTGGTTCGCACTAGTGGGGCTCGCCGGTGGAGTGGGACGACGGGTGGGAGGTCGAGGGGCTGTAACCAATGCTGCCACGTCACCTCTGACGCATAGGCCCACGCTTAGAGGAGACCGTGCCTTTGCTCTGGGGTGAGCACGTCGGTCTCGGGGAGTTTGAAGGCTTCGCCGGGGAGCGCCGCGGTTCCGGCGTCGTTTTTTTCAGGAACGAGTAAAAAGGAGGGATGGAGTAAGGAAAGGAGAGGGTAGGAGGGAGGTGCGTACAAGCCCTGACAAGGGCTGGTGTAATCCTGAAAAGGACTGTTTTGTGTTGTGGACTCTGGAGTTGTGGAAACAGGATTCGGTTTTTCTGGTGAAGAAAGAGTAGTCGGACTCTGGAGTGCAGGTGGATCCTGGGTCTTTATTTTGATAGGCAGGGTAATGTATGGTTCTCAAAGGCTGGATGCTGTTTGATATACGATCGAGTAATTTTTGTTTATTTTTGCCGGGGTCTTAAGGGTGTCCCAGCGACCCCCACCACCTCTCATTTCTCCATGGTTGTGTGACGTCTGTGTGAAAACAATCGCATATTGCAAATTTCGCCTCGGTAAAACAATGGATCAGTCTGAAATTTGCTGAGAATACTCTTTAAAGTGCGGTACAGGGGGCTCTTCGACCAGAATAACGAACACATTACGTTAGAATCAATGAAATATTCATTTCTGAGGCCCCGAATCAGCTGTCACCAACACGATCTTGCAACTCACCGACACGAACCACAATTGCACAAAATACGCAGTATTGACAAAGAAAACACTGAATCGGGTCGAAGAGCCCTCTGTATGCTAATCTAATTGATCGTTTGGATGAATCACGACGCTAATTATTGTCGTATGGCCTCTGAAAACCGAATATTGGATTTGAGAAGCAATTCGTGCACGCAGCCATTTTTTCCTATGCCGCGTCACTGACAGCTGCGTGGAAACAGTTTACGACTTTGCCGCAACGTTTTGAGCGCCGTCAACGCTACACAGTCGGGCGCAGCGTCAGCGGTGCTCAAATAAGACTTCGGTTCTCACTCGGCAGATAGCTCCCAAAATTTTTCTTTTTTATTTCGAATCAAAATTCTGTGTAGAGTATAATATGTATGAAAAATGTGGAAGAATAGAGAAGTTTTGTCGGAGAATGTTGTTTATTAACTTCGAAAAAAAATTTGTCAATGTTCTAACGAAATTTGAAAAAAAATGATATGTATGATATCGTTACATTTTCAACTGGAATTGTAAATTCATAAGGAAAATAAATAATGAATCTTTGATCAATTAGAATAATAAAACATAAACAAATTATAAACAGAATGCATATGGTTAGATTATTCAAATCTGAATTTGTAGTCATAGACCAACATCATGCTAATACCATAGAATTGGAATCAGTATTTTTTTCCAGTTTAAACATATTGCTCCACTAAAATTGTTTTATACTACGTTATAAGAATGTATTTTGAAAAATTTGTTCTACAGAAAAATGCAAAATTTTGGGGGACATCTACCGAATAAAATCCAAGACCCTCAAGGAACTCTGATATTATCTAGCCAATGATGTTATATTTGAAAATAATATTGAGAATGCATGCAATACCAAGGATTCCATGTCACAGTGTTGAATAATCTGGAAAACTCGTTTGCATGATGGCAATTATAATCATACAGAACACTTCGTCCGTAATGTGTATAAACCCACTGTTATTTATCGGCACAAGCGACAATCTGCTTACGTTACCCAAAAACCCATTATATGCTTGTAAATATCGTCGCAAATGTTTATGAGCTATCCATGATGACGAACTTCAATCTTCCAGTTTCGGGGATGCCAAGCGTTCGCTACAAGCATCACATCATCTATCTGGTATTCACATTCATAATCAGCAAGACACGACTGCATTGGAAAAATAGTCGAACGGTAGAGCGGTCCATATCCCCTCCTGAACTAATCGGCTGCCCTAATTATCTAATCTATTGACATGTATTCTGAAAATGAACACGACATGGGGATCATCCGCGGCAACCTATAGAATCGATGTTGGTCTTACAATATTGTTCTGATACCGACGTTAAAATAATTTCTACTCATTCGCTGTAACGTGAAAGGTTTTGACAACCGAACATTTCTACGTGTCATATCCGCTGCGCTAGAAATAACGCAAACTCGAGATCAGTCAATTGGAAGTATATTTTATTAATAATAATAATGATGATGATAATGATAAAAATAATAATAATGATAATAATAATGACAATGATAAAAATAATGATAATGATGATGATGATGATAAAAATAATAATAATGATAATAATAATGACAATGATAAAAATAATAATAATGATGATAATAATAATAATCAAATGATAAAAATAATAATAATGATAATAATAATGACAATGATAAAAATAATAATAATGATTAATGATACGAAAATGATATATGATAAATGATAATGCGATGATAATGAAGATGACGATGATAATGGAGATGACGATGATAATGAAGATGACGATGATGATAACGTTGATGCCGGGGGGTTTGTACGGTAGACAGGTGACCGTGCACTATCCCGTATAGTTGCAATAGTGGTCACCTGTTTACCGTACACATTCCCCCCGGACATCGGTCGGCTGTGGCCGCCTCCTCGGCCGTGGCCACCTCCTCGGCCCTGGCCGTCTCCTCGGCCGTGGCCACCTCCTCGGCCCTGGCCGCCTCCTCGGCCCTGGCCGCGACCACGACCACGACTGTCGCCGCGTCCTCGGGCCTGTGTCGGGGCCTGGGTCGGGGCCTGGGCACAGTGAGGCGACCCTCTGCCCCTGCCCCTGACCCCACGGCTGTGCCCCTCCCCACGAGCTGGTGGTGGTTTTGGGGCTGGCGGCGGTCGTGGTCGTGTTGGTGGTGGTGGTGGTGGTGGTGGTGCTGTAGCCGCTGCTGCTGCTGCTGCTGCCGCTACCACGCCGCGGGCAGAGGCCTCCGCCTCAAGCAAACCGCGGTAAGCGGCGCGGTTCCGCACAAGCCGGGCCTTTTTAGCGGCCCGGCCACCGCTCGCGGTTCGCCACCGCCTCTGCCCCCCACGAACAGCGGCCGGATTCGCACTTCGAGACTCCTACATGAACACAAAAAGTTGTATGAGTGAAAAAAGCATGGTCTTATGGAATCTATTCGTGAGGATTAGGGGAATGCGAAACACATTGATAGTAGCGATCATATCTGAAGCAATGTCTAAATCCTCGCGATAATAATCAGAACGACCGCGTGCCACATGTGTAACCACGTGTTATATAAAATATTTTTTTTTAACACCAATTTTCATACGCTACAAATCCTACCCCCAAGCTACTCCGTATCTCCTATTTCAATTATTTGTTAGAACTCACTCTTTCCCCCTCTCTTCCGGCGCGATGATGGCGCGAGGGCCCCGCAGCATCCTCGATATCTGTAATTTTAGATCGTAATAAATTAGTGTTATGTCAAATCACTTTCAAATTTTATGTTCAGATATTATTTGGGGCGAAATTATCCATCCAATAATATGAATAAGAAATTCCACGGATCTTGTTCGGTGGATGCCCTCTGAAATTTTTCACTTTTTTAGTAAATTTTTCTCAAAATACATTGTAGTATTTTGGTGAAGAAATATTTCGAAACTAAAAAACATTAGTAAGCCAATAACCCATATAACCAATATCTCTAACGAAGTTGCACGATATATATTTAGTTTGTGAACTATTCATGTGTTGTATTATTTTGGTCGACTAGAGATTTTTAATAATTTCAATATGAATTTGTAATTTTAACTGAAAATGTATTGATACTATACGTGTCATTTTTGTGATAATTTTGTCAAATCGTTAATAAATTTTATTTAAAAATCAAAAATTTCAAAAAAATTAAATATTGTCACACATTTTTCATACATATTATACTCTCAACAGAATTTTTACGTTTATTTGAAGAACAAGAAGTGAAAAATTTCGGGTGGCATCTACCGAATAAGATACAATTCCGCGGGTCCCAACATGTCTGAAGTACCACCACGGTGAGACACGAAGATCCATAAATCATAGCTTGTTCGTATGGTTATAGTACATTATGCAACAAGGGCATAAAGCGACAGTTTATTCCCGCGGACGACTGTAATGCCCGAGGGAATGAACAGCTTTATTCCCGCGATGCATATAAGACTTTATTCCCGACTCAACCGTAAAGACCACTTTTCATCCCGCTTTTGCGGGAGAAAAAGTACTTTTTCTCCCGTTAATTTACTTTTTGTCCCGCAAATCTACTTTTTTTCGTAAAATGCGGGAGAAATGCATAGTAGGGAATCAGATTCAACTGTAGTCCCGCTTTTCAGGTCAGAAAAGTTGTCTTTACGGTCGAGTCGGGAATAATAGTAAATTGTGCACCAAGGGCGAGTAATGCAAACACACGAGGGCAAAAAAGACCTCTCGCCCGCGGTGCACACCCTATTTTTTGTAACACATGTATGGATTTTGCGTTTTTTTTTTGCCTATATTGAATGAGACCAAATGGAGACGTTTCGCGACAGAACGCATCACGTGCTTATAACATTTATTATTTTGTATTCAAGTTAAAAATTTTAAATAAAATTGTCTAACAATATAAAATAAAAAAATTCATTTTTCTGTTTATTCTAATATTAATTTTCAATTTCTCTCAATTGTGAAGAAGTGGGCGAGAAAATTCAGCAGCGGACGAAAAAAGTCTTTTTACGCCCGCTGCTGACTTTTCTCGCCCGCCGGTCGGTAAACAGCTACTTTTGGCCCTATTTTTAGGGCAAAAAAAACGCAAAATCCATACATGTGTTACAAAAAATAGGGTGTGCACCGCGGGCGAGAGGTATTTTTTGCCCACTTCTCGCCCTTGGTGCACAATATACTATTTTCAATCAAATAATTATTTCAGATTGTTCGGCTTGTACAAAGACAGATCGCGATACTTTGTCGGCAAAATTCTACCGGCCAATAGCTCGGGTACAATAGTCAAAATTTCTTGTCACACTGAGACTCAAAAATAAGAAATCAAATTTCCCAAGCGGCATTTCGAAGAGAACAAATTTATCTCCATTTCGTTGTTCGATGAAGTTTTTGTCGATTTTTTTTGGACCCCGTTATGTAGTTTTGAACATGACCATTCCTCGGCTATTTCTGAGCCACCGAAAAAACGCATCGTTAGAAAAAATTCTCTAAAAATTATAATGAATAAAAAATGTCAAAATGAACAAATTTTCTTACTTGATATATTGCCATAAGCCCCATAATCCCCAAATAGAACCCCTTCACTCAACCGAGTCCCCACCAAAAATGGTAGAACGAAAAATTTCAAACAAAAAAATATGAAAACATTCTAGCCATTTCAGTGGAAACCTATGCACCTTCTCACCTTTTTAACATTTAGAAAATTTATAAAAAACGAAAATGATGGTTTTGATATCTTGACCATATAAAAAACCGATGTGCGAAGACTTGGAACGAACATTACATCCCAGTTACAGTCAGTAATTCGTAAATAAATCGAAAAGCAGAATAATTTACTCACCAGACATAATTTTTGTTTTCTTCTTGTTTTTTTTTTTTTTTTTTTTTGGCGCACTTCACTTGCTGAGCTCTGAACGTCAAATGACCGTGCTCGTTGCTGCAGCGTGAAACCGCATGCGCAAAGGACGAACGCGGAGGCTCACGGGTAGAATCACGATCCACGAGAGCACGAGAGCAAAGCGCCGTCAATGTAACTGTTCGAGCGTACCGTTCTAAAAACATCGTAGCGTGACAACACTGGACAACAATGCATTCAGTAGAACCGATATTTTTAGCACGACTTACAGCTGACAACCAGCGCTGCGAGTCGAGGCGCGATCCACGATTTGTTGTTTTATTCATAACGTGGCGCATAGCGGACACGTAAACAACAGAAAATCTTGTGATTGTTGGAACTTCGTAATTCGTAGATTTCACTTTATTATAATAATACTGATTCGTGTTTGGACATCATGACAATGGATAAACAGCAGCTAAGCAACGGTCAGCCTACTACGAAGAAGCGTCGTCTCAGCTACCGTCGACGTTCGCAAGTGCAACTTGCATGCAACAGGCGCAGGTTGGTAACGACTTGATGTATTCTCCGGTCCAGCAAGCTATGTACTTTGCAATTGTTGAAATTTAGATCGGTTATGCGCTCATCATTTATACATCCATTCATCAGGATAATAGGCACCATGCTGTATTTCTCTAACCGGAATATACCACTGACAGCTTTAGAGGTTATATTCCGAGTCGCGAATATTTCCTCGATTTTTGGTTACTTGGAAGATATTTACTGTGCGTAGACCGACCGGGTTGAATATTTTCGGAAAGATAATCCAGGGGCGAGTGTAGCATAGTGGTTCATTTGGCAAACAAATTCATTTTCCTCAAAAAGGTCAAAAATTTTATTTCGAATCCTTTTGAATCTTATTTCTTACCCAAGAATGTCCTTTTCACCACATATGAACGAAAAGGCGTATTTCGCTACCTGTAGAGAGGGAGGAAAAAGTAGTTTTGCGTCTCTAGGGCGGAAAGACCGTGCGGAAAGTCTTTCCTCCATAGGGGGGAGAGACGAGCCTCGCTCGTCTCGTCTTTTCCCCCTACCCCCTAATACCCCCTAAAGACGAGGCGAGCGAGGCTCGTCTCTCCCCCCTACCGGCTCGGGTAGCATGACACACCTCGGGAACGCGAATCGGCCCGGGCAGCAGACTCCGCGCTCGTAAATAAAAACCTACTTTCCTTCCTAGACACACAATATACTATTCTAAAATTTTTGTCTGAATTATGTTCCGATTTTTCTCCTCTGATTACATCCTAATTGTATTGGCAATTTTATCCTGAAAACGCTTCGTATCTTCATAGCAATATTGCCCAGGTTTGCACTGAATTAATCAATTAGATCCGTCCGCTAGGCTGCATGATTGTTGAAGATTCCCAAAGTTTTGCAAAGTCATGACGGTTCAACAAAAAAAAATTACAACAATTATAAAAATATCCAACAACATCAAAGAACAGATTTCGGAGTGTTGAACGAAACAAAGTTTGAAAAGGATTTGGGGATAGCTAAGATTTTTGCGAATAAAAAAAAATTCATCGCTTTACGACTAATTTAGAAGATAGATTCTACACCGAACGATATTTGCAAAGGGTCAAGATCCGAAACAAGGTTTTGGCGTGCGAGAAATAGATTCGAAATGATTCGAGAAGCTACAAAACCTTGTGGAAATTTTATTTTCAATATCGAAATGCCCACTTTTCCCCACTCTCCCCTACCTTGCAGCTATTCCACGTGAAATGGGCTATTATACATACGTTTGTTAGTTCAAAAACGTGCAAATGCTAGCTACTGCTCCAAAGAGGAATAGATTTGCGAAAAAAAAGTCGACTCCTCAAACTTCATCTGTGTTTTGCATTCAAATTTGAAAATAGGGCTCCGCGCGTCGAGCGCTGTGCCGTAATACTACCTTGAAACCGGCCGTTGCAAGTAAAAAATGTAGTTTTTGCTATTAAATGTTAATTGAAAAATTCGAAAAAGTCATGGTATTATGTACGCCTAGTGTGTTTGATTGTGAACCCCTCAGCGGCCACGCGATTTGGGCTGGCTCGGAGCAGTTTCGGTCGCCAGCGACTAGCCACATTGCAGGCTCGCCGTGATGGCTGAGCCGTCTGCTACCGCGGTCTGCTCGCCGCGTCCAACCGTTTGACAGCTCTGAATTCGTTGTTGCTTTCGATCTGTTTCGATCGGCGATGCAATGACTGCAACGATTACTATTTATTTACAGTACCGAGCGATGTAATTTTAAGGAACAATACGAGTTGTTTCTTTTTCTGGGGCATATGCAGCAATGCTCAATACGAGTTATTTCTTTTTCTGGGATATCAGGAATAATATGAAAAATATTGCGCACCATCGCAGTAGTAACCTCGAAGAATTTTACGGTAAAATGTGCGATACATTACATGCGATTTCATCTCAAGTGACACCGAAACTTTTTCGTGGATTATTGACATATCGCAGGTGAATGCCAGGAGTTTAGATGAATCAAACGGAAGCGATGCGAAACATACGGGCCAACGAATGTAAATAAAGATCCCGAGTACGTGTTAACCGGTTGTCCACGTGTCATACGCGGGATATTTACGCGCGACACCCAGAGCAGTGATTTTGAGGCACAATATAAGGCGTTCTCTCTTCTAGAATATCGACAACACTGTGAAAAATACAAAGCACTATTGAAGGAGATACTATGGGAAAATTGACGGTAAGTTCTTTGATGCATTATTCTACTCAACGTGTGAGAACAAAATTCTTTGTGGATTATTGATATGTTGCAGACGAGAGTAACAAGCTCAGATAATTCGAAGGAGAGCGGTACGAATCATACGAGCTGACAACTGAAAATAAAGATTCCGGGTATGTGTTGTGGGATTTTATTCACAAATTCATGATAATAACACTTCAACGACAGGGAGTTGCTCGAATAACAAAACATCGAAGTGGTTGGAACATTATTATAATTCATACTCGCATGTAATATTCATAGAATTGTTTGTATTACATTTATATACACATGTCGATTCAGGATAAATCTTAGTCTATAGAATCGCATACTTGATAGAAACAGAAGGAACATGTAAGTGGAGAATGAAGATCAGAAATGTTGAATCTGATTGAAGGTGCAAAATAATGTGTGTTACTTGTATTGATTCTGAGCAAAAACGAAGCATAAATTACATTTGATAAGACAGAATTTGATGAAGACAGAGAAGAACCAAAATAGAAACTGACAATGAGTTACGAATGTGGGATATACAAGATGATCTGCAAATAAAAACTTTAATATTCTTCGAAAAATAAATATTCATCATTTACTCCTACTGATTCTACAAACGATCTTACCCCTGTCAGCGTAGACTACGCATTCTCGATTCAACTATAAAGTGAGGCCAGATTGTCAAAACACAAGCAAGAACATTACCTCAATAGCATTACTTGAAAATACGAAGTACTATCCAGTAATTGAAACTGGCCTGACTAATATCTGCTTAATTGTTGTATTTCTTCCCTTTGAAAAGCAAAACTTCAAATTTGGTCATTTATCAGAATTCGAAGATTCGTTATTAGTTAGTTGAATGCAAAAGCTGCGCGTGATCCACCAATAACAGCGATGGATTTGAAAACAAATGACAACGCGCGGGCATCGAGTGCCCGCACATCGGAAAAACAATTGAAATACGAAATAACATTACTCACTTATCGTGTTAAAGCGGTACTTGAGCTATTTTTATCATTACTGATAAAAAAAACTCTAAAAACTCGAAAAAAAAACGTATAAAGGTCAAATATCCGTAAAAAAAATGGATCAGACGAAGTGCGGACGGGTGATAGGACTCTGGGAGTCCGGTGTATCGATTCCCGCGATCACAGGTGAAATAATTCATGAAGAGTGGACAAAGCTTTTTTTTCCAGATCAATCAATTTAATCAATTTCTGTGACTATCTCATCTTTGTAGCTGAAGTCGGAATCAGCAGATCCACCGCGAGGCGGTGGATCCAGAAATATAGAGAAGGTGGCATCGAGGGACTCCAGGACCACCGAAGAGATAATGGAGCTGCCCGCCAAACGACACCTCTCGAGGATCAGGTCCGTTTTTTCAATTAGTTTTATTTATTTCTTTTCTTGATTTTGAATCCATTGATCTCTTTAATCAATTATTTTTTCATCAGACCATAGTCGCGCACGCTAGGGCTGATCCTTTTCAGGCAGCCACAGGTATCGGTCCCACCGTGGGAGTCGCTGCCAGCCCCTGGATCGTACGAGCCCGACTGAAGGAAGCAGGACTGAAGTGCAGGAGAGCGGCCCAGAAGACGGACTTGACCATCACTCACCGGGAGGATAGGATAAGTTTTGCTTTGCAGGGACTGGGGATCACCGAGGAAGAGTGGAGTACGGTGGTCTTCACTGATGAGAAAGTGTTTTCCTCGGACAAAGATGGCCGGTTGAACGTGTGGAGGGAAGATGGGGAACGCTACAATCCAGTAAACGTCATAGCAGGTCAGCACAGCGGACGCGTAACTGCAGCGTATTGGGGGTGGATTTCGGCCGCTGGTCCAGGGGAATTAGTAAAGGTAACGCGGGATATAAATGCCGAGCAGTACATTGATATTCTGGAAAATGCATTGCTTTCGTCCGTCAGAGCCCTATACCTAGTAGAAGTCATGCCAGTTATTCGGGTTGTTGAGGATAATAGTGCAGTGCACAGAGCCAGAAGCGTGCAGAACTGGTACGGAGACCACCCAGAACTGCAGCGGTTCGACTGGCCAGCCAAATCCCCGGATCTCAATCCAATAGAGAACTGTTGGTCTAAACTGGTCCGGGGCTGGAGGCCTGTCGCCAGGGAAAAGGGAGGAAGGCCTGAGTCTCCGAGTCGAAGCGAAGTGGGAAGAACTACGCGCCAGGCCAGAGTACTTTGAAGCAATTGTTGGTTCGATGCACCGTCGAATGAACAGCGTACTTGATAATGATGGTTGGTGGATAAACTATTGAATGAGGACATAATCGCCTAAATTCTACCGCCTCGTTTTTGAGTACTTCTGTGGGGCATTGATCAATATGAGCTGAGTACTCTCTACCTTTCGCACCGTGCTCTTGCCTCTAACAATAGAAATTAATTGGCATTTTAATCAAATATTTATCCAAAGTGTTTTTCTCTTCTCTAGTGTAAAGTTTTATAGTATGAGATCCATATTCGTTTTCAGGTTCTTGAGTCTATTTTTCACTGCTTTCTGATTAACCTATTCCAATCAATTATTATGGGTGTAGTTATTTGTCTTTTTTCAAATTTTGTAACTACCTCCTAGCTTTCAGTTCATATCTCGGATCATATTATTCGTAGAAAAAGTAAGCATCGTATTTTCCACAAGTTTTTTTGTCCGGGCAATCCATCTCAAGATAGCAAAATAATTTTGTAATAATAATAATGTAATGACTTGATAGAATTCACTTGTTTATTCATTTTATAGTTCGTTTGTAGATTTTACTCGAGAAAAATCAATTGATTATTTTATGTCATATTTTATTTGCGAATTCGGTGCAATTAACTTTACTTTTTTCATTTATTTTATAGTCTGTTCGTAGATTTTACTCGAGAAAAATCAATTTGTTATTTTATGTCATATTTTATCTGTAAATTCGGTGCAATTAACTTTACTTTTTTATTTATTTTATAGTTTGTAGATTCTATGCGAGAAAAATCAATTTGTTCCTTTATTTCATAGTTTATTTGTATATTTAACCCCAAAAAGCACCTACGGTGCAAAAAAACTTCGCCAAGTACATTAAAATATATAGGAATAACTACTACCCAAATATCTTCAATGAACAAAAAAATTAAAATCTATTGTTAATGAGAAAAAAAGAATCCAAATCAATTATTGTGCCAAGTACATTTAACTTCGCTTCGTGCATAGACGTACTAAAGACGACTAGAATAAACATACAACGAACAATATACCAAGTTTAAGAATATAGAATTGGGAAATAAATCAACAAAATCAATTCGAAGAATCGAAAAAAAAAAAATAAATAAATAAATTAAATTAAATTAAATTAAATTAAATTAAATTAAATTAAATTAAATTAAATTAAATTAAATTAAATTAAATTAAATTAAATTAAAAGAAAAAAAAAATGGGAGTACGTGGTTCTTGGCGAGCTAATGTTATATTGCCATACAAGAATTCTGAATTTTTTTTCCCGGAAAAGCTCGCCAAGTCCCACTACCTCCCATTTTTTTTTTTCTTTTAATTTAATTCAATTTAATTTAATTTAATTTAATTTAATTTAATTTAATTTATTTTTTTGTTTTTTTTTTCGATTCTTCGAATTGATTTTGTTGATTTATTTCCCAATTCTATATTCTTAAACTTGGTATATTGTTCGTTGTATGTTTATTCTAGTCTTCTTTAGTACGTCTATGCACGAAGCGAAGTTAAATGTACTTGGCACAATAATTGATTTGGATTCTTTTTTTCTCATTAACAATAGATTTTAGTTTTTTTGTTCATTGAAGATATTTGGGTAGTAGTTATTCCTATATATTTTAATGTACTTGGCGAAGTTTTTTTGCACCGTAGGTGCTTTTTGGGGGATTTCATAACTTTTTGTATGTTGTTAAAGAATAAATATACTGTAAACGCGCCACCATAAGCAAGGGTGCCAACCTTGGGGTATGAACGCCCTACCAGGGGAAAAAGGAAAGGTTGGCAGTACTGTGTAAACGAAGGGGAGTAATAAAAAAGGAACTGAAGCAAGGAGGTCGGGTCTTTTTTATTCAGCAAAAACCCAGTGATTTTGCTACGAAATCAGAAGTGGGATAGCGCCTACAGAGAAGGGCTATCTGCGAGTAGGAAAGCTGTGTGCTCCTGAGAGAAAACGAAACGCCGGGTCGTTGTGCTGTGTGAAGCGAGGACGGTTTTTCGAGAAGACGAGCGTCGTACGCTGGGTGCTACGACGGAGAAAAATCGGGTGAGCTGTGTGCCGAACAAGCCTGAAACAGAAGGAAAGAAAACCAGGTGAGCTGTGTGCCAGAAAAAACCTGAAACAAGAAAAAAGGTAAAAGTAAGTGAGCTGTGTGCCCAAGACGAAGACCTGAAAAAAAAAAACAACAACAAAACAAAGCCGTTAGAACGCGTAGCGTGGGGACGCCGACGTTGGGCCTAGAGGATAAAGTAGTGTTACGCGGTCGGTAACAACGCGAGTGACAAGATCGGTGCGGGCTGTAAGATTGGTAAAGTGCAGTGTGGTAAACACGAACACCAGATCGCGCGCCCGCTTGACAGTTTGTTTACAGTGAAAGTTAAAGTGACAGTGCGTCATGGAACACCAACAACTGAGAGTAACTCAAATTAGATCCGCTCTTGAAAGGCGAGGTTTGCGTACCGCAGGACGCAAAAATGAGCTGATCTTGCGAATGAGTGAAGCTGATCCGTCAGGTAGCTGGGTGGAAGAAGCAAGACGGGCCGGCCAAGAGAACGAAGAACAGGATCCACAGGAGGATGCCCAGGTTACAAACGAAGAAAACCACCCTCAGCGTCTGGATGAACGAGAAGCCAGGTTAAGGCAAGTGGAAGTAAGTCTTATGCAACGAGAACTCGAGCTGTCAAGGCGAGAGAACGCCATGTTACGAGCGTCGCCGGTACTGAGTACCACCTCAAACTCATCTAGGACATCGTTTAGCATCAAGAATGTCAGTGAGTTACTGAGTGAATATAACGGGTCGGGTGAGGATTTCGAGCGATGGCGGGCTCAGGCGAACCTTCTCATACAAACTTATAGTCTCGATGATAACGCAGCCAAAATTATGATAGGGTCAAAACTAAGAGGCAAGGCATTTAATTGGTATCACTCAAAAGTCGAGCACCTGACTTTGAGGGTAGACGAGCTGCTGGACCAAATGGGATCTATGTTCGACCAGCGCCCGGATCGACTGCAGCTGAGGAAACAGTTCGAAGCTAGAGAATGGCAAAGAGGTGAAAGTTTCAGTGATTATTGTCACAACAAAATCATACTTGCCAATAAAGTACCAATATCGAGTGATGAGATCGTCGACTATATTATCGATGGAATTCCAACAGAGTATATAAAGAACCAGGCTAGGATGCAATCATTTTCTTCGATTCAGGATCTTCTCAAGGCTTTCAAGAAAATCCAGTTACATACGCCAAGGACTCTCCCTAACAAGCGGGAATATCAACAGCCCAAAGACATTAAGAGCAAACCTAAAGTTGACTCACCTTCTCATACGGCCGGACCAGCTCATAGCAAGGAGACAGCCACAAATCCCAAACCTACTACAAGGGGTTCTACTAAATGTTACAATTGTAACGAACATGGCCATTACGCAAAGGATTGCCCAAAATCAAAGAACCGGGAGTCCACCCCAAGAGATAAAAGCTCCAGGGCCGATCGCCAAGTTGGTTGTGTTTGCCAATCAGTTGGGACGGAAGCAGAAGAAGAAGAGGATGAGCAACTACCGGAAGAAGAAGACGGAGAGAAGGAGTACAGCGGCGAGGAAGAAATAGGTTTTGTCGATTTGAACACCGAAGTGAAAGACAAGTTTCAAAAACATACAAACTTTAAGATTAAGGAGTGCCAACCCTTTTCACTGGTGGCCAGAATAGACACTGGGTGTCCTATCAGCATAATCAAAGAACAATTTGTAAGTAAGTTAGCTATAGGTGCACCGGGGCCGGAGTGGCAAAAATACTACGGCATGAACAGATCAAGGGTACCAGTTATAGGGGTGGTAAAAGCACATTTTACCCTAGACGAAGATACCAAAGATATTAGCTTAGGGGTAGTTTCTGATAGTACTATGTCCACACCAGTTCTGCTAGGTAGAGATGCACTTAGAATCTTTGGGTACGCCCTTACGAAAAGCCCTAGCTACGATACCGCTGTTGCGGACATAATGCAGGTCGAGCTAGAAAACAGAAATCAAGTCGATAAAATTAGAATTAACGCCAATATTCCTCGAGAATACCAAGATAAGCTAAGAATCATATTCGACGAACGCTACGCAAAACCAGATAGGCCTATCGATCCGAAGGTACGGGTAGAAGCGAAGATAGTTTTAAAAAGTAATCAGCCCATCCATTTCGGACCGCGCCGACTTGCGTACGCCGACAAAAATAAGGTTAATGATATACTGGACGGGTTACTTCAGAGAAACATAATCCAGGAAAGTAAGTCCGAATACGCTTCTCCGATTGTGTTAACCAGAAAGAAGAATGGAGACCTACGTATGTGTGTTGATTATCGCGCATTGAATAAAGCCATGGCCAGGGATAACTACCCTCTTCCTTTGATCGATGATCAGTTAGATCAACTGCGAGGGAAGGAATACTTCAGCGGGCTAGATCTCAAAGACGGGTTCTATCACGTAGCCATGTCTCCAGACTCCATAAAATACACGTCCTTTACGACACCCATGGGCCAATTCGAATACTTGCGCATGCCTTTTGGCCTAAAAATTGGGCCCCAGTGCTTCCAGCGATTCGTTAACGAAGTGTTCTCAAAACTCATTCGTTTAGGGAACGTGGTAGTATACATGGACGATATTTTAATCGCAACCCATACGCTAAACGAGCATCTAATTATATTAGAAACTGTATTTGATACACTAGTCGAGAATAAGTTAGAACTCCGATTGGACAAGTGTTCTTTCCTAGAGACTGAGATAGAGCATTTGGGATATAGGATTACCAAAGACGGGTTGAGCCCGACGGAGAGTGGTATCGCTGCGGTGACGAACTTCCCTACTCCGAAATCAGTCCGTGAAGTACAGAGCTTTCTAGGACTTGCGTCATGGTTTAGACGATATATAGCCGGTTTTTCTATTATCGCGAAACCTCTACATAATCTCATAAGGAAAAACGTTACTTTCGTTTTCGGTGATGATGAGAAAAATGCATTCGAGTCGCTTAAGCGCAAGCTTACCGAAGCTCCGATCTTGGCTATCTATGACCCGCATGCAGCCACCGAGGTGCACTGTGACGCTAGCTCGCTCGGATTCGGAGCCGTTCTATTGCAGATGCAGCCTACGCGTCTTATGCATCCCGTTTTCTATTTTAGTCGTCGGACCACTGAAGCCGAGTCTCGGTACCACAGCTTTGAATTAGAAACCCTAGCCATTGTTTACGCACTTCGCAGATTTAAAATATACCTACAGGGAATGCAATTTACCATTGTTTCTGACTGCAGTGCAGTAACACAGACATTAGAAAAGAAAGATATAAACATGCGTATCGCTCGTTGGAGCCTCGAGCTGCAGGGTTTTGACTTCAAAATAGTACACCGGCCAGGATCCAAAATGGGGCATGTTGATGCGCTTAGCCGAGCGTTTGGAATATTAGTCGTCGAGGACAATCCATTCGAATGGAATCTTACGGTGTCACAGAGTAGAGATCCCCAGATTAAGGAAATAATACAGAAGTTAAGCACATCAGACGACCCTCAATACGAAATGCGCGACGGGTTGGTCTACAAAAAACACAAGGGCGATAGTTTATTCGTAGTACCAGAGCAGATGATTAGTCATGTTTTATTCCATTATCATAACGAGAGGGGGCATGTAGGTGCCAACAAGATGGCAGAGATAATCGGACGTACGTATTGGATTCCAAAATTGCGACCAAAATGTGAGGATCATATCCGAAACTGTCTCAAATGTATAGCTTTCTCCCCTCCGACGGGAAAATCGGAAGGCTACCTAAAGCCAATACCAAAGGGCGATAAACCCTTCAATACGCTACACATAGATCATCTCGGACCAGTAGATCATCGCGTAGCTGCTAAGAAGTATGTTTTCCTAGTGATCGACGCCTTTACTAAATTCGTACGATTGTATGCGACAAAAACTACGTGCTCTAAGGAGGCCATTGACTGTTTGAAACAATATTTCCAGAGCTACAGCCGCCCTCAAGTAATCATTTCCGACCGAGGAAGTGCATTTACCTCAACCGAATTCGAGACATTCCTAAAAGATTTCGACATTAATCACATTAAAATTGCGACAGGTTCCCCGAAAGCGAACGGTCAGGTTGAGCGTATAAACCGTGACCTGGCCCCGATGCTTGCCAAGCTTACAGATAATGCCGAAGGAAAACAATGGTATAAAGTGCTAGATAAGGTTGAATATGCGATAAATAATACAAAAAATAGGTCTACGGGTTACTCACCTAGCCAGCTATTGTTTGGCCTCGAACAGCGTGGTTCCCCACCTGACGGTTTAAGAGATATAGTCCAGCCGGAAACCCCCGGTATTCCCCGTTCTTTGGAAGCAAATCGCACCAGAGCTGCCGAAGCCATCAAACAATCCCAAGCCGGTCAAAAGCGAGCCTACGACAAAAAACATAAAGCACCACACGTTTATAAAGTTGGCGATATGGTAATGATTAAAAATTTCGAAAGTACGCCGGGTATCTCTAAAAAGCTAATACCTAGGTTTAAGGGTCCGTACGAGATCACCAAGGCCCTTCGGAATGATAGATACATCGTCTCCGATAAACCGGGATTCCAAAACACCCAGCGACAGTATTTAGGCACCTGGGAGGCTTCCAATATGCGTCCATGGTTGTAACTGAAAAAAAAAAAAAAAAGAAAAAATATACATTGCTACTATTAACTATAATTAATTATGCTACCGTCACTTACTTCATGGGTACCTTATGTAGTCGTTATGTATACTTACCTCTCCTGTGAACCTTAAATTTAAGAGTATCGTTAAGAAAAAAAATATAATAATTATCTCAATCATGTGATATGTACTTACCTGCGTCATTGTACGATATGTTTGGGACAAACATGTAAGTCAGGATAGGACGAACTGTAAACGCGCCACCATAAGCAAGGGTGCCAACCTTGGGGTATGAACGCCCTACCAGGGGGAAAAGGAAAGGTTGGCAGTACTGTGTAAACGAAGGGGAGTAATAAAAAAGGAACTGAAGCAAGGAGGTCGGGTCTTTTTTATTCAGCAAAAACCCAGTGATTTTGCTACAATACTATTGATTATGGTTCCTTTGGTTTGTTGTAACTATTGTTGTAAGATGGTTGATGGGTTAGAGAAAATTTAGTAACCATCACGATTAAGTTTAGCAGATATCAAGAGATTCGGTATAATACTATGCGTTTGCCCAACGATTAATTACTTCGCAGGTCGGTTTCATATGCCTCGGACGATGTGTCCTTCTTGAATAAGAAAGCTCGGTAGCTGCTAAATTGTGATTCGAAGTCCACGGTTTCTCAGTGCACTAGATATATTTGTGCAATTATATTACAAGTCACCAGGTCCTTAGATCATTAGTTTGACGAAATAGATCTTGGGTCCCAAGCTGCAGCTTATCAGTGGTTAACAACATACCAGGAGGAAGATTGGTTCTTTTCAGGTAACATGGAAGCAAGCCTCGAATTGTTCAGTATCAGTTTGCTTGCTTTGTGATATCAAAACAAAAAATGATACTTCTTTCGTTATCGGTATGCTTGTAAGTGAAAAGAGAGTGTCAGTTATAATGGATCGGTATGAAATAAACAGAAAGATAATAGTAGTTAACTTATGAACAACTGCTAAGCAGATGGCCAGATTTCAGTTTGGCTGTAGTCTATAATGAGTGGTAATGAATTTTAAAAATTTCGTTTCAAAAATTCCTACATTTGATTAGGCCGCAGCTTTCATCGATGAGTAGGATCAGAGAGGAGCTCTTGGTTCGTATTGTGCCGGTAAGAAAATTGAATTCTCTCAGGAAACATAAAAAGAAATCTCTCAGGAAACATAAAAAGAAATACTGAGCACTTCAACTTCAGTTTATTGTATAAATAATTACAACAGATTCGTTACAAAACAGCCTCGTTGAGGTCAAGCTTCTGGTACACCTTTGATTAATGGTTAATGGTTCGCTCGCAGGTATAGTATTTCTGCCTGTCGATGCTCAATAACAGATACCACCAATTGCAGCAGATGAACCAAAGGTCTCACGTATTGATCTAAACGACATATATTGAAATGTACTTGGCGAAGTTTTTTTGCACCGTAGGTGCTTTTTGGGGGTTGAAATATACATAACATATTTGAGACACATAACTATAGCTATATTAATATACTCTGGACCAGAACTCACCGAGAGAGACTTTCAAACTTATTGGTAGCATCAGAATACATAGCCATAACGTCTGCATAATTCTTGACGTTGAGCCTTTAATCCAGACGAACGATATTTTAATCTCATCGTTGCTGAAACTTTCTTTTACTGTCTCAATGACTTGCTGCTCACCGATTGGCTCGTACTTAAAATATTTCTGCCCATCGAGACTCCTTGCTCCATAACAGATACCACCAAATGCAGCAGATGAACCAAAATTCTCACATATTGATCTGAATGACAAAAGTTGAAATATACATAACAAATTTGGGAAACATAACTATAGCTATATTAATGTACTCTGCACAAGAACTCACCGAGAGAGACTTTTGAACTCATTGATAGCATTAGAATACATAGCCATAACGTCTACATAATTCTTGACGTCAGGCCTTTGATCCAAACGAAAATGATACTTTAATCTCATCTTCGCTGAACTTTCTGTTGATGTCTCAATGACTTGCCGCTGACCGATTGGCTCGTACTTGAAATATTTCTGCCCATCGAGACTCCTTCTTGCTGCGTAACAGATACCACCGATTGCAGCAGATGAACCAAAGTTCTCACATATTGATCTAAATGACAAATATATATGCATAACATTTTTGAGACTCATCACTATAGCTATATATGAACCAGAACTCACCTAAAGAGACTCTCAGTCTTAACATCAAGACACTTTCTGACACAGAATCTTCAAACCAAAGGATCTTGCTATAACTGCCAGAGTAATGATACTTCAATTTATCTATTGCTGAAACTTTCTTCCCTTGACTCCATCAGTGACTTCTCGAAGTAACAAATAGCAACTGTCATTGCATTAATAGATAAAGCATCATTCCTGGAAAGTAATGGTACAATATAGAAATCATAATCTCAACTAGTGTCATTTACAGGATAGTGAAATGTGCGATTATACTTACATAATAACAGCAGATACTATTCATACAATTTCTTCTCCACGTCGATTCTTTACGGACGATCTTGTTCGTTCTTCTTCCCAATTGGAATTCACTCTCCAAACATGAATGCTTATAAACATCAGCTGGGCGACATCTGATAGAAAACGCTACATTCCGAAAAAATGAGTTATTGTGACGAATGTATCCAGTAAATGATGAGATGGGGGAAAAACGTCGAAATCTCGAAATTTTATTTCGATTGTAAGTGCTGCGGTAATATTGGAATCGATTGTAAGTGCTGCGGTAATATTGGAATGTCAACGCAGCGGTACTACCGCAACAATGAAGGCTAAGTTGTACTTTTGATTGACATTTCTCAAACCTCGTCTATCGCAAGTCACTTTGGCCTTTTAAATAATCTGATTAGTTCATCAATACATGGAGAAATTTAATTTGGTAACGAGCGATCTCGCGTTTTCTAATTATCAATAGACTCTTCAAATATATTGGTGGCCTTTTTACAATACCTGATTTCCTGAATCGATTCATACATAGGTATGTAGTAGGTATATATCTTGCGCGTTTTAGACGAATAGAATAAGCGTATTATGAGAAGTAGAACGTAGTAATTAATAACTGCTTATTTATTTCGAGTGGAGCGTATACTCATAATCAGTCCGCCAGCTATGTTGTGCGACTATAACCCTGCATGCAGCCCTCCTCCTTTCACATCCGGGCTAGGGACCGGCAATGGCGGAGTTACTGGCATGCAGGGATTACAGTTGCGTTCACATTTGATCCATATTGCATTATATCTGTTTTTTTTTTTTTTTTTCAATATTCTTCCAATATGTCTGGCACGGCCTTCAGATTTGTCGCAAGAAGAATATGTACGCGTCCTTAGCATTTCTTGGCCAGCTCTGCTTTCTGACGGACGCGTCGTCAGCGTTCACCCACGCAGAAGTCCCTTCTCGTAGCATGCTTGTATAATGCCCTTCTGTTATGTTGTGGCCATGGTGAAATATTGCGCTGTCAACCTTATAAACTTTCGTACAGATCACAATTTTTTCCGTTGGTACTGCTTTTATGCTGTAGTTATTTATTTTCAGGACTTCTCCGTTTTCTACCGAAAATAGCAATAGCTGAATAATCAAACAGCTGTTTGATGACGATATGTCGGTTTTTACGCATACTTTCTTAGACCTACAATTGCGGCACGACCCTTCAACCGTTTTCCAGTGCGACAAATTATCATTAATCACGTCCGACAAGCTTGGTGTTTTTTTGCAAGGCTTAGGCAGTACAAGTAACAATCTGTTACTGTATTCGACTGAGGAATTGGTGTAACCACAATCTTTGCAGTGTAGTTTTATTGTAAGCTGATGCTCAAAAAGTATGCTGAGATTATTGCAATGAGAAATTAGACCAGTTAAAAATTCTGATGCATCTTGCTTTTCATTGGTAGTGAACTGTTCACCGGCAAGTCGCCTCGCAGAAAGCACATTCACCGGGCCCTCTGAGCTAGCGTAACCATCAATTAACATCTTCAAGACATCATCCGTTTGATTTTGACGTAGTGAGTGGTCCCTGACTGTTTTACAGTGAAGTAAACACTGGACCGTTGCGTTGGCATAACAAGACACTTGGTCCACGTTTTGCAAGCCTTTTATTTGCCATGATTTGGCTGCGTTCTTTTCTTCGGCCGGTACCTGATATGACTCAATACCTTTCGAAATCGACCATTTATAGTCAGCTACCTTGCGTGCTCTCACCGTTGTGACAGGCATTGGCATAAGATCTGGGCGATACTTTTCTCTCAATCTATTGTACTCCAAGATAGCTGCTCCGTTCGCTAATACGGAGTGAGGGTCGTAATTAATCAGATGCAGACCTTCTAGAGAAGTCACTCGCGAAAGAGCAAGATATACTTGGCCACAAGCAAATATGGAATTACCTGCATCGATTACAGCATTTTTCAGACTAAGGCCTTGACTTTTATGAATTGTAATACCGTAACTGAGGCAAATAGGAAACTGTTTTCGGATAACGAAAGCGCCTTCCATTACCTCAAATTTCACATCCACACGCTCCAAAACGTGTACGATACCTGTTACTAAGACGATCTGCACTGTTTCTACGTCGCCAGTATCAGCGGCTCGGGATATTGCACTGATTGTACCAATAGTGCCGTTCACGAGGCCTAACGTAACATCAATGTTCCGTCTAATCATTATTTTCGAACCAATTTTGACAATGATTATTCTTGCTAGACCTGCAGTACGAGAACTATCTTCGTCATCTGTGTTTAACATTTTCAGCACCTTTTTTTTAAAGTATGGCGGGCAATCAATCGTATCATGAGCCAATAATTGTATTTCGTCCGTCTGAATTTCGCTCAACATAGCTTCATTGAGAACATCACACATGTGACACGTTGGAAGTAGACAGACTGTGTCGTTGGGTAAATCATGTATATAGTTACACAGTTCTCGTACTCTATCACTGAATTCAGTTGCAGTGAACGTAATTTTCCTCGATGACAATATTTTCGTGTCCGAATCAGTAACAACCCCAAGGCGTATTCTTGAAAGTATCTCACGATATGTTTGATCGTTCTTCTGTCTCATATTGATCGTCAGTTCATCGTATGTAAATAAATTACACCACAGATCCACACTACCCATTGCGCCTATGAGTTTTTCGATATCGGTTCTGGATAATTTTGTGAAGGAAGGTCCCTCGTGAATAGGTGGAAGTTGCAGCAAATCGCCGAAAAGAAGGACATGCTTATTTCCAAACCATCCATTTTCGCAATCTGCGGTATTGAAGATTTCGACTAATCGAAGATGTATGTACACATACCTTAATCATAACTGACATAGTTAGACACTACGCGACGAGCTGTAGGTTGGCGTAAAATATCCCTAGTTGAGGCAGCAAACGGGGGCTTGATTTTTCGCAAATATCTCGAGAACTGATTGAGATTTTCGAAATTTTAAAAAAGATGCGAAAAGAGGAGGAAATGTCCTCAAAAAAGTCTCGACTCCCGGAACTAGAGGACCATTATTTATAATCTTTCTAGAAGCGTGAAAATACGGCCGAAAACAGCTAGTCTGACACGTGGGCCGTTTCATTGCATGACGCGCGCAAGCCAGACTAGCCGTTTTCGGCCGTGTTTTCACGCTTCTAGAAAGATTATAAATAATGGTCCTCTAGTTCCGGGAGTCGAGACTTTTTTGAGGACATTTCCTCCTCTTTTCGAATCTTTTTTAAAATTTCGAAAATCTCAATCAGTTTTCGAGATATTTGCGAAAACTCAAGCCCCCGTTTGCTGCCTAAACTAGGGATATTTTACGCCAACCTACAGCTCGTCGCGTAGTGTCTAACTATGTCAGTTATGATCTCGCCAAGTGTACATGAAAGTTACGTTAGAAATCATCGACACTTCATCGATCACTATCAGGGCAACGTTTCTTAGTTGATCCCGAATAGTTTTGAGGACCGCGTCTGATAATTGTTTGTACTTTGGAGTGCGGCCGTGTTCAACGGGCAATTGGAATAGTCTGTGCACAGTTAAGCCATCAACATTGAATGCTGCTATTCCGGTTGGGGCAGTTATTGCGGTATCTTTGTTGGCATGCTGCTTAATCCAATATCTGATAGTTTTAATGAGAAAGCTCTTACCAGTTCCACCTTCTCCACTGACGTGAAGTCTGAGGATTTGATTCGAGCTTACGGCCTTCGTAACCTGATCGAAGACTCGTTTCTGGTCAATGTTCAATTCGCTTATCATCTGTGAAACATCAACGGTTTCGAATTTTTCGGCAGCTTCTTTGAATTCTTTCATCGCAACTTCGGCCTCGATAGGTTCGCAGCCGAGTGGAACAGTATCGCTATTTTGTGAATTATAATTGTCTTCCGCATTATCTGCGATTTGTTTTTCAATCATTTTCTTCGCATATTCCATACCCTTTTGCACTTCGGTTATGCGTTCGTGATATTCCAGCGCTTGTGCAAGTTCTGATTGCACTGATTGAAATGACTCAGCATAAGTACCGCATTCGTTTCGGAGTTCATCTACATCTCGCCATGGTTGAAAGAGTAGCAACAAGGCGTAGAAATAGCGTTCGGGTTGAATATTGACGTTATTTTTATAATGATTTACAAGGCATGGACGCTTACGCCTTCTCAAGTACAGCGACTTGCCTATCTGATAATATTCAATATCTTGACCAGTAGGTTCAACTTTTGTCGTGTCATACCATTGTGCGAAATCGTAGAGATTGGTAAATTCCAATTCCTCCGGCCGTGCGGGATAATGCGTATCGACTAGTGAATCGCAAAAGATTTCAGTAGAGTCGGCGTCTAAGTCTTCAATCTCCTTACGAGACTTAACTTTTCTACTCCTGATCATATTTACGTCTATCCACTTAATGATAGTTTCAGGATCTGTGCCGTATAAAGAAATCCCCAATAGAGTATCTGCGGCTTCAAGAGCTCCGCATTCTCTGTGATTCAACATACGCAGGCCAAAATTCCATAGACGACTACAAAGAGATTTCGTGGAATTCATTTCCTCGAACGTCGAATCTGTGTTGCTTTTTTCAGGTTTAGCTACATATTTCGTGACGTACCGATTAAGAAGCGTAGACTTTTCGCCTATGAACTGAATGTCCATATTTCGTTCCCAAGCTGTGAGAATTGCTGGGTTATAATCGTTAATATTTGCTTCCTTTTCGGAGCGGGGCAGGTCGTATAGCCTGCTTTTCGACTTCAACGTCCTCCTACCGGCAATTGAAATAGCCATGTCACGCATAACAAAACTGTTGGTAATTGGTCGAGAAAACCCAAAACGACACACTCTTTTTGACGCGCCCTTTTTGTTTGCTTTACTACGCAGACAGTAAGAATTATGGGTGTGCCGTTGATGTGTATTAACACGACGATACAGGTTCGGAGAAACATCTTTGGATGGCATTCTGCAAGTTGCATATTTAAGAATAAAATTTGCTACCTCTTCGTTAGAAGATGTTCCAAGATTCGGAGCGTCCTTGATCCATATCATTAAATGGAAATGTTGCGTGCCTCTACCTTGGTATTCTCGCCTCCAGAAGAAATGCGTAACTTCCCCAATGGGATTATCCGGAGAACATATGAAATCGAGCATAGCTTTGAATTTATTGTCGATAAACCTTGATGCGGACACCGGGTCAGTGGCCACCAACTGACTCGGTGACATGTTCGCAGCAGAGGGCCCTCCAACATCGCGTAAATATTCCGCCATGTCTGACCACAACCATTCGCTTGGACTCAATGTAAGGAACCATGTCGCCGGTCCATAATTATGTATCATACAGGATACGTCATTTCTCGGCCGACTCCAATATTGCTCCGTATTTCGCAATCGTGCAAATATGGCATTCAAATTTCCCTCCAATTCTTCCTTGGAAAGTTTACTCAAATAACTTGCTGCGGTGAATCGCTCTCTCGGATTGATGATATTGAGTTTATAATAAATACCACTATTTAATTGTCTATTGTTGGCATCGTTTAGTAAATAGAAAAGGTATTGCTGATCCATTCTAAATTGAGAATGCTTTGACATTATTTTCGATTTGATAAATTCGGAATGAGTAAGGCGTTTGGGCCTATCTTCGTGCTGTCCGTTGCGACCGTAAGGATACAAGTGCGGAAAGCATTGTAAATCTAGTGTTTTTTCACGATCATTTAATGGCACGTCGTGAATTTTTAGCATTTGATAGAGGTCCGTCGCCGTTTTGTTTTCTTTTTTTTCATACATAGGATATATGGTGACCTTTTCGTAGATCGCATCCGATGCCGAAGCCTGAGTCAGTAATGCTGCACGTTCTTCAGCTTCGATTTTATCATCTATCTCACTTTTTTGAGCTAGCAATAACCGATCATCTTTATCGTCAGAAATTATTCCAGTATCCTGCTTATTGCTTATCGGCTTTAATTTCATCATGTATCTCGGTTTGTTGCGGTAAAGAATCATCCTCATCCTCAGAAACTGTGTTCTGATGGACATGAAATTCAACGTCTTTTATACGATCCAGCAAAAGGTCGGCTGATGCTGGCAGCTTGATTTTTGAATATTGGGCATTGTTCGTTTTGAGCCAGACTAATGCTTGCCACACTCTATTAATATCGACTAATTGCTCCCATAACAATTTTGATTTTGTTGGGATTCCGCGAACCAGAATGTGAAATTCATGGTCTAGATTGAATGGATCTGTTTCATGACATACTTTTTTTAACGTTTCTTCAAGGGGTAAGGGTAGATGAAACGTTCTGCCCTTGATCTTCTGCACCATCTCTCTGTGGGGTAAATTTTTTTTTGCCACAGTGCCCATCCTTTGAATCGTTTGGAATGCCTTAGCTCTTTGAATTAAAATTCGCTCGTAGTCATTCAAGCTAGATATAACTTGCGGTACCGACTCGGTGGCGAGTTTGTTGAGGACGCACTTGGGTGGCATAATATTTTGGCGAAACTTGGGAAGACAATAATTGCAAACATAATCGCAATCACCGCCCTGGGCTTCGACGTGTCGCATTAAGTCTAACCATAATGGACCAGTCATAGGCTTCCTGAATTTATGAACGCTGGTAACCTCTCTTTGAAAGCAAAGTTTCTCGCAGGATACGCACACGAACTTCGGAGCATCCACAGATCGCTTTGTTAATGCTTTAAACGCAAATATATTTTTAGACATGATATTTTCTTCATTCAGATCTAATTCTTCTACAACATTACTAGCAATCCTCTGAGCTTTTTTCTGTGCAAGCTCTGAAATTTCTTTCAGCTTCTCTAGGCTACCATTGCTTAAAGCTTTGTCTATGGTGAGTATTTTCCCATAACAGTTCAACGTTTTGCATACCAAGCGCTGTATGTACCGCACCGATGGGAAATGTGGTGCTAACATCTACACAGGTAAAAAAATAGATTTGCACATCGAGTCAGCCATGTAGCACGCTTGCGAATGGCCCAATTTGTCCCCTGTGTGTTTTACAGTACAATCCATTTGGATAGTAAATTTATGAAAATTTCTCAATGTGCAGATCGAAATAATTTTCAGAAAGTTTATATATTTGTTCAGCCGATCCATATCTTTAGTTCTACACATATTATTGCAAAGCCAACTTTTTTCAATATTTTTCACCTTTTTCGCATGGCCAGCCAATGGTATAATATTTACGGCTTGCCCTGCCGAGTTCATGATGATAGGATCTAACAATTGAACATTTTCATAGGCAGCTTCCGCAAAATAAGGTTCTCCAGAAGCAACGTGTTTCGAGGAACCACATAGAGCACCTAATTTATCCTCAATACTATGATTGTGACATTCGGCAGCTGTCGTTAAATAAAGTTCCGCCTTCTTTTTTACAGAGTGCAAGGTCTTTTTCATATTAGTAATGTTACACTCTCTCTCATGAAAACACCACTTTATTATGGATTCTGCATTCAATCTGTTCTCTGCTTTTGATGGCTCGCTCAACTTTGGTAAAATCTTAGCTATGAATTTCTCCCTCGATTGCCTCAATGCTATGGTGTTTGCCGCATATACAGGGTGTCCAGAAAGTCTGGACACGGCTTAATAACTCGAATACGGTGAAAAAAACTGAAAATTTGAATTCGGTTCCTTTAATGATTTTTCCCGAGGAATCGAATGGTCGAATCAGATTTTGGATCCTATGGCCCTAAAAGGGCCCCAGAGGGCCCAACTTTGAAATTTCAAATGGGAACCCTATTTTTTTATTCCATATTTGGATTCGGCGGAAAATTTCACGTACAGATACGTGCCCAAAACTTTCCAAATCGTGAGGCCCTTCGTAGGGCGCCTAAATAAGTTTACAGGAGCCAGAATGGCGTGAATCGAAATTTGAACTAGATACCTCATTCTTATTTTCAAATTTCAATCCAATGAGGAATTTGACATTTTAGACCTTTATAAGACCAGATATGATCCCTGTATCCCTTTTTAGAGCCCAATAGAAGATTAAAATGTACAATTCTTCAGTAGAGTAATTTTTCAATCTCGAAACAAGTTACTTACTTCAAATTAGAAGTTTCACTGTACGGGACTTTTAGACATTTTTCGGAGCCCTAAAAAAGGGCGTTAAAGGTCTGAAATGTCAAATTCCTCACTAGATTGAAACTTAAAAATAAGAATAAGGTATCTAGTTCAAATTTCGATTCACGCTATACTGAGCCCTATAAACTTATTTAGGGGCCCTACAGAGGGCCACAGGGCTTGAATGTGAAATTCCGCACAATGGATCAAATATTGCAAATAAAAACAAGCTATACACTCAAAATTTCGATTCACGCTATTCTGGGCCTTGTAAACTTATTTAGGCGCCCTACGAAGGGCCTCACGATTTTGAAAGTTTTGGGCACGTATCTGTACGTAAAATTTTCCGCCGAATCCAAATATGGAATAAAAAAGTAGGGTTCCCATTTGAAATTTCAAAGTTGGGCCCTCTGGGGCCCTTTTAGGGCCATAGGATCCAAAATCTGATTCGACCATTCGATTCCTCGGGAAAAATCATTAAAGGAACCGAATTCAAATTTTCAGTTTTTTTCACCGTATTCGAGTTATTAAGCCGTGTCCAGACTTTCTGGACACCCTGTATACGTCGATACTTGGCGAGTATTCTACTAGCTGCACCTATTTTTTGCCTCGCAATATCATTCTTTTTTGTTCGTTTGTAATAATACTTATTATACTGCACTTTCAGATCACGACAGCGTAAATATTTGGCTCGTAGTCGTGCTCGTTGTTTCTCCACTGTGGCAGCATACAACTTACGAAGCCGCTCACGCTCTTTTTCTGGATTCAATGAATAACGTTTACGTTTTTGTATTCGCTGATCAGCAATGTCAATCGAATATCTACTTTTCTTCCGGACGCGCTGCCTTTCAACATCCAAAAGATAAAGTTCTCGCTTTCGAGCCTGCATTTTTTCTTTATTCAATTGATAATAGTTTCTATTTTGTTCACGATATTTTTCAGAGATTTCAACCTGTACTGCCTGGCCTGATTTAGTTTTTTTCACAGCGGGTTCTGAACATTGTTCCTCGAAATATTCCTGAGAAACCTCACGTTTTCTAGAAATATTAATAATATTCGACGCAACATTTCGTTTTTTGCTTATGCATGGAAAGTTTTGCATAGTATTGCTTTCAAATATTTTTAGCAAATGTGTACGCATCAGATGAACATTGTATGTTTTCTTTGATGGGTTTTGACCATTAATAAGTGATATTGCAAACGCAATAGCAAAGACTCCACAGTCGGATCCGTTAGGCTGCTGCTGGACTCTAGGAAATTTAATAGGTTTGCTTTGAAACTGAAAAAAGGGGAATAAATGTCTCAAATATATCTCATGGTGCTCATGAAGTGTCTTTTGGTTTAATGAGTCATATATGTAAAGCGATTCACCATCGTAATAACTGCATACCCAGTGCCCGTCAGCTTCTGTACAACCGCTATGCAATATTTGTACATGATTTGTGTTTGAGGAAACTGGCTTAATGGTGCCCGGCATTTGAATTCGCCACATTTCCTGCGGCGAATATGATGAATATTTTTCAACCAGATAAATAAAATGATCCATAGGCAGATCAGTCAACCATCCACCAGATGTTATTATATCTCTAGACGTGGCATCCAAAGAAGGTGTGCGTCGAAACGCGCGCTTTGGATCTTCAGGAGATATTTTCTTTGTACTTTTAGGTACAGGAGAATGTTCTGTTGTGAGAAAAGTCTTAGTATTAACTGCTCGATCATCATCGCGATTAGAAACGGGAAGAACAGTTACCGATACCGATTCAGTCCGTTTGCTTACTTGTTTTGCTGGTTTTTCAGAAGCCGCGACATGTGCTTCTTTGGTGCCGTTGTGCGAAGTTTTTCGCAGGTTTGTATTTTGGCTAACCTTACTCGGCGAACGGTTGAGAGTTGAAGCGCGATTTAGTTTGATTTGTGGAGATGGATTTTTCTTTTGTATCCTTTTACATGGCATTTGAGGCTTAGGAAAAGGGATTCCCATGATTTCTGAAGCGCTATTTATTCTGCCCACACATGGAAACTGTTCAATTACATTATTTTTAAACAATTTCAGCAAATGCGTGCGCATAAGGGTCGTATGATACTTCACCTGATCAGGTTTCTCCCCATATACAAGAGAAATGGCGAAAGCGATCGCAAATACTCCGCAATCAGACCCATTGGGCTGCTGTTGGACTGTAGGAAATTGTACAGGATTCTGGTCAAAGTTATAGAAGGGGAACAACGCCCTCAAATATATTCTGTGGTCCTTGTGGAATACCTTGGAATTCATAGAATCATATATAAATATTGATTTTGTGTCGTAGAAACTACAAACCCAGTGTTGCGCTCCATGCGTGCCACTGTGCAGAATTTGCACATGCTTGACAGTCTTAGAAAGAGGTTTTATTGTATCTGGCATTTGTACTCGCCACGTCTCTTGCGGTGCATACTCTGAAATTTCTTTTACCAGCCATGCGAAATGATCCATATGATCATCATGCAACCAGTCACCTAACTTGATTATATTCAGCAGCCTTTCAGGCAGGATTTGTATCTGCGTGTGTTGCATTGCTACAAAACAATTATGCGTGTAAGCAAGTTTATTTTAACGTCCTCTATCTCAATGTGTGCGCGTAAAGCAGCAAAGTGTTGTGCGTATAGCAGCAACGTGTCGCGCGTATAGCAGCAACTAATCTGGTTGCGTGAAGCAGCAGATTGTGGCGCGAAACGCAGCCTTTGTGAAAAGGGTGCAAAGCAGCCTTCCTTGAAATCTTAAGATCTCTAGAGATAGAGGACAGCCTAACCTATCTAACCTATCTATCCTGACACCTGATTGCTGATAAATACCCACGACCTAGCCTAGCTAATGCCTTACTAACGTAGATGCACTTATCAAAATCGATAACTTGTGGGCTTTAATACACACTTCTTACTCTACTACCGAATTATTTACGTAATCTAAAAGTGCAGTCTACGACCTTCACTAAAGACGCTGTGTCGATGCTGAACGATGTCGATGTATAACAAGAAAACAACTAGAGTCAACAGTCCTACTCTTTTCCGCGGACTACGGAAGTCGCCATGTTTTGGAATCGGTAGATTCGTGCGATGTGGCCTCTCTTAGCGTCTGAAAGTAATCTGTTTGACGGCTTATTGCGATGTTCGGGATCGACAAGTGATATGTTATTATTTCTATAAATGTAGGTTTCATTTTGTTTCGAGTAATATCCCATTGAGTTGTCAAAGACGAAGCTTGAAATTCGCGCCCGGAAATACCGTTTCACAACTTTGATTTACCTTTGAAAAAAAATTTCCAATGGCAATTCCATTTTATTCCTGGGACGAACAGCCTGACAATCCAACTATAATAATAACAATTACATACTTGAAAGAGATAAGAGGATGAAGTAATCATAGGTCGCAGAAGCTGGGTGAACGAACAGTTGCCAATGCACTTATCGTGAGTTACAGCCAAAATCAGGAAATGCCAGACTCCAAAAGAAATTGTTGCGTTGTTGAGTACAGTAATAGTAAAAAAAAGAATTCTCTGACAAATTTTTATTCATTTCCTGGAAGAAAATGGGAGATTGAACGAAAAAATAAGTGGATCAACGCGGTATAAAGAAGGTAGGTGTACATTACAGAAACCACATTTATATATGAACACATTAAACGTGATATTATTACATAATATTTTTGACAGAAACTCGAATAACAAACTATGAAAACCCACTGCTAACGCCAGGATATGCAGTGCTCGTTTCATAGGGGAAGAAAGATCTCAAAATCCAAACAGTTTATCTTACATTCCTATCTTTCCAGAGCGGTATAATAAAAAAGAGGTATCTACAGAAAGGTATGATAGATTACTGAATCGGAATGAACAAAAGGAAATAGAAGTTTCATCACATAAGGTACTCTGAGGAACTTCTGATACTTGTGAAAAAGGTGAGTTAAAAATGTCACGCAACCTGATCCCAACTCCTAATTGAACTGATGATACAATGATATTTCTTGTTCAACCCCCAATGATTTCAGTCAATGACGCGGAAATGGAGGCCATCAAAAAAGTTGAGAAACGTACAACCGCCTGTCAAACAGATCCTATTGTCTCAGACGAATCGAACGTGAAGGAAAAAGTGATTGTTGTTAATGAACGTCTGCTACCTGGATTGAATGGATTTGAAAACATCCCAACGAATAAACAGATGTTGCAGCTTGCCGGAATTTCTCTGGAATATTTTACCATCTTTTTAAACCTAATAGCACTAGGGAAGAATAGGCAACCATTATACTATGAGAAATTAACAAAAGAAAATCGACTCTTGATCTTTCTTATGAAAATGAAGTTAGGGATATCATTTTGTGTTCTTAGCTTCAATGAACTGAAGCCATATGATTTGATGGTCAAAAGACAAAAGATTGCAGAAAGAAGTATCTTTTGGCACCAATGAGTGATTATGCATACCTACAATCCCTGTCAAGATAGCAGTAGACAAATTCATTTTTTATACACGGAGAGGACGTTGGGGAGCATCTCTACTTCAATATGAGGAGAGGAATCCGTGGCTTCTGAAAAGTACGTTGGCTTTACATAACAATCAATTATTTGATGAACCCTTCAAGTTCATTTGTAGACATTCGGTATTTCCATTGGAATATTTTATAGGGAGAATAGCATAGCACTCGGATACAAAAAATCAAACATTTATTACGTAAAAAGTACAGAAGAGTCTTTGTTCCATATTTTATAGTGATCAAACATTTATTACAGTAACTTGTCACATTTACGTTTAATGCAGCAATATATGTTTCTAGTTTGTCTGGTTTTATAGTTATGACAAGAAAATTTCTAGACTTTATCTCATTTCTCCTATTTCCCTTATATTTCGAATTTCATACCAATATATTATCTACGATATACCAATAGTAGACATATTATATGATTTGCTATATGTTTATTGGAATAGAATATTCCCCCAATTTTATTGTACTTTTTCTTATCTGACCATCTTATCTGTTATATTTTGAAGCAAAACAACATTCACTACAGTAGAATAATAATAATATAATATATAATATGACAAATTTTGTATCCTCACATGTACGTATATTCTTCTGTATCCGTGTATTCACGGCTTATAATAAAGTAATTTTTTCAGTTTTTATGTACTTCTTGTTCTTATAGTTTTATATTGGTTTCGTTACTAGATTTATTTGTATCATGATAACGTGTTAAGATTATGGTGGGCCATGCCGTATATTTAAATTACAAAAGATATGTTTTCTTCAGTCCTCTTGCTTGACAAACTTCTTTACGAGTAGAGGAACGAATGGCCACCACGGTGAATTAATAAATAATTAATTAATAAATACACGATACAGAAAATATAAAGCCTAATAAATAGCCACTAATGTGCGAATAAAATCAGATAAATAAAATGCAGTGTATGCTAAAATCCAACAGTGCAAAGGTATAAAATCGAACAAAAAACAAGTAAAGACAACGATATTCTTCTAGTAAGTGAGAGGAATATCGATGAATATAATCGTAAAAGAGTGCTTTGATCTCCCAGAGTATGTACAATTAATGAAATAATCTATCTTAAAAATGGTCACGTGTCACTCATAATAGAATAATTTCGATGACTTTGTTATTATAAGGCCATTTGATCTTTTATGCTTTATGACGTTACAACATTTATAATAGCAACATGTACTATGATTATAATAGCAACATGTACTATGACAACTACAGTGGGTTTGAACACTTCGTCCTCCAAAAAATAATTTCTCATAAAGATTTGGGTTTGGAAGTAGATGAGTTGCTTGTTTCTGTTTTTAACGTGGTAAATAATTTTATGGTGGTAATTTTGATGTACTTCATTAAATCTTTCAATTTGAATTTAAAAGGAAATATATGAAACAAAACAAGTAACAAAGTTAAAAAAAAAAAATAATAATATTAAATATTATTAATAATTAATTTGGTACATCCATTAATGAATGAAATATATCAATAAATAATGATATAAATATATAATTAATAATTAATTTAGTACATCCATTAATGAATGAAATATATTAATAAATAATGATATAAATATATAAATAGGAATATAAATAATACACAATACGTAACAAAAAGACGTTACAGAAATATTTTTTTGGCCGATAATAAAATTGAAAATGACAAAAAAGACGAAATGACGACATATAAATACATAAATATATAAATAGGAATATAAATAATACACAACACGTAACAAAAAGACGTTACAGAAATATTTTTTTGGCCGATAATAAAATTGAAAATGACAAAAAAGACGAAATGACGACACGTACCAAACAAAAAGTATAATTAAAAAAAAAGAAAGAAATTATATATTATTATTTATTAATAATGATAAAATAGATACGCTAGTAAAAATAATATTTAAAATCACATTAATAAATAATAATAAAAATAAAAATAAAACAATAATTCAATAAAACCAAAAAAAAAGATATTATTAATTATTAATAATGATTAAAATTAAATTTAAAATCATATTAATAAATAATAATAAAAATAAAAATAGACGTGAACACACAATAACAAAACATAAAACATAAAACATAAAACATGAAACACATTAAAATGATTAAGCGCCTCCCTGTCCGGGCCTTGGTGGCGGCTCCCGGCGGCCATTTCTCCCGCGGCCTTGGCCGCCCGTATTTGATTGGCCCTTGCGCCGGTTTTTGGAACCTTTCCGGTACCAATCTGGCCTCGCCATGTTCCGCATAATACGGGCGACCAAGGCCTCATTCTCTTGGGCCTGCCGCCCTCGACCGCGGTTGCCCCGACGACGCTGCGGAGCTTTAAATCACAATGAAAAGCTTATTACTAAAAGAGTATTACTACTGAGCGAATCGAAATCAATTTGCGACATGGTCATTTCATTTGAAAATGGAGATTGCTTCAAATCAATATTTAGATCATCCTACAGGATAAATTTCTATTGAAAATCCGAATTGCAAGGAAATTACATTAATATTAATGTGCATACCCTGAGCGCCTATTTCGCCGGCTTCGCGCTCGGCTGCATTTCTTATGCGCGGCGCCGGTAGTGGTGGTGCCGCTACCGGGCCTGCAGCAGGCCTTGCCGGTGGTGGTGCTGCTTCCGGACCTGCGGCAGGCAGAGCGGGGGCTGGTGCAGCGGCTGTAAGAATTACATTAGATTTTATATTAGATTACAACATATCTAGCGTTCGAATAAACTTAAGGCAAAGCTCAAATTTAGTATCACATTATACCTAAAGGAACATCAACGAAGTCACACTTTTCAAAGGAAGAATATGGTACTGACTTATTACAGTTTCGAGAAACTACAATACGGCGTTATTAGCGTCTTGTTCGATTAATTTCGACTTTCAATTAGATTACTTGAATACGAATCTTCCGATCAAATATATACGATGATGCTATAAGCCGAATAGATCAACAATAACACGCAAAAACCTCTGTCTCTGATGACCCGTATCAAATACGCGTAACAATAATGACTACCACCAACGGTTTGCGAATTTATTTAAAAAATGTATGAAACTAGATAACAATGAGTGCCGGTTTTTCAGAATAAAATTGTTAGTAATAATGAAAAATACTTACCACGATCTGTATCCACCAACCTCGCATTAGGTGGAGGGTTTATCTGATCTCCCGCTGGTTGGTCCAACTGGAGGTCAGATAAACCCTCCATATCCTCCTCATCGAACCAGCTGTTGACATTTGGCAACTAAAAATCGAAAATCACTGACATAAAATCGACCTCAAAAGATGTAAATGTATATAGACATAGTAAATCAGTAACATGCAACTTACATTGTCTCGAGCGTCGCGGTCGCGGGAATTCATTTAAAATTTTTTTTTTCTAGTCCGCACTGTTTGAAAGCTGATCAATTTCTGATCTTGATCGCGATGGTCGCGACATAGATCGGTCATAAATCATCCTTACACTCTCAGGTGGTTCAAAACAAAGTTTTGTGTTAGAAATTAATGGAATGATATCACCGACACGACTTAAAACCTCGCGTAAAACCTCACGTATATGAAAAGTTTCATTTTTTTTGCGCTCTGCAAAGCTTCCCAACGGGAGTTATAATTTCGATAAAATTGGTCAATTGAATCATCAGGTACATTTCGACAGAAATCACCAAGACGAGCAAATGACAACTTCCGTCGAATCGTCGAAGAAGCAGCCAAACCGAACACACTGTCTAAGTGATAATACAATCCACTTCAAACAGGGTGTTATATTAATCAACCATTACAATTACGCCAATTAATTGATGAAATACATTCGATGGAATATAGAATTTGAACGAAAAGAGAATAGAAATATATGTGATGCATTATTCAAGTTTCGGGCAAAACTGAATTGGATAATGGCGCAATAAATTATTTCGAAATCGTTCCGAATTTGTTTTGGTTTACTGGGCTGCAGGTATATGATTATGAATGTGTATAATTATATAATAATCACATATGCAATTATGAAAATTCAACCCATTGAGTAACCTATGATAAAAGATGAAAACCAAGTTTTTTTTCGGTCTAGCATGATCAGCTTAATTCGATGATGATTAAATGATGATATTTCAAATCGCCATCTGTTAACCATTGTTGAGTACACTAGCTAGCCCTGCGATATTTGCTGTCAACTCGCACTGATACCAACTTGACCCCGACTACAGCTGTCACACGATCAAACATGGCGACAGACGATCGCTGGATTCGAGGTTACATAGTTACATAGGTTACATAGAGCATTCGATTGTACTTAATTTTAAATGCGAAAATATGACTCAACAATATCGTCGATATCCCTACATAGCTACAAAAGCGACGGTTGGATTTTTAATCATAATTCTCGATCGCAAGAATTATGAGATGATACGACACTAAGAAAATTGTGAAATCCACATGAATTTCTACGAGATCTGTATAGAAAAGAGGGAAGAGAAGATCATGAAAGATGTATCGTCAAACGTTTATTATATCAATTTATATTAAAATAGTAATATGTATAGAATATTTCAATTAATTACATTTTTTGCTATTTCGACATTTCAGCAACAAATATCACAGACGTATGGATTATACAATAATGAAAGTACAGTGCGACGTGATAGATAATGGGCACAGAATCGATAAGAGGTGGATAAAAAACAAAAGAGACAACACAAGAGACACCAAGAAATTAGAGGTGTAAGAGTCGGTAGGCCAACGAGTTCAGGAGAGTACTGAGTGATTAGAATAGAAGTGGTGCTTTCATTTTTATATATTGTTTGACAACTTGTACATTTTATTCACAATCCGTAAGCCAATTGCAGAAACATCCACCCTGCGAACATTTTACCCACCTTTGAATTTTATGATACGTTTTCTGTGCTCTGTTTTAAACTCATTTGTTTTAATTTCTACAATTTTATTCAGTATCCTAGCATTATTTGTTCATTATGTTATGTTAAAGTCAGGTATTTTAAACCGTTTATGCTCTTTTGTCAATTATGTACTCTTCTATGTTATTTCACACAATGTATTGCTTGATATTATATTTTTTTTGTTTATTTTTTCAAAGAATATAGGTATGTACAAATATAACCGTTTTATTTGTTTTATCATTATAATTAAGAGTGTCAAAAGAACAAACCATTATAACAGGTACTTCATACTTCAATGGAACCTCAAGTCTGAACAGTCATTGTTTTAAGATGGAATACACCTATCGTCGCTAAAACGTGGCTAGTCACACTCCCAACGCCTATTTTGTACATTTTGTATTTTGATATGAAACATTGGTTCTCATTATGTTGCACCTTCTTTTCTACAACATAGCTGAAATGAGTGACTCTTGTAGGTACATCTGCACGTAACCACCAGAACTAGCTGCTTTCAGATAAGAAATTTCAACATCTAAGAACTGTTTTACCTGCTGATTATTATTAAAATACTTGATCCGATATTTTTTAGTCTGCACTGGACGAAGTAACGGATTTTTTCAGCAAGCTTGCACTTCACTTACTTAAATTTCTTCGACCAAACTCCATGTCGCACAATCTATAATCTATTAGATCAAAAATTATTGTCAACAATTCGTTCCTGCATTATTTTTTACTCTGCATACTGCATTAAATGAAACAATAATGTTTTCGGAACGCCAACACGGATTGTATTTCCCTGATTAGATTTGCTCTATCATTGTTGCGTCAAATCGACGATTAACGCAACGGACGGATTGTTGATTATATCAAATCTTCTGACGATTTGATACTTGTTACATACCCGTAGACAAATATAACATTTGAGCAAACGGATTCAGAAGTCTCAATCGGGTGATAATACAGCTCATATATGACCACACAGCGCTTGAATTTGTTGGTTACGTTCGTTCATCATCGGGATGACGGACGGGAGAAAAGCGATTCGACAAAACGGCGTCCCGCCCGCTGACGGCTGCAGGACATAGACTTAGGATACGGTAATGGTGGTCGCTGCCTATTGCCATCTACGGGCGCTACATAAGAACTCACGTTTCGCAGGGTTCGGTCCAAAAAATATATTCTAATAATGTAACGATCCTTTCTACCCATTCATATTGGCAGCGGTTAGGGTATCATGACGACGACGTTGGTGCTTAAAAAATATTCGTCGAAACGACGGCAAACGGGTAGCAGAATTATCATATCTCAGCTTCCCGACCATCGATTCAATTGAAATTAGGCTCAAATGAAAGCTCTTCCTCGATTTATATCACAAAAGTGCATCCAAATTTCCCGGAATGCTAATAATTTAGGAGATATTTGTGTAAATAAAAGTCCCCACTCCGCGTTCGAGCTCCCGTAGCAGTAAAGATACTCTGTGTCGTCCCGTTCGCTTTTAATGTACTTGGCGCGAGACTCTACCGAGTCTCTTGATTCCAAAAAAGTCATCTTGATATTTGTTTAATAGTTTATTCGTAGATTTTACTCGAGAAGAATTATTTCTTTTTTTCATTGTATAGATTGTTTGTAGATTCAACTCAAGTGAAGTCACTCTGTAGAGATTTATCTTCTGTTCACAGAATACTAGTAGTTTTTTTTTTCATCGTAAATCAGTAGGAGTAAATGATGAATATTTATTTTTCGAAGAATACTAAAGTTTTCATTTGCAGATCATCTTGTATATCCCACATTCGTGATTCTGATCCATTTTTTTTACGGATATTTGACCTTTATACGCTTTTTTTAGAGTTTTTAGAGTTTTTTTTAACAGTAATGATAAAAATAGCTCAAGTACCGCTTTAACGCGATAAGTGAGTAATGTTATTTCGTATTTCAATTGTTTTTCCGATGCGCGGGCACTCGATTCCCGCGCGTTGTCATTTGTTTTCAAATCCATCGCTGTTATTGGTGGATCACGCGCAGCTTTTGCATTCAACTAACTAATAACGAATCTTCGAATTCTGATAAATGACCAAATTTGAAGTTTTGCTTTTCAAAGGGAAGAAATACAACAATTAAGCAGATATTAGTCAGGCCAGTTTCAATTACTGGATAGTACTTCGTATTTTCAAGTAATGCTATTGAGGTAATGTTCTTGCTTGTGTTTTGACAATCTGGCCTCACTTTATAGTTGAATCGAGAATGCGTAGTCTACGCTGACAGGGGTAAGATCGTTTGTAGAATCAGTAGGAGTAAATGATGAATATTTATTTTTCGAAGAATATTAAAGTTTTTATTTGCAGATCATCTTGTATATCCCACATTCGTAACTCATTGTCAGTTTCTATTTTGGTTCTTCTCTGTCTTCATCAAATTCTGTCTTATCAAATGTAATTTATGCTTCGTTTTTGCTCAGAATCAATACAAGTAACACACATTATTTTGCACCTTCAATCAGATTCAACATTTCTGATCTTCATTCTCCACTTACATGTTCCTTCTGTTTCTATCAAGTATGCGATTCTATAGACTAAGATTTATCCTGAATCGACATGTGTATATAAATGTAATACAAACAATTCTATGAATATTACATGCGAGTATGAATTATAATAATGTTCCAACCACTTCGATGTTTTGTTATTCGAGCAACTCCCTGTCGTTGAAGTGTTATTATCATGAATTTGTGAATAAAATCCCACAACACATACCCGGAATCTTTATTTTCAGTTGTCAGCTCGTATGATTCGTACCGCTCTCCTTCGAATTATCTGAGCTTGTTACTCTCGTCTGCAACATATCAATAATCCACAAAGAATTTCGTTCTCACACGTTGAGTAGAATAATGCATCAAAGAACTTACCGTCAATTTTCCCATAGTATCTCCTTCAATAGTGCTTTGTATTTTTCACAGTGTTGTCGATATTCTAGAAGAGAGAACGCCTTATATTGTGCCTCAAAATCACTGCTCTGGGTGTCGCGCGTAAATATCCCGCGTATGACACGTGGACAACCGGTTAACACGTACTCGGGATCTTTATTTACATTCGTTGGCCCGTATGTTTCGCATCGCTTCCGTTTGATTCATCTAAACTCCTGGCATTCACCTGCGATATGTCAATAATCCACGAAAAAGTTTCGGTGTCACTTGAGATGAAATCGCATGTAATGTATCGCACATTTTACCGTAAAATTCTTCGAGGTTACTACTGCGATGGTGCGCAATATTTTTCATATTATTCCTGATATCCCAGAAAAAGAAATAACTCGTATTGAGCATTGCTCATGCCCCAGAAGAAGAAACAACTCGTATTGTTCCTTAAAATTTCATCGCTCGGTACTGTAAATAAATAGTAATCGTTGCAATCATTGCATCGCCGATCGAAACAGATCGAAAGCAACAACGAATTCAGAGCTGTCAAACGGTTGGACGCGGCGAGCAGACCGCGGTAGCAGACGGCTCAGCCATCACGGCGAGCCTGCAATGTGGCTAATCGCTGGCGACCAAAACTGCTCCGAGTCAGCCCAAATCGCGTGGCCGCTGAGGGGCCCACAATCAAACACACTAGGCGTACCAACGAGCCGTCGGTCAGGACTTTATGGTGGCAATCAGCCGAACCTCGGTGTCGGGGTGCATAGTTCGAGTGACCAATGCGATTAACACGCACATGTTTCGCCAATAGGTGAAATTCCCGGCAACTGCGGTGCAACGCTATAAGGCTCGAGCGCAGTTTGAGAATGCTGTACAACCATTTGCTGGAGCGATTGGAGCCATTGATTGTCCGCAAGTACTCATCAAAAAACCACGAGTCCACGAAGACGTATACGTGAACAACAATGGCCGCCATTTAATCAATGTGCAAATGGTCAGTTCAAATTATCAAGATTCGCAGCAGCGAATCGCCACCAAGTACCGTAGGCGGCGGTCGCTTGCCAAGAATATATTCTGGAGGGATCGACCTATACCTGTGATCAGGCTATCGTATCTCGAAAACTATTCAATGGAATCGAATGAATTTTGTAACATGGCGAGGTCTCTTGCAAAAGACCTTACTCACGAAATTTGATTCAGATCCGTCAAGTGGTTATTGAAATATTAACCGTTAAAGTTAGTGGAAAAACACAATCTTCTTCTTCATCGCAGACCGAGCTTGGGAAACTGATATCTTTCGAATCGTTGCACGGATTTCTTTGGAATTTGATACAGAGGTTTTTGCTATCGCACTCTCAAAGCCTATTGATTTTCGTGGAAATCCGAAATCGCGTTGATTAGATCAAGCAAAATTAGTGATTGAGGTGCATGTATGTATATCTATACATATACACAACGCGTTATTCGTTACGACGTATGGTGTTGTGTTTCTACTATTTGCTACCGGCAGTCACCACGCGTCGGTAACTAGTGAACTATCCTCGCTGTGAATCGGGTGCTGTCACTAGTCTTTCAAATAGTGAGACGAGCGAATAAGAAAATAGAAAAGTATTTACGAAAAGTACTAATGAATAGTTGTCAATGATTGACAGATATTTCACAAATACGCATTGTTACAACTTCGAATACAGACGCTGTAATAAATTGACAAACGGCATTGTACATACCAATGAGTATACACATCGGTGTGGAACAGCTCATACGCGAGTGGTGGATATAGGCCTTCAAGTAGAAACAAAGATTTACTGCTGCGAAGATGGATCGTAATGTGAGAAGTTGTTTTCAGTGATGTGGATTTGCATTGGTTTGTACTGGATTTTCGAGTGGTTTTTAATCCAATTATGGAATGAATAAATTTCACTCGATTGAAACTAGCGTCATTAGTTCCTAACCTCGAATGTCACTGCACAGGTATGAAAACTATAGTACGACATCGAGCGTACGTTCTTTTGGTACGGAGGTTCTGTGCACCGGCAACTGCGGCACAGTATGGAGAAAGTGAAGTTTAATATTTCCCTGGTAAGTCGGTGTTGATGGGTAATACCCGACATAATCGCATACCGAATGTATTCACATGAATATTGTGAATTTGAAACGTTTTACAGGTTCTCGAGACTCAGAATAGAAAATGGGGAAAAGATATGAAGTTAAATCAATGCAAGTAATTTACTTACCAGAAGTAAGTGGAAATATAAAGAAAATGTCAACTTTAGAAGTAGTAAGATGAGGGTGGATTATTACAGAGTAAACGTCAGGTGAGTCGGAGTTCAAATTGGACATCGAGTACGGTGATATTAATAATTCAAGTTTAAAATATTTTATCAGGTAGGTTGAAGAAAGGTCGAATGAATCCGATCCTTGCAACCAGTTACGTGAACGTCGTTACTTTTGTACGATGCTTCAGGGTTCAAACTTGTAGGATTGTATGATAAGATCAAAGGATAAGTCGGTTGATGTAGCGGCAAATTTGATATAGTTTGAATTTCAATATATTGAGGAGTACGGGATGAACATATGAGCTGAATTGGAACATCTTACAGGTGAGTGAGCTTGAAGAAAGAATGAAAAAAGTCCGGTATTCTATGAACTTTAGACGGAGGTAAATAAGTGCTGTTATTTTTCATATTTTCGAGTGCTCGGAGGTTTGTGACTGGTAGGTTGTGGGTGTCAAAGATGACAATGAGATAGCGTGGGAGTCAAAGAAGAGAGGTAGGGGCAAATTGACGGAGCATCGAATATGAGGTGAGTCAGAGGTTGAAAAGCGAGTATATTGATTGAAAATGTCTATTTGAAACACTCCTTCAGAATTTTTACAGATTTTTAGCAATTAAAATTTTCAGTTTGCAACTTAATGGAAAAAAAAAAATTATTGAATGAAAAAAAAACATTAATTCGATAGCCAGAAATCTGTATCAATTCTGAAGGATATCTACTATAATAAGAAAGAAGTCTGCCAAGTTTAAAATTTCTCGAACAATTATTTCAGCCGTGATGAAAAATTAAAAAACAATATCTAGCTGTAACTTCGGGATTATAATATCGAAAACTCTGTAAAAAGTCTGAGAGGTAGATACTGTTGCGACGCACACGAAATGATTTAGTCATAGTTTTACCTATCGAATCGCTCGCACATTTGGTCGCCAAATGTGCGATCATAAAAATCCAGAATTTACCCACTCAACCTTTTCCAAATTTCTTACCTGCCGAATCGCTCGCACATTTGGTCGCCAAATGTGCGGGCATATAAAACCAAAATTTCCTCACCTTTTTATGATCCTTGTACGTGACTTTCTACACTTTTTCCTCTATTGTTTCGGTCAACATACCGTTTTTTCTAGAAAATCTATGTACCACCCTTCTTCAAGTTCAGCCAATCAGAGAAATCAACCAATAGAATATCCACCAATCAGTAATTACAAACAATTTCCTACCCTTACTCAAAATTCTTTCTCCACTTTCACTAACGCCAACAACCAAAATTCTATCTATTTTTTCTTCAGTATAACATCGTCCACGAAGCGATCCACAGCGATCAAGATCTTGCTATACTCCGGAAGAATTAACGTACGATTAGTCTTTCGTCAATACTCAACCACAAACTGTAACTATTTATCAATGTGCAACTTGCAAATATATATGTAAATATTTTATTTGTTTGGTTGACTTAACCCCCTTTAATAATACCTACAGTTTTTTAATTAAAATTGTAGACCGTATCGCGTACGCTTCGACATTAACAAAATCGTGTGAGTGTTCAAAAGACGCGTGATACAGATACTATTATGAAAATATACCCTGCAGAGTTTAAAATTTTTTGAATAATCATTTTGGCCGTAATAAAAGATAAATAATTACAAAATTAGCAGGCACGGGTTAAAATTAAGATAGAGGGTGAAACTTGGGGTACATTTTTTTTTATCCATTTCGAACCATTTGAGCCTCTGGAATCATAGAAATTCAAAAATACCCAAAATAAGGACCACCCTAGTATACATACGTGACAGTCCGTATGATAGAACGGATTCTCGGCCCATTTTGAGATTGACAGGGGTCAAAGTAGAGGGAATGAACTCTTAGGATTTGAAAAAAATTTTAAACATGGAGAGTTTTGAGAAGAGTGAAATAGAAATTTTCGACACGCGTTGAAAAATACTGATTCGCGAGCCTCTGATTCGGGAAGATTTTTGAGACCATTTGTGGCCTTCCAAGAACATTAGGGAATTAGATACTCCGGTTTTTGATGATGGAGTGGTTTTCCTGGGTGGAGGGTGCATCAAAAAAATCCAGAAAAATACTGATTCGCCAGCCTCTAATTCGGGAAGATTTTTGGGACCATTTGTGGCCTTCCAAGAACATTAGGGAATTAAATACTCCGGTTTTTGATGAAGGGGTGGTTTTTCTGAGCGGGGGGCTCGTTATTAAATTTCAAAAAAGTATGGAATCGCGAGCCCTCAATGAGCCTTCAATTTCTGCTTGGTCAATTTTCAAATTTCAACTGTCCCTGTTGGTTCTTCCGATGTGGTAATGCTAGCTCGATATTAAGCTAGCACCCTTCTGCGGTTTTTCAAAAAAACAAGCAGCATTTAATTCGGCAATCAGGCATTTTATCAGCCTCTTATTAGCCTTCAATTATTCAATCGGTGTTTTTATGATTTTCCAAAGTGGTAATTCTAGCTTGACGTACGTGGTGTTGCGGAACGTTTAGGATTGTTTATGGTCAAATACTCATAGGATTGCTGGTATAGATGGATCGATCAGATGATTCAACATTTATAGTAAGTTGAGTGGCGAGTTCAATATCGTAGGTTTTCCGGTTTCAAATACTTTCCAGGTTCGCAAGCCTGCGAAACAGCCAGACAGTGACTGTCAAATCCAAAAATATTGAGTGAGATGGAGCAGGTGACCATTCTTTGTCTAATATTGGATCGCTTGGGAGTTTGTGGATTTGAGAATCGCAGACCTCGATGACCAAGATTATTAGACCGAAGCGTTATTGGCATAGGGAGAAATATTGAGTAGATTAGCGTCAATGCTACATTAAGTAGTATAAAATTCGTACGAGAAAAGATGATCAATAAAGTTGGGACCAAATCCTAATATCTGTGATGAAAATGAAGGTCATTAGGAAAGGTTGCACGAGTTATATACACTGCGCACAACAATTAAGGGATCACTCGAATTTTGTCGTAAAAAAGACCCATTTTCAAATAGGTGCAACTTCGTCGAAAATGAACGGATTTTAATGGAAAAATGAGGATCTGAAGCTTGAAGCTTTGACTTCAAAACTCTGTTCTGATTTTTTTGTTTTGCACAGGTTTTTGGAAGTTTTTCAGCATTGAAGCCATGAATGCAGAAATTTTGCGTTTTGCTTTTTTTTTGTACCATGTGCATCGTGTGTCGGAAAAATTGCACGGGGATCGTGTCATATGGGTTTCGTAGCTTGAAACTTCCCCTTCAAAATGCTTTTTTTTTCACCATCGTGCGATTTTTCGTTACCGAGTAATTCGTGTTTGAAGCGTTGACTGCATTTTCGCAAGTTGGTGAATGTGTGTAGATTTGTGGCCTAATAATCGACGTGGTTTACGCGATCTTCGACGGCCGTCAAAAGTGTTATCCGGCAGGGGACAATTGGGCAATAGTAAAGTGAGCGAGATTTATTTTGGCGAGTCATTAGAATTCGAGAAGGCAACACGAGATTTTTGATGAATATAAGATCACCGCACGAGCACTGAGGTGCCCGTAAAAGTGTCACCAACTCACGAAAGTGCAGTCAACGGTTCAAACACAAATTACTCGGTAACGAAAAATCGCACGACGATGAGAAAAAAAGCATTTTGAAGGGGAAGTTTCAAGCTACGAAACCCATATGACACGATCCCCGTGCAATTTTTCCGACACACGATGCACATGGTACAAAAAAAAAGCAAAACGCAAAATTTCTGCATTCATGGCTTCAATGCTGAAAAACTTCCAAAAAACTGTGCAAAACAAAAAAATCAGGATGACAATTTTGAAGTCAAAGCTTCAAGCTTCAGATCCCCATTTTATTCATTGAAATCCGTTTATTTTCGACGAAGTTACACCCATTTGAAAATGGGTCTTTTTTACGACAAAATTCGAGTGATCCCTTAATTGTTGTGCGCAGTGTATGATTCTACGCTGGTTTTTTGAATATTTCATACGGACCGTACAAAAAATAGTGAAATAAACGACAAAAATTTGCCGGAGGCAAAAAAAGAGCCGCCAAGTACCTTTCGAGGCTACTCTCACGTGGACAAACTCGAATCGCCAGGGCTTGTAGTGAAATTAGAATGACATGTCAAGTACTATGACTTTCAAAAACTTACGGTCCATCTTTGTAGTGAAATCATAATATGTGACGCCAAGTACTGAGACCTATGCGCAAATACATGTCATCTAGAATTCAAGCTCAGTCGGAGAACCAGGTGATCTGAAATCTTAAGAAACAACACACGCATACTTGGCGGGCGCGTCCGTACTCGATCACTTAATGGGAAAAAATCGAAACTACTCATGTTCGCGTTCACTCTGATTCGTTTTCATAGTGTCATTCATGATACTGGATTGACCCTTACAATCGTTCCGACCTAAAAATGTCGATGGAGGACAACACGAGGCAACGATGTGAATCCTTCGTTTTGATTTCCAATTTTCTTTCCGACATGACATTACTGGTTGTGACGGAGTGCTCTGTGTGAATTGAAAGATCGCTAGAAAAGAACTCAAATAGTTCAAGATGCACAGCAAATTATTCAGCTGACCGCCGCTGAAATGAGATTTTTGACAACATAACTTCGTGAAAATAGACTCATAAGTATATTTACCCAGACTGATGCAATAACTCTGACTCTTGTAAGAACATATCGGTGCAAGCTTTGCAAATAGCAAACCAGTATAAACGGAATAATATCAGTTATCTATGTGAAATTATTCAGATAATATCTCATCCTGCAGATAGAAAAGTAATGCTGGAAATTCAACGATATACGGACTCATACGACAACATCCAGCTTTGCATTTGTACGAAAATAATAAACATAAACTGAATTCCACAATAGAATTACTTGCAATGCTAAATTTAATTGATAATTCGTAAGAACGATAGAAATGTACAAACGATGAGGACAGACGCGCCCGCCAAGTATGCGTGTGTTGTTTCTTATGATTTCAGATCACCTGGTTCTCCGACTGAGCTTGAATTCCAGATGACGTGTATTTGCGCATAGGTCTCAGTACTTGGCGTCACATATTATGATTTCACTACAAAGATGGACCGTAAGTTTTTGAAATTCATAGAACATTCTAATTTCACGACAAACCCTGGCAATGTCTTTCCTCCAAACGGCATTACGTTGCCAGTAATATCTCTCACGCTACGGTCAATCAATTTAAGTGCACGTTTTGGAATAATTGAACATTCGTCCCATATTATTACGTCAATTTGGTTGAGTTCATTTTTTTTTGTGAAGATTGTATCAGAGGTCGATAATTCTAAGGGCAGTCCGAACATTCTATGAGCCGGTTGTGCCACCCGGTAAAAGTATTGCTGCGATGCCTGTCTGTGCAACACAGACTACGCTTTTATTTATCGATTTTGGTTCATAACAAATTGCATTGTACAAAAATGTTTTGCCAGTTCCTCCTGGGCCATCTATGTAAAAGCATCTGGGCTTGCGATTATTATTATCTTCTGTTGCAATTGATGTCAAAATGGCATTGTAAATAGCGTGCTGATCTTCGTTTAGTTGTCCAATTAATCCATTGCTCATACTTGTAAATGTTTCAATATTTTCGCAAATCATTTCAGCTGCAGGTTCATTTGACAATAATAATTCCGGTATCGGCAGCCGAAATCCCTGACAAGATCTACCTTCTGTTTGTAGTAGTTGTTCGATAGCGCGTAAAGCTCTACTCTCGTTTTGATCTTTGAAATCTTCCAAAAATGCAACCTTATATTTATTCCAAAGCTCTGTCGCATCTGATAGCATTTCACCTATCAAGTACCATACAAAAAAGCGTCTAAGACGGTCGGGCATTAATGAAGAAACGGCCTAATCAAATATCTTGAATGCTTTGTCGTTTGTCGTTGTTAAACCCAATGCTACTGCAGCAGTTCTGAATGTATCATAAACTGTACCGTTTACAGTACGGAGATCTGTAAAAGATGTAGCATTTGTTACACGCGCTAGTATAAGCTTCAGGTGGAATCTTTCCACGTCACGTGGCGAAACTCTAGCCAATCTTCCTAATACTTTACATGAAACTTTTCGCAGTGTCAATTTTTTTGTGCTCGTGTTAAACGCGTACGATTCAGGCGTATCACAGTAAGTTATTTTTCTGGCGTGTTCGCATCCATTATTCAGTTCGAACCATGCGGTAAGCGCGCATTTCCACTTATTTTCGTTGGATACGGCCTCGTGTTCTTTTCCTTCTTCAAATGGAGCATACTGTTGTCCTCGCAAATGAACAGGTGATCGCATGACTGCATGACTGCGACCATACATTGGTGATTCCAATATGTGCCAAGCTGCTCCAATGGGGCTTACGTCGCGTGAGTCCACTGTGACGTTGCATTTTGGATGCACGTCACAGGGGTACAAAATGCCGCGCACAGACGATCGGTGCGGCGGGATACTCTCGGCAAATTGTGACAGATTTAGGCAGTTAGGATATTATTATTAATTTTGTGTATTTTTCTATCGTTTCGAATCCTCCCCCCCCTATCTGCGGACGAGCCCGACCACCGAGGGACTACCGTCCCGTGTATGCCCTGATGACGGCGCGGCGTATAGGGTCGTATACTAAAATCTGTAATAACAGACTTCCCGTTTTCCGGACTTCTCGGCCAGGTGCCGAACCACCCCCCTACTATCTACCCTGAGGACCCCGTGTTGGCCCCGTGGTTACCCCAGAAAGGTCCCGGACACCCCATTCACCCGAAGGGGTAGTAGAATTTCGGGAGGAGAGTTCAAGTGACTCCCTACGACGCTGCTGGTGTAGCCCGGCAAATATCCGGCGTGAAGATCGCCGCACTGCAGCCAAACCCCTCCGGCTAGGGAAGTTACGAGTGAGTCCACGGTCGGAGTACTACCCTGCGGCGGCGGTGAAATCCCCGAGTGACATCCAACGACAATCAAGGAAAATACCTGGCGTACGGCGGGGTCCGTGCAGTCTGAAGCAGTAGCCTCACCGTCCACCCTGCGCAGTCAGCGCAGCGAGCGGCTCAGCCCGCCAATCAGGAGCTGACGTCATCCCCACCTGACATCGATATTTGCGACAGTTTTGTTCCTTGACGATGATTTTCATTTTGTAATCAGCGATGCTCGTCAGTCTCAAGCCAGACTTCTGACACATCACCGCATTTCCAGAATATAACATTTTTCCCCAATATTTGATTTCTTGCTTTTATTGGCCCCTACATTTATTTTATTGGGATTTTTCAGCCTTGCATTTATTCCCTGGCATTTGGACCAGATAGTTGCTTTGCATTTGATTTGATTAACGGTTTAAAGTTTATTTGGGCAAGTTTGTTCGCCTTCAATTGAATTTGAGTTACCATCTTCTTTAATTTCGCCCTTCACTACCAGACCCGTTTTGAATTCCGCGTTAGCGACTTAATCCGCTCGAGCCGTACTAACAATATTATCTAACTCGTTCTATTATATTTTCTGCCGCTTGCTATTATATCTCTGCCCTTTTCTATTATATTTTCTTGCCCTCTTTTTCTATGGTATCGTACCTCTTCCTCTGAGTCGTATGTAGCGTAATTCTTGGAATGTATAGCGTCTTTTAGGCCAAAGAGCCATGCCTTGTGAATCTTAATTTTGTAATAAGCTCTGACAAACAATCTGAAGTGAAATTTGTTGTATCGTGTATGACCACGTCGGTCGCTACTTAATGGCAAAGAATTTGCATTAAAAAGCACCATATTGTGAAAACCTGAACTGCGTGTTTGATTATTTAGCGGTTATCTAGCTGATGTTAAACTTCGAGACTTGCTAACAAGTATTGAGGTCGTGATAATTACATTTTTCAGTGGTGAGTTACGATGAATCAGTTCTAGCGCAGAAATACACTAGTGATAATTTTTTTATTACCCAAACCAATGTAATGACTGCCATCAAGTTTTCCATAAACCACGTACCTCGCATATCAGGTGAATGATAATCATGTATTCATATATCTCAAACAACATCGAAACTCGTTGTTATCAAACGTTAGAGCTGATGACTGCTCAGCAACGGAAACGGAAACTTTGATTGGCACCTCCAGTTCATCGCAATCATCTGTCATTGACAAGCTTAATTGGGGTACCATTGGAAGTACATAGCTTGCAGTATAAAGTGATCTAATTCATCAGGTGGCGCGATACATTGTTCACCGTATAGTCCAGTTGAATTAGACCGAAAATAGGGCCAATAACTTTCTGTAAGAACATAGGCTGGCCAGTAGAAAGATAACTTCAAAAGTCTGACATTTTCTTTTTCCGGGTTTGGCCGCAAAAAATTATTGAAAAATAAAAAACCGATATTTCGCAGAGAACTTTTTTGTTTTAGATTTTTCGGAAAAAGTCTTCGTACAAAAGTTGTTCATCATGAAATGATCTATTTAACAAGCTTTCGAACGAAATTTTATTATAATTATTTTACTCGGAAATTTCAACGAACCACGCAAATAAATATTTTGGTTTTTTTTAAATAAATTGATAAATAATCAACTTGTCATATTGCAACTGCTGGGACAGTAACTTCAAACTTTCCCCCAGAGAATAGTCTAAGATTCGCTCACCTATGTCATACAGTTAAGCAACAATACGCGCCGAGGCAAAATCCGTAGATTGCCCATACTTTCTCACGAACGATGCCCACATGGTACCAAAAAATCGTGAAGATAGTTGTCCATGAGTACTTTCTGGATATGAAAAAAATAATTTTTTCATCCATAAAAACTGAATTTTTTGACGATTTTAAAATTTTTGCTCTTAAAAAAATAGAGATATCTATGATAATCGGGCAATTTATCGAATAGATTTTGATGGGTACTTGTTGTTCTCTCTGTACCGAGTATTTTGAAAAAAAAAAAACCTTGATAACCCAATTAGAACCGGAGATAATGGCTCTTGGGTGGTATTTATTGCTGTAATGGATACTAAGAATCGGAAAAAATACCAAAATTTTTTAAATATTCCAAGAATAGCTATGATTTTTTTCAAAATCGTCAAGGTAGTTTAAAATGATGAAAAAAATTATTAAACAGCGTCGACCGCCTCGAGCCGCGTCCGAGCGGCCCAAGTCGCTCGAGTCGTGTGGTGGGAGAGCCGAGTCTTGTAGTGGGGACGCAAAACGCGTCGCTCGACCCTTTACTTGATAAATGAATATCTCCGTTAATAATGCTCATAGAAGAAAATTCACTTTCTTCACACTAAATGCTTTTATACTCAACTTTTCGAAAATTCACTCATATTTTTAATCAGACTGGTATTTTATCGAAATGGCTCAATACAGGTTGGATCAAAAATTTGAGTGAAGTTCTCTGCGAAATATCGGTTTCTTATTTTTCAATAATTTTTTGCAGCTAAACCCAGAAAAAGAAAATGTCAGACTTTTGAAGTTATCTTACTACTGGTCTAATAAACTTATAAAAAAATCGGCCAGCCTATGTTCTCACAGAAAGTTATGAATGTCTAATTCGACTGGACTAGTATCCAAAGAACCGATCATCAAAGAAAAAGTTGGAATTCACGGGCTATTCCTTTCGCATCACCTTCGTTTGCCTATCAATTTTCAATTTCGCATATGGCATTCGAAAGTTATAACCAATTTATTCATTTTTTTCTTTTTACGGTATCACAGTAATAATGTATGTAAATGATCACAATGATAGAAATAAATAATGATTCACGGTATCATAGTAATAATGTATGTAAGTTATCGCAATGATAAAAATAAATAATGAGGATGACAAAAATGCAGAAAGCGTATTAACGATAAATAACGATATAGTCCAGTCACCTGACCAAGAATAGAAGGTCAACCTGTGAAAAATAAGGGGGTGCGATTTTCTTTTTTTATGCGACGATTTTACAGTTAAGGAAAGCAGAAACGAAAATGAAATTAAAAATATTATAAAATTGACCATGAGCACAAGTTCAACGTTGAATAACTTTTGTAGGAGTGATTATATCGAAAAATTACACAGGACCTTTTTTGTAGAGCATCAAATGTTCTATGAAAATATGTAGCTCTCACTGTCGTACTTTGATTAAGTTCAGTTCGAACTCGAAGGCAAAAAGTTGCAAAATCCCATGTTATTGAAGTGGGAAACGTATCACGATTTCGGAATGGTTCAAAGTGAAGATTAAGCGCTTTCTCAAGTTTGATATTTCTTTTTAGGTCATGAACTAAAAATTCAGGAAGTGATCGCTCAAACAAATCCAATAGGGAAAATAACGGACACCCTAATATAGGGTCGGGGTCAAAATCACGAAAGACCAGAGAGAAGACCAACCAAAACTCAGAATGTTCAATCTCAGGGAAAGTCAAAATATTGAAAGGCAATTTCACGAAAGTTTATAAGATTTTGGTAGAAAAATCAAGAAGCCGGATAAACATATGGACCGAATCCTCTAGAGATCAGTTGTATAATGACCATGATATCGAATAACGAAACACGAAAAATCGCAAAAGTATCAACTTCTCGAACAGCTACTCGTCAAAAACCAGATTTGTCACTTTTCAGAAAGTCGGGGAATCGTAAATTATTTTAGCGAGGGTCAAAAGTTGGAAAGACTAGAATCTGGAATAGTATGAGTACCGAAGAGTCAAAATATGAAAAGTGTGAAATTACAAGTAGGAAACAAACGAAAACCCATCTCTCGTTGCATGTTGACGTTAGCGGGAGGTATAACTGACAAATGGAGCTACAGTAGGGTGTCCGTTATTCACCAAGTTGATTTTTTTTCTTGCGGCGCCCTCTAAATTTTTAGTTTATGGTCTAACAAAAAATATCAGGCCAAAAAAGTTCTTGATATTCATATTAAACCTTGCCCTAAAGACGATACATTTTCTATTTAAATAATATGGGATTTTGCCACTTTTTACGTTTTACTTTTTCTCTCTTGAACAAAGAAAGATATAACGATGAGATTTACATATTCTAGTAGGAAATTGAATGCTCTACAAAAAAGGTCTCCTCTAATTTTTTGATATATTCACTCTATTTGAAGTTATTGAAAGTTAAAGCTGAACTCAGTATAAATTTTCAGATTTTTATTACTTTTACGGCGAAATTCTTATTATTTAGATGGAATTTTGTTGTTTATTTCCAAAAAGTATTCAATTTCTGATAGTGCGATAACAAAAATTTTTGAAAATATTTAAACAATTCTAAGTGGTTTTTAAATAAAAACGTTGCTTATTTTATATAAGCAAATTTTTTTTATTGACCATAATACAATTTCGGCACAATTATGAAACTATTTTTTTTTTTTTTTTGAGTTGAAGCCTTATATACTACCCTAAAACATGTACATTTTTTTAATTCTCAAAAGACGTAGTCCATAGTGTAAAAAAATCATAGTACATTGTGCATCAAGAGAGGAAAGAAGGTTTTTGCTCACGAGCGCGGAGCCTGCCGCTCTCGCCGGATGTGCTCCCTCGTGTATGTTGTTGCCTGCGCGGGAGGCGGGAGAGCCGAGGGGAGCCCTCCGCCGAGGGAGCAAAAACTTGCTCCCACGATACACACGATATTTTTTTCTACACATGAATGATGAAAGACCTATTTTGCTACCTGTAGAGAGGGAGAAAATTTAGCTTTTCGGATTATGTGTGGTGTGACGTAGTGAGGTACGAGCAGAGTTCGACACCTCACGGTCGCACAGATAAATACAATGATTATATCGCGTATTGCGCGAATGGTGTACGATCGCATGTCATGCTTCCACCGGTGCAGCACCTCCAACGCTCGCGAGTATACACTATTTGACGTTATTTTTCAGAAGAAACATAGAAACGGTCAGTTCTGTATGCAGTGAAATATTAAAGGAATAAGTGGCAGTCAAAACTGAAAGACTAATGGAGGGTATATGCGAAGAATTTTGGAGTTGAAACAGGTAAGCATGGACAGCTAAGTTAACAAGTATTTACACGTACTGCACCTTGTCAATATAGCTGAAGCTATGATATACGATTATGAAAACTACAAAAAGTATAATGATGTGCACAATCAAGTGTGTTTTCATATCACGAATTGCTGCATGAGAAATACTTCAGGTTTAATTTTTTTTTTTTTTTTTGTTTTGTTTTTGCGATTCAGGGATACATTTTTCCCGGAAACGAGTGGAAAATATTCAGCAATAATACATTAAGACCTGATAGCCACAATTTGCACATATCCCAATCGCCAAATATTTAAAGTTGGCTGTGCGCGCATATTTAGCTGTTTCAGGTCCACCCTGTATACCATTTTTTTAAAGATTTTTCGAGCGTCCAGAACATTGTTTTTTGAAAATAATTGAGAATTCAATTGTTGGATAAACAATTAGGGAATGCGATTTTCAGTAAATTTATATAGCTCATTGAGAACCTCGAAGTTTTGTACGTGAAATGAAGAATGAAAATACTTCCGTAGCATCAATATTCACTGAGTTATCAATATTTTAAGATAATCATGAACAAATTTTCATCAACAAATATCTTGATGAATTTTCTAAGAAAATATTCTTCTTCTGCACAAAAATCTATTTTTTCTCAGCGGGCCCATGCCGGACTTATTGCTCAACATTGTAGTTTGACATTTATTTCACCGAGAATTGTCTTACGTTATCGTTTATCTGTGTTCGTCTACATATTAGTACTACGGTGTAACCCTGTTCGTTCTTCATTCTTCGCGCAGGCGGCTCATCGTACGCATCGTGGTCGACGATTTACAGACGTCTAAACGCTTCCTTTTTTTTTTCATTCGCGTAAATATTGTGCCATCGGCATCTCTTGCCCTCGTTTGGTGTCACACCTCGTTCTTTTTGTTATCTGTTTAATTCTTTGAGACACTTTCTTGTTATTGCAACTGTCATATTTTTATTACTTGTGCATGATCCTAACGCAATCTTTTTTGTGTTTGGTGCTCTTAGACACTTTGTGCGTGTATCTCTTTATTTCATAATTGCAACTGGAATATTTTTATTTCTTGTACATAATTACAATAACGTTTTTTTTTCGTGTTCGCTAAGCCCCAAACTCAATGCCTAAGAGTGACGTCTGATCGTGTTGTTTTTTATTCTTTTGTTTTTCAGTTCGCTTTGAGATTTCTTTTTTCTTCTTCGTCGCTGGAATTTTTAACGGGAAAAATGCCACGAAGAAATGCATTACCGCGTATGGCACGCATGAAAAACGGCAGAACGTATCAAAAAAATGGAACCCGTGCCGGCATCACGTAAGCTAGGATGATTGATAATGCATACATATATACATTCGGAACTCGATTGTTATAATATAGAATAAATATTATTCATTCTGAATTTATTTGGAATGAATACATATAGTCCAAGCTCGAGCATCATATTCATTCGGGATTTAAAATAAACACTAGACTGTGCCGAATAAAACGAATATTTTTTTTTCTTCGGTCCCATACGAAAATTACGTTGTCTACCACAATAAAGAAATTGTGTCAAAATTTCAGCCATTTATTTTAATTTTTCGGTTAGCGCTCGCGTAAATAAGAATTATTCATGATTTGTTTTTTTTTAATCAACTTTATGTTTGATGATCTCATGATATTATCGTCGACGGATTTTATCTATTTTGCATAAATCTTCATGTAAAATATCAAAACTCATAAGAACTACAGACACGACACTTTATTTCATAGTTATTTGCGTTGTCAGAAGTCGACCGTCTGCCGAGGTACGGCGAAAATAGTGAATGGCGAAATAATCGAGCTATACCCTCATTCCGAGCACTGCTTTGAGGACAACGCAGAGGACGCGAAGGCACGTTTCAAAGAAGCTTTGAAAGAAGCTCTCCAAAGTCACTGGTATAGGTTGAAGGATCTATACGACACAGTAGCTCAAGTGTAAGTTTATAACTCAAATAACATATTCCGTTAAATCTTTTCTCTATTTTTATTGGCATTAATCGTAATTTGATTTCTTACAGGGAACGAATTCATTGATATTATTAAATCATAATAGCATAGTAACGAGTATGCGTCCCTTGAATGGCATACATATTTCATTCCTGTCTTTTTTTTTTTTTTTTTCTTTGTACAGCTACCCTGATGCTGCTCAGTTAGTGCCGTATGTTAGCATCCGGAGCTTTATGAAGCGTTGTCGTCAAACTCTATTTCCACCTCGACCTGAGGATGTCCGAGAGTTCGTGCAGCAAATTAACAATCCGCAATATGCAAGAAATTTAGAATATGCAACCGGCCGCATGTCAGTCGAACTAATTACCGATGGTACTGCAGCGAACCACGCGGTACTCTATGACGAAGATTTCGTGACAACAGAAATGCGGGACATTACTAGATTATTCATTGATGGGACGTTTAAATCAACGCCGGACCTACGAGATGCGTACCAACTAGTCACCATCATTGGCATCAAACTAAACTACGTAAGCGAATTTGTTATCATTGCCATTTATCTACATTTTGTTAAGGTTTGTTATACTCACGAAACCTTGTGATTATTTTTATGCGTGGTGACTCTCGCTTGTCTTCATAAGTTGTGTGTCGCCAATTCATCAAACATAATACGTGCTAAAACAAAGAATTCTACACAGGGAATCCCGTTCTTCTGGATAATTATGTCTCGCAAGACGCAGCAGGCATATCACGCTGTATTCACCTACTTAAGAGAAAATGTGATCCCACAAGCGCAAATATTACTTGTGATGAGTGATTTTGAGACAGCATTGCGCAACGCAATCCGCTCCGTTTTTGAACAAGCGCAGTGCACAGGATGCAACGTGCATTTTGATAGGGTCAGTAATCATTTTAATGTTTATTACTATTCTTCACTAATTTAGGCAAAATATCATTTTGTGTAAGAATCCTAATTTAGTAATAGAGCCAGAATCGTCATCTTATCTGCAGCCATTTTCGGAATGGACGTGGGGAATCCATATAAAACGCTATGCTGGCTATCTAAAGGTTTTCTCGTACGTGACATCAAGTCACATGATATAACGAATTCTGGCAAAATTTAATGCCTGAATTTCTTTTTCACATATTCATCACATTGTCATAGTATATGACCCACTGCGAATTATGACGGATTTAGCATAGTTTCAATGTAATTGTCATTTCACTATGGGGAAAAAAAAATTGTTAAAAAATTTACTGGATCGAACAATTGTAAGTGATTGGCGTCGTATTCTGTAATAGGGTAGATCAACCGTTCGTAGACACTATACTTTTTCTGGCCAGCCTCTCATCAACTGTATTATTCGGTTCAAAAATCCAAAATTTATTGATTCTGTCAATTTATTGACCTTTTAACGAAACGATAAAATCTTATGATGATTTACGCCGATCGTACAGTTTTTACCATTTGTTGCAACGCTGTCAGTTACATATATTGTATAGGATTAAGGCCGCAAATGAATTACACCATAGCCACAAAGAGTACTTAGGTGGCTATAAACGGTACGTCCTCCCTGCTTCCAATCAAAGCCATGAATGTTATCTAGTGACAATACCAAATATAATTCAATTTCATATGAGGATGCTAGAAAACCCCTAATTAACTTGTGCCGATCATTCATCGCCAATGCTTGGAATGGGAAGAATATCTTTTTCAGACAATGAACGATTCAATTTTACAGGCACTATACCAAAAGGCAAAGTCACAAGGCCTGCAAAATTTGCTGCAGCAGGATGATTTGGCTAAAACTTTTTTCAAAAAAACTCTCGTCCTTGCCTACCTTCCTGCTAACGTCATTGAAGATCAATTTCGGAGGCAGAAAAATCAACTACCTGCCCACCTTAAACGGCGTTTTGGCCGGTTCCTATCATATTTCGATAATTATTGGCTCAAGATTGTGAAACCACCTAATTTTAGTGTATGGGCGTTGTCCCGACGGACCAACAACATTTCCGAGTCTTATAACTCGAAATTAGGACACAAGCTGGAGACGCGCCCATCACCATGGGACTTTATATGTACGTATATTTGATGCGGAAACAAGATTAAGCAAGCAGCCACAATTGAAATCATGTTTCATCGCTAAATGATATATCTTTATGTATTTTTGTCCATTAAAGGTAAACTTCTAAAATTGCAATCTTCTGCAAAGACCGACGTTCAGCGACTGCGGAACAATTGCAGAATCCAGCATCATGCCCGCTATGCGACAGTACATAAACAAAAGGAGCTGACACGAGGTTGGTTTGAGAAATTCATTAGCTCCATACCGTTATTAACAATAAGGTTTCGTGTATCCATACATGACTGACAATTCTTATCTTCACTTGGGGCAGTCCCATATAAAATTTTGTGGTGAGTAAAAGCGAACTTATCGAAACAAGTTATTAGGATTTCTTGATGGAAATTTGTAAATTTCAGCAACCCGATCTCGAAGAAATTCAAGTAGACTGTACAGTATAATCCACAATCCTTATGATTCAGTATGGGTCATTATCTGTTGGAGTAATACCGCTGCTAGCTCTGAACCTATATGTATTAGTTGTCAAAATATTTTACACATACTACGTGAAAAATTGAGCAAGACTTGAAAATACTATAAATCAATGAAACCTCATGCTTTACCGAGCTATAAAAAAACGAATAAAAATAACTGTTCCATAACTCTCCTTCCCATCTGCCCATCTGACATTGAGAGCGAAAAAAAACAATAATAATGATGATGACGATAACAATATCATTGATAATAGCAATAATAACGGTATAATGACAATGATGATAATGACTATAATAATGAAATTAGTTTCACTGCGTTATAAAGAATATGTACCCTATGAATTTTGAGAATGATGATTCTATTTGTATTATCGTAATCTGTTTATCAATTGAAATTGGCTCAAAATTTGTTTGCGTATTGTGCGATTGACATTTTCTACTGGCAAACCATTGCTAAGACCGCTAATCCATCAGAACTGGACTTCTATTTTTGAAACTAATGTAATATATCAACAAACTGTTCACGAATGGGATTGTCTTCGACGTAGTATTTGGTTTTTGAAAATTCCAGCATGGAGAGATCTGCATATGCACGCAATTTCAATTGATGAATTCATGGAAAAGGCGGCAGCGCTCAAGGGCGATGTGTCTCAAAGAATTGCGTTAGAATTGAACGGTAGGGAAGGACGAGATTTCGAGCTAACGGAGCCGTCCACGGCCGTACCGTTAGGTAAGATTCATGAATCACGAACAAATTATACCACAGAAACATCCTTATCAATATCAAGTCGCCTCATTTTATATTTCAACAGAGAACGATCCCGATTATGACGAGCAGCTCTTCGTCGACAACCCTGCGGAGTGGTTGTTCAGGGATAATGCGCCGGAAGCCTTAGCACCGGCTAACGGTAACTAACTCATCTTAATTGCAATAGTGTAAGGAATCGCTATGTCCGGATAAAAATCTTCAAAACAAAAGAAAAATGATTCATAATTTCAGATGAAACCGACGAGACAGACGAGGAGGATCCGATTGATGAAAACCAACCAGCAGACGAAAACATTGCAAATGAGGAACCTGCACTTCCTTACTTTTACCGTAAAGGATAAATTCTTTTGTTTTGTCTAGAACTCGGATATGATAATATAATGAAACATCACAAACATCACAATTCGTATGTTTGAATTTCAGATGAAACCGACGAGACAGACGAGGAGGATCCGATTGATGAAAACCAACCAGCAGACGAAAACATTGCAAATGAGGAACCTGCACTTCCTTACTTTTACCGTAAAGGATAAATTCTTTTGTTTTGTCTAGAACTCGGATATGATAATATAATGAAACATCACAAACATCACAATTCGTATGTTTGCATGTTTTGAGAATATGTAAGAGAGAATTACAATGATTCTGTTTATATCCAGAACAAAGACTTGATCCTACACCCGAACACGAAGGAGCGTTACAAAATCTTCCAGATGATTCTGATAACGTGCTCCTGCTGCCAGTCATCGGTAGTTTTCACAAATTCTTGATAACTATGCAATATTATTTAAACAAATTGTTTGAAGGAGAGCGAGAAATATTCTTCTTTCGATTTTCAGAAAACGAGATGGATGCCGTACATTCGCACGAAGCAGGAGCGGTAGCTAACTCCGCAGCTCAGGGAAGTGGGAATCGACCGCCTTTATCAGACGGTATCGGTAATTTTAATGAATTCTTCCGCATAATTATTGTAATGAGCGTAAACCGTTCAACGGGTATGGTAGACGTGTTGATGTGCAAGTATTTATTGCAGAATGCTATCATAGATGATAATGAAAAGACGCTGTAATTGTGAAATTCGATACCGAATCTTGGGTTTTCTTACTATATTCTTATTGTATCATCAAATCGTGTAATGTATCCATTAATAAGTCAAATCCAATAGTAATAGCAAGACGTGCAGGGAGACAGCGGAGACGCCAGAAACGATCTCACCCACCAACTTTGGTTCCTGGCTCGGTTCCTGGTGAACTTGAAGGACCAGCCGTTCGACCGAAGCGTAAGCGTCGGAATAGGAGACGAAGTGGTAATGCAACTGTATAGAGAATTGTAGTATACATTGTACTTATTGTGGTATTAATTCATAGATTTACGAAAGAAGGCTGAAAACGAAAGAGCTGCACTACTTGCTGAAGCGAACAGAGCGCTAAATGAGGCAGCTTTGGCTCGGGAAGAAGCGGAAACTGCGCGTGCAACGGTACAACTTAATGAAGAGTTGGCTGTAGCTCGAAGTAATAACATCATGATTTATTCACTTGTTTCTCGATAATTGCGTGAGATTTGCTATTTTGTGAAAGGTCACTGGAAATCATTTGAAAGCTATTGAGTTTATTTAATATTTCCTTTTGAATTGAGCATTGGTTGTTTACCTTACAAATAAAAGTAAGTTTGAGGACACTTAGCTATCAATCGCTTGGGGTATCGTCATATCGTTTACATATTTCCAACTTCGTCTACTTTAATCATAATCAGTTTGCGGTATTCAATTTTTCTTTTATTCAAGATTATGTTCAATGTGAAAATGAAATTTAATCGGACGATGCCATAGTGTAAAAACGGTAACATGTTAATCGTACCCTGCCAAGGTAGCCGATACTATGTACGCTACCCGTCTTCAGGGACGCGAGCACTGTGTCGCCAGCGCTATCCCAAGCGTTGAGGGGAAAGTTGACGTTGTCACTTGTGTTGCATCATTGCTGTTGTTACTCATTTCCAAATTTGCCACAATCAACCGATTTGCAGTGATCAGTTCTGTTTTTATTCTACGTATCATCATATCTATTGGCGACGCCCAAGTACAGTTCAATCGTACAAAACCATGATGTAATAACTATTAAATGTCATTCGTACCCTGCTAAGGCAGCCGATACTATGTACGCTACCCGTCTTCAGGGACGCGAGCACTGTGTCGCCAGCGCTATCCCAAGCGTTGAGGGGAAAGTTGACGTTGTCACTTGTGTTGCATCATTGCTGTTGTTACTCATTTCCAAATTTGCCACAATCAACCGATTTGCAGTGATCAGTTCTGTTTTTATTCTACGTATCATCATATCTATTGGCGACGCCCAAGTACAGTTCAATCGTACAAAACCATGATGTAATAACTATTAAATGTCATTCGTACCCTGCTAAGGCAGCCGATACTATGTACGTTACCCGTCTTCAGGGATGCGAGCACTGTGTCGCCAGCGCTATACCAATATACCAAGCGTTGAGGGGAAAGCTGACGTTGTAATTTGTGTTGCATCATTGCTGTTGTCACTTATTTTCGAGTTCACCATAATCAACTGATTTGCGATACTGTTATTACATTCTTGTTTTCAATATAATAGTTTACATTATCAGAAAGTCCAAACAATTTGATTAAACTAAGCCATTGTCTAACAGAAGTTAAATGTCGACTGTACCCTGCCTAGGCAGCCGATACTATGTACGCTACCCGTCTTCAGGGATGCGAGCACTGCGAGCACTGTGTCGCCAGCGCTCTCCCAAGCGTTGAGGGGAAATTTGACGTTGAAACTTCTATTGTGCAACTCTTTATCGGCATTGAGTTATATTGTACTTCAGGAAATATTGGTACATTATTATACTGTAGAAGCTGATTCAAGATCACGCTCATTGTCAGTAAAACGAACGATAGATATAATATGTCATGCAATCGCTGGTATATATTAACCTGGTCGAATCTGGTATATCAAGAATTCTAAAAATATAATACTTACAGTCCCGTAGCATTACACCGAGAATTATGTTCATCAAAGCAATTATGAGGCTGAACTTGTTAACGTGTTCATAATTCACCTTAAATGATGCCCATTCATGAGTATCATAAGATAATTTTGGAGTAATTCCTGGTCTAATGATGTTATTACTAGTACATGTGTTTCATAACTTGTTGCAAAATGATGTCAAGATTTCATTAACATCATTTTTGATGACTCAAAAAATACTATTTCAGACGAAATGATAGATTATGTCTAAAACTCGACTCAATTGCGATAAACACATACTTCATGAAAAGGTTTTTTAGTTTCGAACTCGAGTTTCATCTATACTAATATATAAAGCTGAAGAGTTTGTTTGTTTGAACGCGCTAATCTCAGGAACTACTGGTTCGAATTGAAAGCTTCTTTTTGTGTTGGATAGTCCATTTGTCGAGGAAGACTATAAGCTATATAACATCACGCTGCGACCAATAGGAGCGGAGCATCAATAAAAAATGTTGCAAAAACGGGAATGTATTATAAACTGAGCCACGGCAACGCGTGGCCGGGTCAGCTAGTGGCTATATAAGAATTGAATATATGTATGTACTACGTACAGTATACTTGAAATCATTGGTTAAAGTTTTGGCATCATTTCGTGAAAATTATGTTGACGTTAAATATCGCTCCCACGAAGTACTTGTACTTCTTGTTCATACTTTATTTTCTAGGAGAAGCTGCAAAGTGCACCGTATGTTTATTGGCAGCAACAACACACACTTTTTTGCCATGCGGACATCGGTGTTGTTGTGCTACGTGCGCAAATCGGCTATGGGATGTGCTTGAGCCAAACCAGCGTCGATGTCCTCTGTGCAGGACAGTTGCCGAAGTAGCTCCGCAGAGAATTTGGATTACAGGCGAATAAAACAGAATGGCCTGATCGAAAATCCCGCATTTCCGTAATCGTTTTTTTCGCATCTTCCGAAGCCTCTTTTCCGCAATTCCGATTGGCTGTTTTACCATCTGTACTTCGTTGTTTCTTATCCTTGTATGTTATTTGTCTCCCTTCACTTTGTCACTTCATTACGAAATTGACAGAAAACCTAATTGACAGCTCGATAAGCTTTGATGAACCGAAACTATAAGAATGATCATTTCGGTCGATGTTGACGGAAGGAAATATAGAAAAAATTTCTGTTTTCAAACAGAAAATTCGTTTGTTTCTTACTTTAAGATAGATGTAAAAACTTTATGTATGAACGTTAGGTTTCGCTCGAAGGTCAAGGTTAATGGTTCATCCCCCCCAATAATTGTAAACGACAATTCTGTTCAATGTTCAATGATTGGTAACGAAGATTGCTATGCTCTCAATCTATAAGTTCATGCTCCCAATAATTTCATGTTTCATAATCTCAAAAATTCGCATGTTTTGTAGGTTTCTACAGGTTTTCCCAATCTTTGGTCCTGCTCGTTCTATTACAAAAATCTGAGTTACCTGTGGCCTTCCAGTTTTTCTATCTCGACGTAAGAGAAAACGTAAATGATTTCCACGAATTACGTTTAATGTTCAATTTCTTGGTAAGGAAGATTTCGTTCAGTTAAATCTATTGGTCAATAGTTTCGCCTTAACATGGCGGTTTTAATTATTAATTTCAAATAATTCTAAGTAACGAATTCGAAATCAGAATAAACAATGAAAAATATTAAATAAATTAAATGAAGAAAAAGACATTTGGAGGCCAAAGGTACCTGGGAAGATTCAGAAAATCGGACACAATATGTCTTCTTTAAAGCATGTCAGAATTATGAGGATCCCGCCATCAAATTTGGCATATTAATGCTTTTCCGTAAAGTTATGTGACTTTGCGAGTGAACCCATCATGATACACAAATGTTCTCATTCGTCGAGAACGTTTGAAGCGTTTTGGGAGATCTTGATGCCCTCACTAATTATTGACACAAGCGTAGAAGGTCTCAACAGTTAAATGTTGACGTAATGGAGGAGCAGCTTGTGAATGGGTCAAAATTTTCTATACTAGTCTTTCCAAATGTTGGCCCGTCTAGATTTTTCGTAAACGCATTCTGGTCCGTCCAACGTTTGACTTTATACAAATTCATGTTTCCAGATATTGAGCACTCGAAAAATTAGGTACTTGTGATTTTCGATTTCGTGAATATCAAGTTTTGACATCATCATTATCTATACCATACACGTTCTCGATATACGTGATCATAAGATATGTTTTCGCATGAATTGATGGTTCCTATCAACAATTTGCAGCTGAAATAGCTATTCCGATCATTTATCTCTCAGAATTGAGAAATTCTATTCAAGATGGTGTTCATAACTCGAGTGTTCGCATTTTTTTTTTTCCAATTAGTAGCTAGTCCACTCTCTGGTCTTCCGTGATTTTGACCCCGACCCCCCAACTCCTACCGAATTAGAGCAAAAATATTGATCAATTACCACGAGGTCGTAGAATCGACGGGGAACGTGCACTTGGTGGATTATGAGGCAAATGTTTCTTACCTTGTTGGCAAACTTTTCATCAATACTCCAAGTGTCAGAGAGTTGTCGACTTGCACGTACGGTTGCAATCCTCGTGAGACGCAATTACGGACCGTAAGTATCACCGGAGACATCTTGACTGATTCTTGCAGATTCAGACACGCACTAACGACGCATGTGCCACTGAAAGGTACGAGACCATGTATAAACAGTGGATGTGCTGGACTCGCAAGCACGAAGTTCTCTGCGACAGGTGAGTTGTATCCATGCATCTCTATTCCGTCGCTAAATTTGCTCCTCTTTATCGTCAACCACTTTTTTGACGGATGATAGTTGATAACTTACTTATTCTTAGTGATCACATTGAACTATTCTGTAATATCTAACGTATAACTAGCTGTAATATCTAAACTATCTGTATAAGCTGGATTAGTTCGCCTTGTCCAGTCAGTCGTGTTCGATACCTAGAAGAATAAGCATGTGACTCTTGAAATATAATTATATTCATATTGATAATCATTTGTATAATTATCCAACTCCTTACCCTTAAGACATTACAAAGTGGCGACGAGGATTAAAATGAAAACGTAAAAATTTATTGGTGTGCTCCTAAACAATTATAATTAATAAGTAGTGTGGAAGTTCGTTGGGCACAAATTTAAAATGGAGGATGAAAAAAAGAGGTTGGAAGAAGAGAGGAAACAGTTGGAAAATCAGAGATCTCACATTTTAAGGGAACAACAAAGTTATAATAAAGAAAAAGCTAAATTAATGGAATGGAGTCAACAATTACAAAAGCAGCAAGAAGAAATTTCAAAAAAAGAACGGGAGAGTTCTGGAATTGGAAGACAAATGCAAGAGCTTCAAATTGAAATTAACCGACAGTTATTAGAAGCTAGGAGAATAGATGAAAATATACAAAGAAACCCACAAGTGTTGACTGGACGAGTGGGAAGTCTTAATGAATTTCAAATTAACGATGACTGGAGTATTTGGAGTGAACGTTTTGAACATTATACAATAACAAATGGTGTTAACAATAATGATAAAAAAAAATCAGTTTTCCTAACATTATTAGGATTTGAAGCATATGGGGCATTCCACGCCAAATCGGACGGTTTCAAAAATTTAAATTTTAGAAATTCTCAATTTTTTGGTATTTTTTGGTACCCCCCAAAAGAGGCCTCCTGATAAATTTTGAGATTTTTTTGATCACTGGTTCAAAAAATATCGAATTTTCAAAAGAACCGCTCTTTTTTTGGTTTTTTGCTCGTAACTTTTTTAATAATGGTCGAAATTTAAAAAATTTTTTTTCAAAATTTTAGTTTTTAAATGCCCTTTTCAGAAAAAAATATAAAAAAAATATTCAAATATTTTTTCATTAAGATTTTTCAATTTTAAGTTTTTAATCGTGTTTTCCAAATTGTGTGCATCCGTCGATTTTTTTGAAGATTTGCTATTTTGAACTTCTATTCTTCCTTCAACTTTTAAGCCCGGTCCGGTAATGGTGGTTACATAATAACTATTTTTTTTTCGATTTTTGAAAATTAAAAAAAAAATAAAAGTTTCCATTCTATTGAATTATATCATTTATTTTTCTTTTTCAATGTATTTTGAAACAATTTATAATCTTTTATTATTATAACAAGCGTCGAAGTTTGATAATTATTTCTGACAGCATGAATCACGATGCAATTGCTGTCCATGTGTATTTGAAAATTGTTACCGATTTCATCAAAGAACTGAATCCCCAGGCAACTAAAGTTATTTACTTTTCCGACGGTGCTCCACAACAATTCAAAAATTTTGAAAATTTTGTGAACATTTATTATCACAACGAAGATTTTGGCTTGAAAGCTGGATGGCATTATTTCGCGACAGCTCACGGTAAAGGGCCCATGCGACGGTGCTGGGAGAACATTTAAGAGAAAAGCGGCGAAAGTAAGTCTCCAACGACCGGTTGATAAACAAATAACAACAACTATGGAGTTGTATAAATGGGCATCTGAACCTAATAGTCTACCAAATATGACTGTAGAGTTTTCACCTGAATCAGATTACGCAGAAGCAAAAATTAAGCTAGATATGAGATACAATAACGCGAAGTCAATCACCGGGACCCAAAAATTGCATAGTATTTTTCCAAAGGATAATGGAACCATGCAGGTTAAAGACTATTCAAGTGCTATTCATGATCGCACATGTAAAATTTTCAAGAAATCACGAAAATAAATTAAGACTTATTTTTTTTTTTTTAAATTAATTTGTAATCAGTAGTTAAGACTTTCCAACGCTTGTTATAATATTACAAGATTATAAATTGTTTCAAAATACATTAAAAAAGAAAAATAAATAATATAATTCAATAAAATGAAGAAAAAAATTTTTTTTAATTTTCAAAAATCGAAAAAAAAATAGTTATTATGTAACCACCATTACCGGACCGGGCTTAAAAGTTGAAGGAAGGATAGAAGTTCAAAATAGCAAATCTTCAAAAAAATCGACGGATGCACACAATTTGGAAAACACGATTAAAAACTTAAAATTAAAAAATCTTAATGAAAAATAATTTGAATATTTTTTTTATATTTTTTTCTGAAAAGGGCATTCAAAAACGAAAATTTTGGAGAAAAAAAATTTGAATTTCGACCATTATTAAAAAAGTTACGAGCAAAAAACCAAAAAAAGAGCGGTTTTTTTTTTAAATTCGATATTTTTTGAACCAGTGATCAAAAAAATCTCAAAATTTATCAGGAGGCCTCTTTTGGGGGGTGCCAAAAAATACTAAAAAATTGAGAATTTCTAAAATTTAAATTTTTGAAACCGTCCGATTTGGCGTGGATTGCCCCATATGCATTATTGAGAAATTTATGCACTCCAGAAGGTCCATCTGATAAAACGTACGAGCAACTGAAAAAAATAATGAAAGATCATTTGCAGCCGGCGCCAAGTATCATTGCTGAAAGATACAAATTTAAAGAGTATAAACAAGAGGACGGACAAGATATCAAACAATTTGTGGCAAATTTAAAAAAATTATCAATGTACTGTGAATTTGGAAATAATCTCGGAGCTACTCTAAGAGATCAGTTGGTATGGGGATTGAAGAATCAGGCGATGACGAAACGTTTACTTGGTGAAGCAGGATTAACTTGGCACAAGGCTATAGAGTTAGCAACAGCATTGGAGACAGCAACCAAAGACGTTCTGAGGATGACAACATCATCAACAAACAATTCAGAGGCTATCAACACCATCAAGAATAACAAGTTTGGGAATAAGTCAAATTATAGGTGGTCAAATCAACAGACAAATTCAAAATTTGCAGGAATGAAATGTTACTGTGTGGTAAGACAAATCATAGAATAGCTGATTGCAGACTCAAACACCTAAACTGTCACATTTGTAACGAAAAAGGTAATTTAGCTCCTACTTGTAGAAAAAAAATCCAATATGGTCAAAATGTTAAAACCAAATATAATTTTGGTGAGAATTATAAAAGGTATCAAACACATAAAAAGTCAAATCAAAGCAAACATAATTTTGTAGTAGAAGAAATCGAATGTGAAAATAATGATGATGATAATCTTGAACAATTATTTTTTTTGAATGAAGTTAAAATAGAAGAAAGTAATGATGAAGATTATAGTGTGGAATTAGAAGAGTTATTTTATTTCAACCAAACCGATATGGTTACAATTAATAATAATAATGATCAAACGGAGTCTCAAAATGAACCAATATTAATAACCATGAATGTTGAATGTAAAGATATTAATTTTGAGTTAGATACAGGTTCTGCTATTTCAGCTATATCGGAGAAAACTTACAATGATTATGTGGAACTTCGAACAATTACTTTAGAAACAACAAACAGACGTTTTAAACCTTATCAAGGTGATGTAATGATTCCATTAGGAATTTTAATAGTGAAGGTCAGACATAGGGAACAACAAGAAAAATTAACATTATTTGTATTTCCTGGGAAAAGCAAACCAATTATTGGCAGGGATTGGATAAGTGTATTCAATTTAATTAATTGCACGGGATCAAAATTATCCTTGAATCAATTTAATTACATCGAAGACAGAAAAGTAACTATTGAAAAGCTTAAACAAGAATATAGTGAAGTATTTTCCGATAAATTGGGAAAATATAATAAAAAGAAAGTTGAATTAAAATTGAAACCAGGTACCAAACCAATTTTTCCACAGACCGAGACCTATACCTTATGCTTTAAGAAGTAAAGTTGAATTAGAAATTAACAGATTGATCCAACAGAATATTTTAATTCCCGTAAATAACAGCGACTGGGCAACACCAATTGTGCCGGTATTTAAGAAAAATGGACAAATCCGTATTTGTGGGGATTATAGAGTCACTTTAAATCCTAGTTTAGAGAAAAATAAACATCCAATACCAAGAGTGCAGGATTTGTTTTCAACAATTAATGGTAGTAAGATTTATTCTAAAATTGATTTGAATAACGCATATCAACAATTGGAGCTTGAGGAAAATTCTAAACTTTTGGTAACAATGTCCACACACATGGGATTATTTGCTTATGAGCGATTATATTTTGGGGTCTCACCAGCACCCGGTATTTTTCAAAGTGAAATGGAAACCTTATTAAGGAGTATTGAAGAAATATTAGTTTTCTTAGACGATATTTTAATAACTGGCAAAACAAAAATGGAGCACGACAAAAATCTTAGGTCAGTGCTTGATCGGTTGAAAGATTGTGGATTAACGGTGAAATTAGAAAAATGTGAACTTTTTAAAGAAGAGGTAGAGTTTTTGGGATATATTTTGAGTAAGGATGGGCTTAAAATTTCAGAAAAGAAAATTAAAACAATATACCTACACCTAAAAATATAACGGAACTTCGAGCATTTCTAGGGACATTGAATTATTACTCGAAATTTATAAGGAATTACGCGAAATTAGTGAATCCGTTATATAAACTTTTGAGGAATAATCATAGTTGGAGATGGTCTGAAGAACAGATTAAGGCTTTTGCAGCGGCAAAAAAATGCGTAATATCATATCCAGTACTAACACATTATGATCCATCGTTACCAATCAAAATAACTTGCGATGCCTCACCATTTGGCTTAGGAGCGGTATTGTCACATGTTTGTGACAATAATGAAGAGAAACCGATTATGTTTGCCGCTAGAGCATTATCAAAGATTGAACAAAAGTACTCTCAACTTGATCGTGAAGCTTTATCGTTAATTTTTGCTGTCAAATATTTCCATCAATACATTTACGGCAGACACTTTACTTTGGAAACTGACCATAAACCACTTACTTACATTTTTGGTCCTAAAAAAGGTATACCGGTTATGGCAGCTAGTCGTTTACAACGGTGGGCAATTACGCTATTAGCATATGATTTCACCATTAAACATATTAAAGGAATTGACAATAAAATCGCTGATTTTCTATCCAGGTTACCACATAAAATTAAGGAGAAGGTAAATACGGATACTGATGAATTTTCATATCTCAATTATGTTGAAAATGAATTAGTAACAATTAGCAGTAATCAAATTAAAATGGAAACAGAGCGTGATTTGGAACTGAAACAAATTCTGGAATTTTGTAAACAAGGATGGCCGAAAACTGTGGATAGCACATTATTATCTTATAAGAATCGCGCTGCAGAAATAACGATTGAGGGAGATTGTTTGATGTGGGGACATCGTATAATAATTCCCAAAGTATTGAGACCCGAGATGCTTCAGGAATTACATGGAGCACATGTGGGAATAGTTCGGATGAAGTCGATAGCGAGATCTTATTTTTGGTGGCCCGGCCTTGATTTGGATATTGAAAATACTGCGAAATCATGTACATTATGTTTAGAAAGTGCCGACAATCCGGCCAGAGCTGTTTTGCATGTATGAAAATGGCCTGAACAGCCCAATCAGAGACTTCATGCGGATTTCCTGGGACCTATTAACGGTCATATGTTTATAGTAATTGTTGATGCATTCTCAAAATGGATTGACATCAGAACTATGTCTGATATTACATCCAAGTCAACGATACAAGTACTGCGGAATTATTTTACAACATGGGGGTTACCTTTGAAACTGGTAACTGATAATGGTCCTGCGTTTATATCACAGGAATTTGAGGAATTCCTCAAATTATACGGCGTACTACATATTCGTCCAGCACCTTATCACCCAGCTTCAAACGGTTTAGCTGAAAACGCGGTTCGAAGTTTTAAAAAAAAAGTATAAGATCTTACTTAAAGCTGGTTTTTCGAGGGAAGAAGCAATAGATAAATATGTTTTTCTTTATCCACGGCCGAAAGTACGTGCTTGCTGCCTCGATTACGAGGCCGAAAGTCTAACATTTATGCTTCGGTAGGGGCGCGCATGCGCACTGCTCTAGTGCGCAGAAAAAAACTAGAATGAGGCAGCAAGCACTTACTTACGGCCGTGGATAAAGAAAAATAGTATACTCTACACGGGCAGAAAGTTTGAGAGCCCTGCACTGCGCGCTGTGATGCCCTCGGCTTCGCCTCGGGCATTATGGCGCGCAGTGCAGGAATCTCAAACTTTCTGCCCTTGTAGAGTAATATACTATTGCGTGCGCAAAATACAATTCGCGTGCGCAAAATACAATTTGCGTTTACAAAATATATATATAGGTATATGTAGGTAAATATGTATATATATAGGTATATATAGTATAGATAGGTATATATAGGCATATATGGGTATATGTATAGGTATATGTATAGGTCTATATAGGTATATATGGGTATATATAGGTATATATAGGTTTATGTAGGTATATATAGGTATATATAGGTATATATTGGTATATACTGGTATAAATAGGTATATATAGGTATATATAGGTACATATAGATATATATAGGTGTATATGGGTATATCTGGTATATGTAGGTATATATAGGTATATATAGGTAAGTATAGGTATGTATGGGTATATATAAGTATATATAGGTATGTATAGGTATATATAAGTATATATAGGTATGTATGGATATATATAGGTATATATAGTTATATACTTATATATACCATATAGGTATATATATAAATAGGTAAATATAGGCATATATAGGCATACATAGGTATATATGCACTTCGAATCCGTTTACATATAAAAGTCACCTGAGAGTTATTCGCGAGTGACAATGACGCGAGGTGCTTTGCTTAAATCTTCGCGCCCGAACCCTACAAGTTAAAACACGTCACAATCGTTTTTTGTTTACGATTTTTGACCTTATTATCTGATACATTCTTTAACAGCTCAGTTCTTGCGGTGACACTCGTGAGTGAACATTTAAAGTCGTTAGTCCACATATACGCTTATTATTTCATATAAGTGAAAATTTACATAAGTGAAAATATATTGATTTAAAAAAGAAAAAATTGTTAAATTATAAATTTTACAATAATGGAGGTTGACGACGAATCAAGTGTTGATTGTGACGAATTCATACCGCTAGAACTCTTGGAAGAAGCTAAAAAAATAACATTAAATTTGCTACCTGAAAAATCGAAGCAAAAATATTTGGTGGTGTATAACGACTTCAAAAAATGGAGGAATACGAAAAATACTCAATCATCCTCCGAAGAGATTTTTTTAATTTATTTTAATGAAATCTCTAAAACGTTAGCGTCATCAACTCTGTGGGCGCGTTATTCAATGCTGAAAGCCACATTACAAGCATACGACAACGTGGATATAAAGTCGTACAAAAAATTGTTGTCGTTTTTAAAAAATCAACATAAAGGCCATTCTGCAAAAAAATCTAAAACATTCACACCCATTGAAGTGTCAAAATTTTGTAATGAAGCACCGGATGAATCATACTTAACAACTAAGGTAACTATGCATATGAATGTATCCATGTGTATTTTTTTCCAATTTTCATTCGATAAATGTATAGTTTGTTTGTTTTTCCGAAGGCTTATCGCTTTCGCATGTAGCCAGCAAGTGATCGATAAATGTATAGGAAAAATTGTTTGATTTCTTAGGTCGCTTTGGTCTTGGGCGTCAACGGAGCATGTAGAAAAGCGGAATTGACTCACTTGACTATGAGCAATATTGAAGATCATTCGAATATGTTAATTGTCAATATTCCAAGAACAAAAACATATATTGATAGAACATTCACAGTCACCGGAGACTCCTATCATGTATGTAAAAAATACATGCAGCTGAGGCCACCAAATGCGAAAACTGATCGATTTTTCTTGCAATATCGCAAGGGAAAATTCACAAACCAACCAATTGGCATTAATACTATAGGCGCTATGCCTAAGGAGATAGCGAAGTTTTTGAATTTACCGGATGCGGATCTCTACTCCGGCCACAGCTTCCGCCGTACTTCGGCTACACTTTTAGTAGACAGCGGAGCCGATTTGACAACCCTCAAGCGCCACGGAGGGTGGAAATCAAACGCGGTCGCCGAGGGTTACATAGATAATTCTCTGGCAAACAAGAAAAAAATAGCAGCACAAATTACGAGCTCAATCAAGCTGAATCCTTCTACTTCAACCGCCACAACAGATTCACTAATATCGTCTGTGGAGAGTAAAACATCAGACGGCAGCGACTTGAAACGGACATACGACACAGTAGCTGGTCCATCGGGAATTACGTCTGCAACAGAAGCCGCTTCGGAATCGGTTGAAATGCATTTGGAACCACCACCTTCCAAACAATCGAAGCTTTCCGAACTACTACGCGTCGAAAATAATGATACGGCTAAATGTGTAGTATTATCAGATAGTTCCAAACCAAAACATGTTAATTTAACTTTTAATAGTTGTAACATAACAATCAACATGTTAAACGAAACAAAAGGCTGAGTAATTTTTGTTTTTTGTATATTTCATTATCATATAAAGATTTAATGAAAGGCTAAGTAATTTTTGTTTTTTGTACATTTCATTCTCATATAAAGATTTGTGAAATCATTGAGTTAAAATAAAATAAAATATTTTCATTAAACTCTTTTTTTCGTTTCTTTTCGTGTGGCGGGGGCTTAGACCCTCCCCCCCTGCCGTATTAATGTATTAAGATAATTGCTAAATTACTTCATGAGAAAAAAATTTCATCGCTCTTGTGATCAAACTGCACTATACTTTTATAATCAATTATAAAATTTTAACTTATTTTTATATAGTGGGGGGGGCTCTGCCCCCCCAACCCCCTCGGCGGGGGCTTCGCCCCCTGCACCCCCACCAGCGGCTGTGCCCCTGGACCCCCCCTCGTCCTCAGTCTCCGTATGTATCAGTTCGTCTGTCTTTTATACTATCATTTGAATATATTTAATAATTTGATATTACATACGAATTACCGATGTTCTCGAATTTTGCACAGCTTGTTAGGGAAAATAGTATACGCAACACGTGCGCATAGGTGTCTCCCGCACTCGTCTCTTTGTCGCCCTCGCTTCGCTCGGGCGACAAACCCGACTCGTGCGGGAATCACCTATTTTGCGCACTCGTTACGTAATGTACTATTTCAATATCGAGCTACACCACAAGTAACGACCGGTATCAACCCAGCGGAGCTGCAAATTAATAGACCTCTCAGAACGCGTCTAGACTTGATTAGACCAACATTACGAGCTGAAGTTGAAAATAAACAATCAATTCAAGTACAAAACTTTCACGGAAATCGTAGAATTCAGTTTCAAATAAATGACCCTGTTGTAGCTAAAGATTACAGGACAAATTCATGGCGCCCAGCAATCATAGTAAAGAGGAATAGTTTAGTAACATATGATGTTAAAACCAATGACAATCTTGTGTGGAAGCGCCATATAGACCAATTAAAACCCTGTATTAATACTAGTGAATTATCAAAACCTGAAACTAAAGAAGCCATCACACGTAATATGACTAACAATAAAACATGGCCCAGTAAGATCAGCCTAGAAAACTCAAATAATGACGAATCAGTAGAAATTAAGGAAAATGTAAATAGTAAAATTAAGGAAACAGAAGTGAATGTCAAGGGACTGGCTAAAGCTCCGACCTGTGACAAATCAAAGATGACCGATAAAAATCAAACCAAAGTACAAAAGACGGTTACATTGCGCCATTCAACAAGAATTGTTAAACATCCCAAGAGGCTTATTTTGTAGAAATAGAATTTAATGGACGCAACTCGATGTAAAAAAAAAATAATAAACAATAAATAAAAGAATAAAGGGGAAGGGGTGAACTATTCTGTAATATCTAATGTGTAACTAACTGTAATATCAAGAGACTCGGTAGAGTCTCGCGCCAAGTACATTAAAACCGAACGGGACGACACAGAGTATCTTTACTGCTACGGGAGCTCGAACGCGGAGTGGGGACTTTTATTTATACAAATATCTCCTAAATTATTAGCATTCCGGGAAATTTGGATGCACTTTTGTGACATAAATCGAGGAAGAGCTTTCATTTGAGCCTAATTTCAATTGAATCGATGGTCGGGAAGCTGAGATATGATAATTCTGCTACCCGTTTGCCGTCGTTCGACGAATATTTTTTAAGCACCAACGTCGTCGTCATGATACCGAAACCGCTGCCAATATGAATGGGTAGAAAGGATCGTTACATTATTAGAATATATTTTTTGGACCGAACCATGCGAAACGTGAGTTCTTAAGTAGCGCCCGTAGATGGCAATAGGCAGCGACCACCATTACCGTATCCTAAGTCTATGTCCTGCAGCCGTCAGCGGGCGGGACGCCGTTTTTTCGAATCGCCATTCTCCCGTCCGTCATCCCGATGCTGAACGAACGTAACCAACAAATTCGAGCGCTGTGTGGTCATCTTACTTTCTGGAGCTGTCATACATACCACCTGATTGGGACTTCTGAATCCGTTTGCTCAAATGTTATATTTGTATACTATATATACTCAATAGCTCCGCGGTGACAGTTAGATGAGGTTATGCCATAAATGAAGTTTCTTACTACTATTATAACGAATATACGTGAGCCTTAATATACGTATGCGATTACCAAGTATCGAAGCGTCGAAAGATTCGAAATCATTAACAATAAGTTAATCGTCGATTTAACGCAACAATGATTAAGGAAATCTGATCTATAATACGTGTTGGCGTCCCGAAAAAATAAATTGTTTCATTTCACGCAGTGCGCAGACTCTAAAATTATACAGAAACGATGTTTCAGTTGTTGACAATAATTTTTGAAAAATACATATTTTTATAGAAAATTAAACGTTCAATTGTTGAAAGTATAAAAATTGAATCATGAAATTGATCAAACTTAATATACAATTACTTCTACATTATTTCGCCTTCTTTCACGTCTTTGGCAGGCCGTTTTATAACGAATGTATTGTAACTATTTATTCAATAATTACAATGCGATTTCAACTAAGAATAAAAGTGGCTATTTTTATCTAATAAAATAAAAATGAAATACATTCAATCATCGCGTGTTTCGATATGATCTATAATATTTACTCCTGTGCATTCCAATAATTAGAAGAGAAGAAAATTGTTTTCAAAAAGTAGTGAAATCCCAACAAAGCACCATCGGTGCAAAAAACATCGCCAAGTTCATTAAATTCTTCGGGGAAAAAAGATCCAAATCAATCATTGTGCCAAGTACATGTAACTTCGTATCATGCGTAGGATTACTAGAGAAGACTGGAATAAATATGTAACAAACCAAATTACCAATTGGAAGAATATAAAATTGTCAAAAAAATTAAGAAAAAAAATCAATTAAATTGAATTAAAAAAATAAAATAAAATAAGAAAATGGAGGTAGTGGGACTTGGCGGGCTTTTTACGAGAAAAAAAAATCTAGAATTCTTGTATGGCAATATGACATTAGCTCGCCAAGTCCCACTACCTCCATTTTCTTATTTTATTTTATTTTTTTAATTCAATTTAATTTATTTTTTTTCTCAATTTTTTTGACAATTTTATATTCTTCCAATTGGTAATTTGGTTTGTTACATATTTAATCCAGTCTTCTCTAGTAATCCTACGCATGATACGAAGTTACATGTACTTGGCACAATGATTGATTTGGATCTTTTTTCCCCGAAGAATTTAATGAACTTGGCGATGTTTTTTGCACCGATGGTGCTTTGTTGGGATCTAAACTATCTGTATAAGCTGGATTAGTTCGCCTTGAGCAGTCAGTCGTGTTCGATACCTAGAAGAATAAGCATGTGACTCTTGAAATATAATTATATTCATATTGATAATCATTTGTATAATTAACCAACTCCTTACCCTTAAGACATTACACACATGACATGATTAAATGTAAAAAATTATTAAATGGTGAGGATGAATTCATTTCGTGAACCCTGTTGTAACACCTACTTTTTAGTAGTATTGTACCAGACCCTACTGACACATGACAGTCGATGACGTCACCGACTCTTTCGGTTCACACGACGTGAGGGGCTCGAGGCTATTAATAAAGCTTGCTAATTTCTCTCTTTTGTCTCGCACGTCTCTTTATTCCATCATCTAATCTCTGAACAGGTCAACAGGGGTACACGCCCCCACACACCCCAGATACAAACATTTCAGTATGCATTGCTACCGTTTCAATCTACGGGAAACGCAGTCTTGTTGAAGTGCAGCAAACGTACGCACGCACCTATCAATGGGACCCCACGCGGACCCGTGGATATATTTACATCCACGCCGCAGCCACTACCTCTTGGGCCTAGGCTTCCAGGATCCCAGAAAGCGTCAACGCACAACTGACCACTTCAACCTGCTCTTTCCCGATCTTTCAGATCTGCCCATTTTTTGTAGCAGGGGTCAATGATTTGAATTATTTATTTAATTCGACAGATGTAGGTTTTGCTTAAAACGTCGGAATCTCAACGCGGTCACATGGGCACTTGGGTACCCACGCCGCAGAGAACCCGACGCCTTTGTTTCTACGATCGTGAATCTATTCTGATCCCTCCGTGTCTACCGTCTATATCTCTTGTTATCCTTTCTTATAATCGCTATTCTACTCCGTGTGCCAATCGCACACCTTACGTCTTACCGTTGTAACAGCTGGCGTTCAACTAGCCGAGTCGACTCTCCCGCTATGGTACCGAGAGCGGTGTTTTTCGTTATCACATACCCCCTTCCCGTTTCCAGCTTCGTCCGCCGAATTACAGGTAGAGAAAGACAACAATGGGTGACTCACCGGTCACTATCACTCTCACAAGCATAGGCCGGTCCACTTCAACTTAAATATTTTCTTTTCTTTATTTCTTTTTTAAAAACGAACTAAACATAATATTTTTCTTCAAATCAAACCCTTTTTTTATTCAGTTGGCGACAAGTAAATTACATACTTTTATGAAGTACTGTTTTCAAAATACTGTAGCAACTTGAACTAGATTTATGAAAATCTTTCGGCTCACCTTATTATATGTATTAAGCTGACTCTCGGATCTGTGGGAAGTCCATCCTTCAAGTTTCTGTGGTTATTTATGACCCATTCCTTTGTAATCCTACTTATAATTTAGCTCAACTTGCATGTGAGTGCCCCTAATTTTGTACTGCCGTACAACCTTCACAGGACCTTTCTTGATAATAGAAATAGATGACGAACGGTTGACGTTGGCTGAAATCCCTAGAGTCCTGCATGATCCCATAGATGAAGGAAGTGGCGACTTTCAACTGATCGGTGTTGTTGAATTTAAGCCACCAAAATCTACAACTCGGTCATCTGGTGACATAATTTCAGGTGTAGGTCACTACACTGCGATCGCATTGAGGCCACCACAAGCGTGGGTAGAAATCGACGATCTGCACGACAAACCAAAATTATTATCAGGCAATTACAAAGCAACATCCCATACGCTATGCTATTTCAAATTCAAAAGTGCCTAGAACCTGCATTAAGCTCAAGCTTCGAGACAAAAAAAGATTCAAATCAGCTGCATTTTATTTTATCATTTAGTTCTTAGGTTCTTTAGATTTATCTTGTTATTGGCAAATAATATTTTGTTCAAGTACTTGTAATCTATTGAAGCTCTATGTACACTTGGCGTGATCATAAGTGGCGTAGTTAGACACTACGCGATGAGCTGTAGGTTGGCGTAAAATATCCCTAGTCTAGGCAGCAAACGGGGGTTTGATTATTCGCAAATATCTCGAGAACTGATTGAGATTTTCGAAATTTTAAAAAAGATTCGAAAAGAGGAGGAAATTTACTCAAAAAAGTCTTGACTCCCGGAACTAGACGACCATTATTTCTAATCTTTCTAGAAGCGTGAAAACACGGCCGAAAACGGCTAGTCTGGCTCGTGGGCCGTTTCATTGCGTGACGCGCGCAAGCCAGACTAGCTGTTTTCGGCCGTATTTTCACGCTTCTAGAAAGATTATAAATAATGGTCGTCTAGTTCCGGGAGTCGAGACTTTTTTGAGGAAATTTCCTCCTCTTTTCGAATCTTTTTTAAAATTTCGAAAATCTCAATCAGTTCTCGAGATATTTGCGAATAATCAAACCCCCGTTTGCTGCCTAGACTATAGGGATATTTTACGCCAACCTACAGCTCATCGCGTAGTGTCTAACTACTTCAGTTATGATCTCGCCAAGTGTACGTGGATTCGCATGTGTTTTAAAAACGATTTATGTTAATGTGCATGGATGATTCTTCAAGATTTTTTGGTATCGGCAAATTATAATATTTCGTATTACACAATATACAATAAGTACGCAACCTATTGAGGCTACATGTACGCCCGGTCAGGTTGATTGTGAATCGCTTCGCGGCCAAGCGCGCGTTTGGACAACTTTTTCGCGTAGCTCGGCCGGCTACGAAAAGTAGTCCAAGCGAGCTTGGCCGCAAAGCGATTCACAATCAACCTAACCGGGCGTACGTAGCCTTGCATGTATTTCCAAAATGATTTATCCCTTCCCATTAATTACTGTCTCGATTGAAAGGTATGTGTTGAACCGTACGATCTTCCCCGCTGCACGAAGAGAATTCTATAGGAAAATCTACAATATTTTTATAGTAACTGTGGGATGTATTGTAAAATGGGGTTCTGTCCTATATAGTTCCAAAGTCGTTGATATAATCCTAATGAGAATTACTACAAAAATGGCTAATGTTCAAATGCTGTATAGGACAGAACCCCATATTACAATATATCCCACAGTTACCATGAAAATATTGTAGATTTTCCTATAAAATTCTCTCCGTGTGATTTAAAATTAACGGCAGGGACGGAATTCTGATTTTTAACGCAGGGATTTGGTATTCTTCGCACAATAATGGAATCAACGTTTGGTATTGGTACAACCGTCTTTCAGCCTGTTCCGCTATCACGGTATATCTACCTATTATGCTGATTATTACCATTGTCATTCGCTCACCTGTATCGCTATTTTGTTCGTTACCGTAATTGATGATCTCCCTAATCGTTGACGGATGATTCAACGCCTCAATAATCTCCGTTTGTGACTCACTTTATGTAAGTTGGCTTGATGTGGTCAGGCGTTCTGGTAACTGCCTATTCTCTACCTGAAGTTTGTTTATTCGTTGCAATTCGTTTTCTTGTGCCGCGGTTTACATCTGGATTCGTAGCTGATTCAACTCTTCTAACGTGTCGTCTGTGTTAAATTCATATTCCGCAATTAACGCAAATTGGCGCTAGTGCCGCGTATCTCTACTAGTAGATTCTCACACCTTACATCAAAATGTAAAACTCTTACCTTACTGAGAAATCACGAGAGTCAGCACGATGGTACTACACTAATGGTACACTGTAACTCGGGAAATGCAGAAAACTAAACTGGTCGGGTGGAAAAGTAGATCGCTTTCCTCGCTGTTTCCGGGGATCAAGCGATGATTTCGATATCTTTACCCCTGACTATGAACTTTAGCTACCATGCCGTGAAGTTCTCTTCAGATATCGGGTTTCCTCGTACCTCGTAGTCAGTATCTTGACCAGTTATTGAATAATTGGGTCTCCACCATTCTCACCTCCCTGCCAGAACTTCATTAGCAACGTTGATTTCAAAGCGGTGCCGCCATGATATCAAGCTAGCACCATTACGCGTTTTTCCAAACATTTAAAGAGCATCCAAATGGCCTCTAATTAGCCCTTAATTCCCACGAAGTCAAATTGCAAATTTTCACGTTACTCACCTCGTTTCAGCTATGGCGGTGCAGGCTTGATATCGAACTAACACCACTACGCGTTTTTTAAAAAAATCAAAGAGCATTTAAATCGGCACTAGAGCATCTGAATAGCCTCTGGTTAGCCCTTAATTCCCACGAAGTCAAATTTCAAATTTTCACGTTACTTACCTGGTTTCAGCTATGGCGGTGCAGGCTTGATATCGAACTAGCACCGCCACGCGTTTTTCCGAGAAATCGAAGAGCATTCAAATCGGCATTAGGGCATTTAATTAGCCTCTAATCAGCCCTTAATTCCTACGAAGTGAAATTTCAAATTTTCACGTTACTTACCTGGTTTCAGCTACGGCGGTGCTGGCTTGATATTGAACTAACACCACTACGCGTTTTTTCAAAAAATCAAAGAGCAATATGGTATTCAGGTAATATTTATCACTTTGTGTGGTGGTTCCAGCTTGACATACATGGTCAGTTCCCGCCTGCGATAAGTTCGCTCTTCGAGTAATTTTTCGTACTCGTTGCGGTCTGCCCAAATGGTGAAGTTTATGGATCCTATTTTGATGGTAGAATCATTCTCCACACTTCCAAGGGACGTTCTATTATGATCGTTGCCGTCACTATGAATTGCATAGTTTTCAGGAGTGTAAGATGATATTTGTCGTCGCATGTCATCCTTGCAAACCATCGAATATAAAGTTTTAGCTGACAGTTCATCATTCAGGTCTTTCGCTATCGAACTCCAAATTGGATCCAATTTTGATACAACTTTGTTATTTGGACGTATAATGTCCGTCTCTCTTTTCTTGAGAGCACTGATTACGATGTCGCAATTGACCTTCAAGGGTTTTCCTGGTGCTCGGGGCATTTTCAGACTTGTGCAAGCACTTTCCTCTTTTTAACTTTGCCTTAGCTGAAAAAGCTAACCGAGACTGGGCATAGCTGGCCTCTGCTTCTCGTTATAAAGAAAAGAGATCGAAAAACCCGATATCTGAAGAGAACTTCACGACATGGTAGCTAAAGTTCATAGTTTTCGACGTCCTAGTCTTTCTTTCCATAGCTTTTGACGTCCAGGTTGACCGTTTCATAGTTTCTGGACCTTCAGGTCATCCGCTCTATAGTTTTTTCCGTCTAGGTCGTTTTCTCCATAGTTTTTCGACGTCCTGGTTGTCCGTTTGATAGTTCTCGACGTCCTGGTCATCCGCTTTATATTTTTTGCCGTCGGGGTCGTTCGCTACATATTTTTTGCCGGCCAGGTCCTTTTCTCTACAGTTTTCGACGTCCAGGTTGTACGTTTCATAGTTTGTGGACGTCCAGGTCATCCGCTCCATAGTTTTTGTAGTTCAGGTCGTTCTTTTCATGGTTCGTGACGTCCTGGTCCTTCTTTCTTCAGTTTCCGACGTTCAGGTAGTCCGTCCTATGGTTTTTGGACGTCCAGGTCATCAGCTCCATAGTTTTTGCCGTCGAGGTCGTTTGCTTCATGGTTTCCGACGTTCAGGTCATCCGCTCCATAGTTTTTGCCGGCCAGGTCCTTCTCTCTATAGTTTCCGACGTCCAGGTTGTCCGTCTTATGGTTTTTAGACGTCAAGGTTATCGGCTCCATAGTTTTCGCCGTCCAAGTCGTTTCCTTCATAGTTTTCGACGTCCTGGTCCTTCTTTCTCTAGCTTTCGACGTTCAGGTTGTCCGTCCTATGGTTTTCAGACATCCAGGTTATCGGCTCCATAGTTTTTGCCGTCCAGGTCGTTTTTTTCATAGTTTTCGACGTCCTGGTCGTCCGCTCTATATTTCTTGCTGTCCAGGTCGTTCTCTCCATAGTTTTCGTCGTCCAGGTCGTTCGCTCTATAATTTTCGCTGTCCAGGTCATTCTCCCAATGGATTTTGTCCCTCAGGTCGTTCGCTACATAGTTTTCGACGTTTAGGTTGTCCTTCCAATAGTTTTTGACGTCCCGGTCATCCGCTCCATATTTTTCGCCGTCCAGGTCCTTCTCCACATAGTTTTCGACGTTCAGGTTGACCGTTTGATAGTTTCTGAACCTCCAGGTCATCCGCTCTATATTTTTTGACGTGCAGGTCGTTCGCCACATAGTTTTTGCCGTCCAGGTCCTACTCTTCATTGTTCTCACCGTCTAGGTTGTATGTTCTATGGTTTTTGGACGTCCAGGACATCCGCTCCATAGTTCTTGCTGTCTAAGTCGTTCTCTTCATAGTTTTGGAGAGTCCAGGTCCATTCTTCCATAGATTTCGACGTCCAGGTCATCCGTTTCAAGTTTTCAGACGTCCAGGTCATTCACTCTATGGTTTTCGACGTCCAGGTCATTCTAGTCTAGGTTGTCCTTTTCATAGTTTCTGGACGTCCAGGTCATTCTCTTCATAGATTTCGTCGTTCAGGTCTTTCTCTTCATAGTTTGCGGCGTCTGGGTCGTTCTCTCTATAGTTTTTTACTTTCAGGTTGTTTGTTTTATAGTATTTGGTCGTTTAGGTCATCCGCTTCATGGTTTTTGCTGTCGAGGTCCTTTTTTTCATAGTTTTGGACGTCCAGGTCATCCGCTCCATAGTTTTTGGACGTTCAGGCCGTTCTCTTCATAGTTTTTGACGTCCAGCCCGATCTCTTCATAGTTTTTGACGTCCCGGTCATCCGCTCCATGGTTTTTGCCGTCCGGGTCGTTCTCTTTATAGTTTTCAAAGTCCAGGTTGTCCGTTTTATAGTTCCTGGACGGCCAGGTGATCCGTTCTACGATTTTTGCCGTCCAGGTCGATCTCTCCATGGTTTTTGCCGTCCGGGTCGTTCTCTTTATAGTTTTCAAAGTCCAGGTTGGCGTTCCATAGTTTTTGGACGTCCAGGTTATCCGGTTTATAGTTTCTGCCGTTCAGGTCGTTTTCTCTATAATTTTGATGTCCAGGTTGTCCGTTCTATGGTTTTTGGAGGTCTAGGTCATCCGCTCTATATTTTTTGCCGTCCAGGTCGATTTCTTCATGGTTTCCGACTTCCAGGTTGTCCGTTTCATAGTTTTTGAACGTCCGAGTCTTTTTTTCCATAGTTTTCGACGTCCAGGTTGTCCGTTTCATAGTTTCTGGACGTCCGGGTCATATGCTTTATAGTTCTTGGCTTCCGTTTCGTTTTCTTTATAGTTTTTGGACGTCCAGGTCGTTCTCTTCATAGTTCTAGTTGTCCAGGTTATCCGTTTCATCATTTTTGACGTTTCGGTCATCCGCTCTATATTTTGTGTCGTCCAGGTCGTTTGCTCTATAGTTTTTGCCGTCCAGGTGGATTACTCTATGGTTTTCAACGTCCCGGTCATCCGCTGGATGGTCTCTGCGGTCCAGGTCAATCTCTGCATCGTTTTGACGTCCAGATTGTCCGTGTTATGGTTTTTGGACGTCAAGGTCATCCGCTCTATAGTTTTTGCCGTCCAAGTCGATCTCTCCATGGTTTCCGACGTCCAGGTTGTCCGTGTTATGATCTTTGGACGTCCAGGTCATCCGCCCAAAAGTTTTTGCCGTCCAGGTCGATTTCTTCATCGTTTTTGACGTCCAGGTTGTTCGTTTGAAAGTTTTCGAGAATCCAGGTCCTCCTTTCCATAGTTCTCGATGTCCAGGTCGTCCGTTTCATAGATTCTGGACGTCCTGGTCATCCGCTGGATGGTTTCTGCGGTCCAGGTCAATCTCTTCATGGTTTTTGACGTCCAGGTTGTCCGTTTTATAGTTCCTGGACGGCCAGGTGATCCGTTCTACGATTTTTGCCGTCCAGGTCGATCTCTCCATGGTTTTCGACGTCCAGGTTGTCCGTTTTATAGTTCCTGGGCATTTCGGTCATCCGCTGTATATTTTTGGCCGTTCAGGATTTTCTCCTAATAGATTCCGTCGTTCAGCTCGTTTTCTTCATAGTTTTCGTCGTTCAGTTCGTTCGCTACATAGTTTTGGACGTCCAGGTCGTTTTTTTCATAGTTTTCGACGTCCAGGTCGATCTCTTCGTACTTTTTGACGTCCCAGTCATCCGCTCCATAGTCTTCGCCGTCCAGGTCGTTCTCTCGATAGTTTGCGGCGTCCAGGTCGTTTCCTCTATAGTTTTTGACTTTCATGTTCTTCCTACTATAGTATTTGGTCGTCTAGGTCATCCGCTCCTTGGTTTGCGCCGTCCAGGTCGTTCTCTCCATAGTTCGCGACGTCCGGGTCCTACTTTCCATAGTTTCTGACGTCCAGGTTGCACGTTTCATGGATTCGGACGTCCCGGTCATCCGCTCCATATTTTTCGCCGTCCGGGCCATCTGCTTCATATTTTGCCGTCCAGATCCTTCTCTTTATAGTTTTTGATGTCCAGATTGTCCGTTCCATAGTTTCTGGAGGACCAAGTCATCCGCTCCATAGTTTTTGCCGTCTAGATCGATCTTTACATAGTTCTTGACGTCCCGGTCATCCGCTCTACATTTTCTGTCGTCCAGGTCATTCTTTTCATAGATTTTGTCGTTCAGGTCGTTCGCTACATAGTTTTTGACGTCCAGGTTGTCCGTTTATTAGTTTTTGGACGTCCAGGTCCTTTTCTTAATAGTTTTTAAGGTCCCGGTCATTGGCTCTATATCTTTTGCCGTCTGGCTTCTTCTCTCATAGTTTTCGACGTTGAGGTTGTCCGTCACATAGTTTTCGACGTCCAGGTTATCCGTTTTATAGTTTCTGGACGTCCAGGTTACTCGCTCCATAGTCTATACTCGCTTTATAGTTTTCGCCGTCCAGGTCGATTTCTTCATAGTTTTCAACGTCCCAGTCATCCGCTTCATGGTTTCTGCCGTCTAGGTCGATCTTTTCATGGTCTTCCCAGCAAACACGTAAGGTACCATTTACAAAATCATTCTATCACAAAATGATATTTTTGCTCTGTAACATAATAACGTCGTAGTTTTGTATCGAAGACATCAATCCCGTAACTAAGCTATAAGCTGTACATACCACTGTGACGTGACAGTAATGTAACACAGCAATAGAATTGTTACATGATGTAGTTCCGTGATTTTACGTGCTATCAAAATTACGTATCTGATACGTCAAGTGTTTGATGTAAAAGTGACATATCTCAGTTCTGTAATTCTCATACAATATTTCTCCGTGAATGTTACATGGTATATATAATATCCAGAACATTCAATGAATCATAATGATTATTCATATACTTATATAGTCTATTATCATACATGCGTGGCAACAACTGCATGTATGTATCGCATGATATCTCACTCATTGAAACCTAATTAAGTGATATCATATATTACATTGTAACTTAGTAATTTATTTTCGAGCTCGTGCTGTAACAAGAGGTAACACAGAAGATATAGCGAATAGGGTATTAATTTCTCCGGGTAAAATTATAGTTACCTTTTCAAAGAGGTGTCAGAGCCCCAGTACGTCTTTATATATATAATATATTTGCAATATCTATCAGTATTCCGGTTGACTGATCGCCATGGATTCTTTCCAAGGTGAGTACATTAAAAACAAATTTTTTCTCGTCGCGAATACCAGATACTATTATTTTAAACCGTTACCAAAGCCTGACATAACCTGAAATGCTCGTATATGTTGACCTATGTATAGCTGCATATCATCAATTAATGCTGATGCTTTCGATCCTTGAATTAAATTTCATATGCCAATAGATCCACTTTAGATAATTGATTTTTTTCGTTGATTTAACTGTAACAGCCGTCAGTTGACGTGTTTTCTAGATTCAAGTTATTATATTTATCCATAGATATAGGATTGTAATCATTATTGGCAATGAAAATTATAAATTTTTCTGTACAAAAACTTTGTGACATGTAAATGTATAATTTGTATAGTGTATATACATGGTGTTTTAGAGTAAAAATTCAAGATGCCGAAGATTAAAAAAAATATGGAAAGTATGTCTAAACGACACCTACAGCGACTGAAAAAAATGGAGAAAAATAGAATGAAAGATTTTCGTGCTATCTCATATGTACCTGAAGTACGTCCTATATCGAATTAAACACCTAGTGAAATGAGTATCTCTGGGGTTAATTCCAACAATTATCCCGATGATTATGATCAATTTTCAATTGCTGATAATTATTGCTATCAGTCTGAGGTTATACCAAACATTACCACTGAAAATAAGGTACCTGAATCTAATGATTCTCATGATGCTTCATTGCTCCGACAAAGTGCCTGTAATATTGTGGAATTAAAATTCGTGGGAAAAAACCTTGCGTCAGAGCTTTGCAATTGGGCATCAGATGCATGTATCGCCCAGAAGCATCTGAGCTCTTTATTGACAATTCTACGGCATCATGGACATGAGGCAGAATCACCTTCCGATCCAAGAACATTATTACGCACTCCAAAGAGCGTAACGCTCATTGATATACATCCAGGCAAATATTACCATTTCGGGCTACCTGATGCACTCACCAAGAGTGTACTGAGGAATTATGCTTCGGAGAATTTACCGGACAAAATCAAGTTCAATACTCATATCGATGGCCTACCTTTGTCGAAAAGTTCTACTACCCAGCTATGGCCGATTTTGATATCTATTGATGATAAATTCTACACCAAGGATCCTTGTATTGTTGGCGCATACATTGGAAATTCGAAGCCTAGTAATTGTAATGATTTTTTAAGTTATTACTTCGAAGATGCTAAAAAATGTGTATAAATGGTTTGAAAATTGGCAACAAAATAATATCAGTAGCCACTCATCTTTTCATTGGCGATGCGCCTGCCATAGCTTGGGTGAAGTGAACAAAATCATTCAATTCGTGCCATGGTTGTGGAAAATGTGAAGTGGAAGGTGAATTTGTAAAACGTCGTATGACATTTCCAAATTTAAACGCACCCCTAAGAACAGATGAGTCATTTGCTCAAAAGACTGATGAAGATTATCATAAAAATACTTCAATTCTGGAAAAGCTGAATATTAATGTGGTCTCAGACTTTCCAATAGAGCCTCAACATCTCATCTACCAAGGTGTCGTGAAAAAAATACTGCAATTTTTAGTAAAAGGCAAACAGAGTGTACGCATGAAACAATCAGACATTGCATCTGCTTCATCTCAGTTGTTATCATTTCGGAAGGTAATTCCTAAAGAGTTTGCACGACGACCTAGGCCATTAAGTGAGGTTGATAGATACAAAGCAACAGAATTACGACAAATTTTGCTGTACACGGGACCTGTGATTTTTCGTAACAGATTAGATAATGATAAATATAAACATTTTCTTAGCCTTAGTATTGCGGTTCGTATTTTATCCAGTAATGATTTTCATGTTAAATTTAATGAATATGCTCGAAACCTACTGAAATATTTTATTGAAAATTATAGTAACCTTTATGGTGCAGAAAATTTGACATACAACGTCCACAATCTAATTCATATTTGCGATGATGTGTTAAGATTAGGTCCTCTTGAAAAATTTAGTTCATTTAAATACGAAAACTTTTTACAAAAATTGAAAAAACTCATCAAAACTTCCGGCAATGAACTGCAACAACTTGTGAATAGAATAACAGAGCAATGAAACCATCAAACGATTGAGAATTTCAAGGAAGAGGAATACCCAATTGTTAAGTTCAATGGGCAGATACGAGGCGAAAAACAGGACATAAAATCAATTCAGTTTCATAATTATTTTTGTAACTTGAAGAAAAACAACAACTGCGTATACACAATTGATGGAAGTATTGTGTTAATTGAAAATATTTATTTGGATAAACAGATTATTCATATATATGGACGAAAATATACAGATCCAACTGCTTTGTTCGAAACACCTTGCGATTCCACAATACTCGATATCAGAATCGATACTGAAAGAAAATTCTCGCCAATAACTATACCTGCGTCGAAAATAACACAAAAATGTATAAAATTATCATTAAATTCACTTGTAAGTGCTGTATTTCCACTAATTCATCAAGATTAAATATCACGTGAAACTCAGCCATACAAGAAACTCAAAACGTAATCATACGTGTATTCAAATTTAACATGGCCACTGAGCTCGCATAAACAACTGTTCAAAAAATTTACGTTCTGACCAGAAAACTCGTCTTAATTGTTTTGTTGCATTCGTAAATTACTGAAATAAACTTTTATGCAATAAATGAAAAGAAAAAGGGTGGATTTCCCTGTATAAAAAAATTAATATAATAAAATGAACGGAAAGTACATAGTTTATATAAATACCGCGGGCTACACTACCAGAAATATGGTGACCGACGCTATATTGGTGGACACATCTCTCATAAGAAGTGCCGTAACTGTGTGAACTGTGACGCAATTACACCTATATAACCTATATCTACGACAAGCTACTAATCGCGTGGGTTACAACGTGGTTTCAACGTGGGTGGTTGATGCAACAGGTATTTGGGGATTCAATAATAACAGTAGCTTTTCTTTATAGATCTCCATAAAAATACAAATTATATATTTTGAAATCTAATAGCCTATATTGTGGAATTCTATCATCTTGTTGTGATCAAAATGAGTATAAATCTCTATCCTAACCTATTCCATTACAGAGATTGGTGAAATGGCTACTGCTTAAAAGCAATATGCGGTAGTCACGTTTGTGGATGAGAATGCAGTTGACGGTGAAACCGAGACTTCGGAAATCCCGAGCTGTTGGCTTACACTTGATTTAAAAAGATGTTGGTGGCCCAAAACTCGAGATGTTGCTCAATATATTTCTAAAAGCATTCCTCCTGATGAACGGAGTTCTAAATGGAGTCTTCACAAAATTACATTTGAAGGGTTTTATGGTGAGTATATTACCTATTGAAGACCATTATATTTCTCTCATATTGCAACTTAGATTTATTAGAAATTTATTTCTTCATACTCTACGACATGAAATAGAAATGACTACTATGTCACGGAACCTTACATAGGTATATAATATACAAATATGCAAAACTCAAATTATTTACAACACATAATACTATATATTCTTATGTCGAACATGAAGGATACTTAATGTCTGAATAAAGAGTAACAAAATCGAAACACTAGATTCAAAATGCGTTCGTCCAACTGCCAATTAGTATATTAATATTAAATTCAGTATAAAAAACATCATCCAATATTTTCAATTAATATTATAACAAATAGCAAAATCCAGGAATGTGATAAATGATGCATCTCCATGTACTTTTCGTAAAACGAAAAATGTTCAATTGACATTATAAGTATGAGAATAGATACATGATGTTTCAGCCTCTCGTTTTATGAGGTACACCCTTTATGGGATTGTGACGTCTTTTATCGACAATTAAGGTGATCAATCACCAAAATGTCTGTAGAAATTCATTATAAGTTTGAATGTATAAATATGTGATATATTTTGGACAGAATAAAAATGCATTTTTCCAGACAATTTAAAAACAGCACGGAGGAAAGCAGAATATATGTCTGCAGGCTCTTCAAGTGATGAGGCTGATTTATTGACACATAATAAGCGTTATGTGAAGATAAGAACTAAACGCATGGATAGTATACTGGAATCAAAATCGGATTCAGACGAGGAGGAAATTTTGCAAAAAATTCCTGATCCACCAAAATTAACATCACAAAAGAATGATACCAAGATTACTGAACAAGCTAGCTGCAAAACACCTGTATTGGGTTCTCAGATAGGCAGGTTCATAATCTACAGTTAAAACCACAGTTAACGTCGTTCAAACAAAATATCGCGACTATTGTCGAATTGAGACCAAAAATTTCTATATGGAAATCCATACGTGAAATCACATATGAAGGTGTGAAATAGTGTTGAATGAATACCATGTTACAACAATAATAATATTGTCCAAATTTATTACAAAATCGAATATTATATGCATTCGTGTTAATTCATCGGACGCATTAAATCCCCGTTAGTTTGCTGAATTTTTTCCATTATGAATTTGTATAATCTTGGATAAGATTATATTGGAAATTAAAGGCTTCGAAAATTTTTCTGAAATGCCCTCCTGTAGGGTTATTTGATTCGGCCTGTAATTACCGAATCTCTCTTCTTGAAAACTTTCATGTATCTGTATTCTTGAAAGTTCTTGCAGGTTATCCACAATAGTTAGTTGATATATAAACCTTTTATCTTCGAAAGATACTTTTGGCAAGGAATCCGAAGGAACCGAAATGAACATTTATTCTCAAAGCGACTTGATACTGAATCTTCAAGGCAGAAGAAACATGAACACAAACCCAGGTAGAGATATGGAAATATCAATGTGTTATATAATTCTTATTCTTTCTCTGCAAACTTAAATGGGCAGTTCAGAGTAAATTAGAATATCGACGCTTCATAAGTCGCTGATCAAAAGAACATATTATTATTCAATGGAAATGATTTGATTACACCCCTTAAATTCTGCGCAATCACCGGATATGAATTATCTCTTTAATATGATTCGATAGCCCAGCTATATAAAATTCATTCAGACAAGATTCTGTGGAACCAGATATGCTGGTTATACCTCGAATCACATTTTCAAATTTTCACTGATTAGAATAAGATACGGGACAATAAATTAAGTCTGAAGAAATAATGGCACTTCTAGTTTTTAGTCGACTCATAAGTCATGTGACCAATTTTAAGCCATTTGGTCTGTGTACCTATAATCTAATATAATACAATACAACGCCTTTTTTAATTTACAGACTTTGTCAGTACCATCATCGTATCCTAGAGGTTGTTTCACATACACCTCGGACTTTACGTTACCATTCAGGAATGCCGTTTCCACATCCATTTGTGAAATTTTCAATCCACACTGACAACAATATGCTAATAACAGTTTTAGCGTTTGTATCTTAGCTACGGGAGAGTACACATCTTCTAGTATTTCAGTCTGTTGAAATCCGCGTACAACTAATCTTGCTTTCTTTCTATTATCCGATTTACTCGTAAATACCAATTTTAAATCTAACGCCTTTTTATCTTTGGGTTTTTCGACTAGTTTCCACGTTTTATTTTTACAGAGACAATTCATTTCACGCTCCATTGCTTCTTTCCATAAATCATTATCTTTACTGTTTAAGGCTTCCTTATATGTTAATGGACTATCTGCACTAACAACGTTCACATAAACGCAATTTGTGCTCAATGAATTTTCTCCATATCTATCAGGTTTTTTTCTGTCGCGAACTGATCTTCTTATTTCGTTTTCGAAATCATCATTTGAATCAACCGATTTGTCACTTAATTTTCTATTTTTCTTATTTACCAAGTTTTCCGTTTTCCCATTGTATTCTCCTTTTTCCTTTGTTTCGCTCGTTACAGATCTTTCGTCAATACTCTCTTCAGGTTCACTGTTGTTATCGTCATCGCCTCTGAAGCCTACTAAATTTTGTTCTTCCTCAACAATATCGACGTGTCTTGCTATAGTGATTTTATTATTCACCAAGACTCTATACCCAACGTTTTCATAACCTACGAGTATGCCTAAATCAGCCTTTCTATCCCATTTCGTGTCTCGTTTTACTTCCGGTACTCTTACAAATACTTTGCTCCCGTACAGTCTAAAATTGCTAATATTTGGTTTCTTTCCAAGTAGTATCTCAAACGGGGTTTTATTTTCCACCGTGTTCGCAATCGTTCTATTTTTCAAGTACACTGTCGTTTTGACTACTTCTGGCCAATATTTTCTATCTAAATTTGAATCCTGCAATAGACACCTGGCTGAGTCCATAACGGTCCTGTTATACCGCTCAGCCGTTCCATTTAACTCATGCACATACGGTGGGCATGGTTCTATAATAATTCCTTTTTCAGTAGCTATATTTTCAATTTCTTTATTCATGTACTCGCGTCCGTTATCACATCTTAATTTTTTGATCTTTTTCCCAGTTAAATTTTCGACTTTATTGATATAATCTCTAAAACAGTTGTGTACCGCTTGTTTCGATTTTATTGTGTAAACCATCGCGCATTTACTATAATCATCGATCAATATCAAAAAATATTGTGATCCGTCAAATCCAGTAGTTTTGTGAGGCCCATTTAGGTCCGTATGTATTAGTTCCAAACTTTCTTTTGACCTACTTCTCTCATTTTTGAATGGCAAATTGTGCATCTTATTCTGTATACACGTTCCACATTTCAAATATGTAGACTCCAAATTTTTCGGTAGTCCATCGACTAATTTTTCTTCGCACATCGTACTTAAATATTTGAAATTTACGTGTCCCAAAATTCTATGAAACTTTTCTTTTTGTATCATTTTTTCCACGTTTCCTGCACATGTTTCTTTTTTATCAATGTAACTGCTTACTTTATACAAACCATTATTTTTGTACGCAACCCCAATTAAATCTCCCATTCCATTATAAATTTTCGAAGTTTTTCCAATCGAGATGATTTTGTTTTCATTCGTTACTTTCGCGAAGCTAATTAAATTTTTGTCCATCTCTTTCACGTAGAACACATTCGGAATTGTAATCCCCTTTTTTTCCCCTTTAACAATGAAATAGGTTAAGATCTTTCCTACTTTAGTTCCTTTTAACGTTCTGCCATCGCCAACTTTTACGTTAATTGGATTTTTTAGAGTTACTGACTCGTGAAAAAATGTATCATCGTTTATGATGTGATCAGAACAACCGCTATCTAAAATCCAATCGATTCTGTTGTTATCACAATTGTACGCAACTACCTTTTTTTCCTGTTCATTTTTACGCTCTACCTGCGTGATGAATGATCCACTGGCGTAGTCATCGTTGTAGGTGTGGTGCGCTGCTCCGTCGGTAGGTTGCTGACGGCCCCTGCCTCGTCCTCTACCGAAGCCTCGTCCGCCGCGTCCCCTCCACCCCCGGAACTGCTGCTGTCTCGGCTGTTGGCGAGCACCTCCTAGCCCTGGTGCTCCCCCTCCGGCTCCACTGCCGTTGCTGGATCCAGCTTGTCGGTTCCAGCAATCCTTGCTCACGTGTCCAGGCTTTCCGCACTCGTAACACGTTGGCCTTTTTTCAGTTTTGAACGCACTCGTTTTATTTTTGTTCGAGTCGTTCTGATTTTTGATTTCCCACATGCTTATTTTATTTTTCATGAATTCACAATTTCGATCACTGTCTTTCAACGCATCTATTGGATCTCCAATGTAATTATATGAGTCTGGCAATGTTTTTAGCATGTAATCTAATTTTTCACGTTCATCGACTCGCCCTCCAGCACTTTTGAGCTCGTTGACTAACCTTTCGAAATCGTTGAAAAATGTACTCGAGTCATCGTAATCTTTGAGCTTCAATTTGTCCAATCTGCTTCTTATGCACATCTGCAATGCCGAGGATTCTTTGAGATACATCTGGTCAAATTTTTTCATAATTTTATACGCTGAACCCTCGCCGTTCACAAATTCTAATTGTTCGTCTGTAATACTACAATATATGTAGTTCATTGCTTTTAGATTTTTTCCAATCGTCTTGATTTTCATCTTCAGCTCTTTCTCGTGTCGCTGTCTCGTGACACTCTTTCCATTCCAAGTACAGTAAGATTCTTTTTTTCCACAAGCTGTAGTTTTTTCCATCGAATGTTTTACACCTTAATTCACCTTCTTTCGACATTTTCACTTTAACTCGTTCACTTTTCTTTTCATCAAAAATTAAATATTTTAGAATCAGCACCTTTTCACTTTCTTTTATTAACAATTTTTTCAGATATCTTCTGAATTTTTTTGACGATTCCGAATCGGCGTTTTCAATTTCTTCTAGCGTAGTGTCAATTTCTATTTTTTTCATTGAGATCACTTTTGCCGAATAATTCACTCCCGCGTGGCCACATAACTTTTCATGCTCCAACCACGCTCTGCTACCATGTTAAGATAATCAGAGGTTTTTGGACAAAAATATATATAAACGTGACTTCCACGTTATTCACTTTATTATAGTTTATTGTATAAATCAATGATACATCTTAGATTGTCTATATTAATATCGATTCTTGTAACGAGCAAAGAGCGGCCTCGTGCCAGCCATGCTTATTCCCTTTTGTACAGATCTCTCTCTCCTTTTCCTGTACAGAGTTGCCCTCTCGCCGCGCTTGCGCGCTTTCCACGCGCACGCATACACTAGTCCAGACTATGAATTCACATATCTCAACAAATATGTCATGTATTATTTTTCTTGCCAGGTCGCATATCTCTCTCAAATTGGTGGCGCATGTGCCAAGGAATGTATCAGAAGACTTTTGGCAAAAGTATTTTCGATCTCACTAGCCAATGTGTCATCTTGGCAAGGACAACTTGGAAATTTCAAAGTTGGAGAACTCAAAATAATCAGCATGATTAAAGGTTCGTATACCTGCAGCTTTTCATTCAACAATTTTCATAGCAGTGACATTTTATGGTATTTATGGATCTATATGCTTTTTTCAGATGCTGTACGAGTTTCGTATTCATGTACCGATAAATTTTTTGAAGATGAGGGGAAAGAGTGGTTCCGTCAAGGCACACAACGGTATAAAAGGATGCATAAAAAAATCGTGACCAGAGTTGCAGGAGATAATATTTCAGATGTTGCTGATCTTCCCGAATAATTCTTTCGCAATTTATTACATTTATTTTATAGCGATGATTACACTCAACTGTGATATGACTCATTCTCAGTGTGTCTAGTTCTAATTAGATATCTAAGTTTCTTCATTCTTACCATAGATATATTGTTCTTACCAATTACTCGTCAGTAATATCATAATGCTGAGCACGTGACATACAGAGAGTTTTCGTGGAAGCGGGCCAGTCGGTTGCGCCCGAGATATGCAACTGAGGATACAATTACTAACCACGAAAATTTTACGTGCGTGATCTTCGCTGGCATAAGCAGTCAGGAGCTAGCGAAGATCACGCACGTAAAATTTTCGTGTGTTAGCATTTTATCCTAACTTACCGACACGCTCGCGCGACCGGACTGGCCCGCTTCCACGAAATCTCTCTGTATAACTTCATGTAGCATTATACCTATATATTCACTTTTTATTTTATTTACTGCTTTTTACTTACTTCGCGTTGTGTACTAGGAAACATACTGCTCGGAGAAAATACTCAAATATTCGAATAGCGAATATAAAGGTGTTGATGAAAAAATATCTGTGAACACCTTTCGGAAAATGACTGAAAAATAATATACTAATTACCATATGCACTAGTCATGCCGGAGTTTCAGTACAATTGATAATGTATCTATACCAGAGTGATGTAAGATTTAATGAATATTTTTTTTGTTTATATGAAAAAAAAAACTGTACTTGTCACTTGGAACGCAAATAAAATTAATGAATACACTGCATTCAAATTCATTGTCAATTGATTAATTCCTATGATAAACGACAGTACGTCGTAACATACATGATAATCGTACGTCGTACGATTACATGAATGATGTTTTACATGATACAGAAAATATCTGTTAATGATATGTATGTCCATACATAACCGTTCTCTGAATATTCCGAAACAATTTCAAAACAACTGTATGTAACAATCGCGTCACTGTAACAGAAATTGTGACGACATTTTTGAGAACCAGCGCTACCTCAATCGCGTGACATTCAATATAACTGTGACATCCCATATAACTGATGATACATCGCATACACGTATTTGGAATGTAACTGTGTTTGCTGGGTTCGATGTCCAGGTTGTCCGTTCTAGAGTTTCTGGACGTCCAGGTCATTATCTCCATAGTTTTTGTCGTCCAGGTCGTTCGCTACATAGTTTTCGTCGTCTAGGTCCTTTTTTTCATAGTTTTCGAAGTCCGAATTCTCCGTTCCATGGTTTTTGGACGTCCAGGTCATCCGCTTCATAGTTTTTGGACGTCCAGGTCCTTCTCTTCATAGTTTTCTACGTCCAGGTCGATCTCTTCATAGTTTTTGACGTCCCGGTCATCCGCTCCATGGTTTTTGCCGTCCGGGTCGATCTCTTCATGGTTTTTGACGTCCAAATTGTCTGTTTTTAGTTTCTAGACGTCCAGGTCATCCGCTCCATAGTTTTTGCCGTCCTGGTCGATCTCGCCATGGTTTTCGCCGTCTAGATTGTCCGATTTATAGTTTTTGGACGTCCAGGTCATCCGCTCCATAGATTTCGCAGTCTAAGTTGTCCGTTTAATGATTTCTGGACGTCTAGATGATCCGCTTCATAGTTTTTGCCGCCCAGTTCGATCTCTTTATAGTTTTTGCCGTCCGGGTCGTTCGCTACAGAGTTTCTGGACGTCGAGGTCATCCGCTCCATAGTTTTCAACGTCCGGTCGATCTCTCCATGGTTTTCGCCGTCTAGGTTGTCCGATTTATAGTTTTTGGACGTCCAGGTCATCCGCTCCATAGTTTTCGCCGTTCAGGTCGTTCTCTGTATAGTCTTCGACGTCCGGGTTGTGCGTTTAATAGTTTCTGGGCATCCTAGTCATCCGCTGTATATTTTTGGTCGTCCGCGTTTTCCTCCTAATAGATTCTGTCGTTCAGGGCGGTCTCACTATAGTTTTCGACGTCCAGGTTGTCCGTTTCATAGTTTCTGGACGTCAAGGTCATCCGCTCTATAGATTTCGACGTCTAAGATGTCCGTTGCTTAGTTTCTGGACGTCAAGGTGATCCGCTCGCTAGTTTTTGCCGCCCAGGTCGATCTCTGCATAGTTTTTGACGTCTCGGTCATTCGCTTTATAATTTCTGCCGTCCGCGTAGGTTGCTTCATAGTTTTTGCCTTCCAGGTTGATCTCTTTATGGTTTTCGACGTCCAGGTCGTCCGTGTCATAGTTTTTGAACGTCCAGGTCCTTTGTTTCATAGTTTTTGACGTCCAAGTCGATCTCTCCATAGTTTTTGACGTCCCGGTCATCCGCTCCATGGTTTTAGCTGTCCGGGTCGTTTTCTTCATAGTTTTCAACGTCCAGGTTGGCGTTCCATAGTTTCTGCCGTTCAGTTCGTTTTCTCCATAGTTTTTGACGTCCAGGTCGATTTCTTTATAGTTTTCAACGTCCCGGTCATCCGCTTCATGGTTTCTGCCGTCCGGGTCGATCTCTTCATGGTTTTTGACGTCCAGGTTGTCCGTTTTGAAGTTTTTAGACGTCCAGGTCATTCACTCCATGGTTTTTGCCGTCCAGGTCGATTTCTTCATAGTTTTCAACGTCCCGGTCATCCGCTTTATGGTTTCTGCCGTCCAGGTCGATCTCTTCATAGTTTTTGACGTCCAGGTTGTCCGTTTTATAGTTCCTGGACGGCCAGGTGATCCGCTCTACGATTTTTGCCGTCCAGGTCGATCTCTCTATAGTTTTTGACGTCCAGGTTGTCCGATTTATAGTTTTTGAGCGTCCAGGTCATCCGCTCTATAGATTTCGACGTCTTAGTTGTCCGTTTAATGATTTCTGGACGTCTAGATAATCCGCTTCATAGTTTTTGCCGCCCAGTTCGATCTTCCTATAGTTTTTGACGTCCCGGTCATCCGCTTTATAATTTTTTGCCGTCCGGGTCGTTCGCTACATAGTTTTTGCTGTTCAGGTCCCTTTTTACATAGTTTTCGACGTCCAGGTTGTCCGCTTCATAGTTTTTGGACCTCTAGGTCGTTTTTCCCATAGTTTGCTATGTCCAGGTTGTCCATTCTATGGTTTTTGGAGGTCTAGGTCATCCGCTCTATGGTTTTTGCTGTTCGGGTCGTTCTCTTCATAGGTTTTGTCGTCCAGGTCGTTTGCTACATAGTTTTGGCCGTCCTGGTCCCTCTTTTCATGGTTTTCGATGTCCAGGTTGTCTGTTCTATAGTTTTTGGACGTCCAGGCTATCCGCTTCATAGTTTTCGCCGTTCAGGTCGTTCTCTGTATAGTCTTCGACGTCCGGGTTGTGCGTTTAATAGTTTCTGGGCATCCTAGTCATCCGCTGTATATTTTTGGTCGTCCACGTTTTCCTCCTAATAGATTCTGTCGTTCAGGGCGGTCTCACTATAGTTTTCGACGTCCAGGTTCTCCGTTTTATAGTTTTTGGAACTCTAGGTCATTTTTCCTATAGTTTCTTATGTCCAGGTTGTCTGTTCTATGGTTTTTGGAGGTCCAGGTCACCCGCTCTATGGTTTTTGCTGTTTGGGTCGTTCTCTATATAGTTTCTGTCGTCCAGGTCGTTTGCTACATAGTTTCGGTCGTCCTGGTCCTTCTCTCTATGGTTTTCGATGTCCAGGTTGTCCGTTCTATAGTTTTCGGACGTCCAGGTTACCTGCTTCATAGTTTTTGCCGTTTAGGTCGTTTTCTCATTAGTTTTTGACGTCAGGGTCGATCTCTCTATGGTTTTCGACGTCCAGGTTGTCCATTTTATAGCCTACGGACGTCCAGTTGATCCGCTCCTCATAGTTTTTGTAGTCCAGGTCGATCTCTCTATAGTTTTTGACGTCCCGGTCGTCCGTTTCATAGGTTTCAGAGTTCCAGGTCGTTTTCCCTATAGTTCACGATGTCCAGGTCGGCCGTTATATAGTTTATGTAGGTCTATGTCATCCGCTCCATAGTTTTTGCTGTTCGGGTCGTTCTTTCTATGGTTTCTGATGTCCAGGTTCTCCGCTCCATAGTTTTTGCCATCCAGGTTGTTTTCTCCATAGTTTTCGACGTCGAGGTTGTCCGTCCTATAGTTTCTGGACGTCGAGGTCATCCGCTCCATAGTTTTCAACGTCCAGTCGATTTCTCCATGGTTTCCGACGTCCAGGTTGTCCGTTTCATAGTCTCTGGACGTCTAAGTCATACGCTCCATAGTTTTTGCCGTTCGGGTTGTTTTTTTCATAATTCTTGACGTCCAGGTCGTCCGTTTCATAGTTTTTGAACGTCCAGGTCCTTTTTTCCATAGTTTTCGACGTCCAGGTTGTCCGTTTCTGTTGAAATAGAGCAAACAGCGTATTCCCGCGCTAGTTTAAATTAGTTATAAAGTACACATGTGATTCAAATATGTCTGTACGTTATACTTCCTGTCTTACCTTACTTCCTCCTTGAGTATGAATAAATATACACATGTACGTTCGTTGATAAATTCATAATTTTGTGTATCCAGTTTATTTATTACCCGATTTTAACCATCCATGGCTTATTCTAACAGTTTCATAGTTTCTGGACGTCCGGGTCATTTGCTCTATAGTTTTTGCCTTCCGTTTCGTTTTCTTTATAGTTTCTGATGTCCAGGTCGTCCGTTTTATGGTTTCGGAACGTCCAGGTAGATCTCTTCATGGTTTTCGCCGTTTAGGTTATCCGCTTCATAGTTTCTGCTGTCCAAGTCGTTCTCTTCATAGTTTTTGACGTCCAGGTTGTTCGTTCTACAGTTTTTGGACGTCCAGGTCGAGCGCTTTATAGTTTTTGATGTCCAGGTTGTCCGTTCTATAGTTTTTAGACGTTCAGGTTATCTGCTCCATAGTTTTCGCCGTTCAGGTCGTTCTCTCTATAGTTTTTGACGTCCGGGTCGATTTCATCATGGTTTTCGACGTCCAGGTTGTCCGTTTAATAGTTTTTGGATTTCGAGGTCGTTTTTACTATGGTTTCCTATGTCCAGGTTCTCCGTTCCATGGTTTTTGGAGGTCCAGGTCATTCGCTCCATGGTTTTTGCTGTTCGGGTCGTTCTCTTCATAGTTCTTGTCGTCCAGGTCGTTTGCTACATAGTTTTGGCCGTCCAGGTTCTTCTCTTTATAGTTTTCGATGTCCAGGTTGTCCGTTTCATAGTTTCTGGACGTCGAGGTCGTTCTCTATATAGGTTTCAACGTCCAGGTTGTCCGTTTCATAGTTTTTTGACGTTCACTTCATCCGCTCCATAGTTTTTGCTGTCTAAGTCGTTCTCTTCATAGTTTCCGATGTCCAGGTTGTCCGTTTTATAGTTTTCGACGTCCAGGTTGTCCTTCTCATGGTTTTCGACGTCTGGGTCGTTCTGTCCATGGTTTTGGTCGTTCAGGTCGTTCTCTCTATGGTTTTCGAAGTCCAGGTTGTCCGTTTTATAGTCGTCGGACGTCGAGGTCATCCGCTTCATATTTTTTGCCGTCCAGGTCGTTTTTTTTATAGTTTCTGTCATTCAGGTCGTTCGATTCATCGTTTTTGCCGTTCAGGTCCCTTTTTCCATAGTTTCCGATGTCCAGGTTGTCCGTTTTATAGTTTCTGAACGGCCAGGTGATCCGCTTCATAGTTTTCGCTGTCCAGGTTGTCCGTTCTATGGTTTTTGGAGGTCCAGGTCACCCGCTCTATGGTTTTCGCCGTTCGGGTCGTTCTCCATATACTTTCTGTCGTCCAGGTCGTTTGCTACATAGTTTTGGCCGTCCTGGTCCCTCTCTTCATGGTTTTCGATGTCCAGGTTGTCTGTTCTATAGTTTTTGGACGTCCAGGCTATCCGCTCCATAGTTTTCGCCGTTCAGGTCGTTCTCTGTATAGTCTTCGACGTCCGGGTTGTGCGTTTAATAGTTTCTGGGCATCCTAGTCATCCGTTGTATATTTTTGGTCGTCCACGTTTTCCTCCTAATAGATTCTGTCGTTCAGGGCGGTCTCACTATAGTTTTCGACGTCCAGGTTGTCCGTTTAATAGTTTTTGGATTTCCAGGTCGTTTTTACTATGGTTTCCTATGTCCAGGTTCTCCGTTCCATGGTTTTTGAAGGTCCAGGTCATTCGCTCCATGGTTTTTGCTGTTTGGGTCGTTCTCCATATAGCTTCTGTCGTCCAGGTCGTTTGCTACATAGTTTCGGCCGTCCTGGTCCTTCTCTCCATGGTTTCCGACGTTCAGGTTGTCCGTTTCATAGTTTCTGCCGTTCAGGTCGTTCTCTCTATAGTTTTTCACGTCCAGGTCAATTTCTCCATAGTTTTCGACGTCCAGGTTGTCCGTTTCATAGTCTTCGGACGTCGAGGTCATACGCTCCATAGTGTTTGCCGTTCGGGTTGCCCGTCCCTCAGTTTGTAGTCGTCCAGGTCATCCGCTCCATAGTCTTTGCGGTCCAGGTCGTTTTCTCCATGGTTTTTGACGTCCAAGTTGTTTGTCCCATAGTTTTTGGACGTCCAGGTCATCCGCTTCATAGTCTTCGCCGTCCAGGTCGTTCTTTTCATAGTTTGCGGCGTCCAGGTCGTTTTCTCTATAGTTTTTGACGTCCGGGTCGATTTCTCCATGGTTTTCGACGTCGAGGTTGTCCGTTTTATAGTTTTTGGACCTCCAGGTCGTTTTTTCTATAGTTTCCTATGTCCAGGTTGTCCGTTCTTTGGTTTTTGACGTTCAGGTTATCCGCTCCATAGTTTTCGCCGTTCAGGTCGTTCTCTCTATAGTTTTTGACGTCCGGGTCGATTTCATCATGGTTTCCGACGTCCAGGTTGTCCGTTTCATAGTCTTCGGACGTCGAGGTCATACGCTCCATAGTGTTTGCCGTTCGGGTTGCCCGTCCCTCAGTTTGTAGTCGTCCAGGTCATCCGCTTCATAGTCTTCGCCGTCCAGGTCGTTCTTTTTATAGTTTGCGGCGTCCAGGTCGTTTTCTCTATAGTTTTTGACGTCCGGGTCGTTTTCTCCATGGTTTTTGACGTCCAAGTTGTTTGTCCCATAGTTTTTGGACGTCCAGGTCATCCGCTTCATAGTCTTCGCCGTCCAGGTCGTTCTTTTTATAGTTTGCGGCGTCCAGGTCGTTTTCTCTATAGTTTTTGACGTCCGGGTCGATTTCTCCATGGTTTTCGACGTCGAGGTTGTCCGTTTTATAGTTTTTGGACCTCCAGGTCGTTTTTCCTATAGTTTCCCATGTCCAGGTTGTCCGTTTTATAGTCTTTGGATGTCTAAGTCATACGCTCCATAGTGTTTGCCGTTCGGGTCGTTTTTTTCATAATTCTTGACGTCCAGGTCGTCCGCTTCATAGTTTCCAGACGTCCAGGTCATGCTCTTTATAGTTTGCGCCGCCCAAATCATTCGCTCCATAGCTCTGCCGTCCGAGATGCCCGTCCCTCAGTTTTTAGACGTCCAGGTCATCCGCTCCATAGTCTTTGCCGTCCAGATCGTTTTCTCCATGGTTTTTGACGTCCAAGTTGTTTGTCCCATAGTTTTTGGACGTCCAGGTCATCCGCTTCATAGTCTTCGCCGTCCAGGTCGTTCTCTCTATAGTTTGCGGCATCCAGGTCGTTTTCTCTATAGTTTTTGACGTCCGGGTCGATTTCTCCGTGGTTTTTGGTCTTTGGACCTCTAGGTCGTTTTCTTCATAGTTTTCTATGTCAAGGTTGTCCGTTTTATAGTTTTTGGACCTCTAGGTCGTTTTTCCTATAGTTTCTTATTACCAGATTGTCCGTTCTATGGTTTTTGGAGGTCCAGGTCACCCGCTCTATGGTTTTTGCTGTTTGGGTCGTTCTCTATATAGCTTCTGTCGTCCAGGTCGTTTGCTACATAGTTTCGGCCGTCCTGGTCCTGCTCTCTATGGTTTTCGATGTCCAGGTTGTCTGTTCTATAGTTTTTGGACGTCCAGGCTATCCGCTCCATAGTTTTTGCCGTTCAGGTCGTTCTCTGTATAGTTTTTGACGTCCGGGTTGTCTGTTTAATAGTTCCTGAGAATCCCGTTCATCCGCTGTATATTTTTGACCGTCCAGGTTTTTCTCCCAATAGATTCTGTCGTTCAGGTCGGTCTCACTATAGTTCTTGTCGTTCAGGTCGTTCTCTTCATAGTTTCTGACGTTCCGGTCATCCGCTCCATATTTTTCGACGTCCGGGTCGTTCGTTTCATAGTTTTTGACGTCCAGGTCGTCCGTTTCATAGTTTTTAAGAGTTAATGGCCTTTCTTTTATGGATTTCGACGTCCAGGTTGTTCGTTTCATAGTTTCTAGACGTCTAGGTCGAGCTCTCTATAGTTTTTGATTTCCAGATGTTCCGTTCTATCGTTTTCAGACGTTCAGGTTATCCGCTTCATAGTTTTCGCCGTTCAGTTCGTTCTCTCAATAGTTTTTGACGTCTGGGTCGATCTCTCCATTGTTTTTCGACGTCCAGGTTGTCCGTTTCATAGTTTTTGGATGTCCGGGTCACCCGCTCTATAGATTTTGACGTCTCAGATGTCCGTTGCTTAGTTTCTGGACGTCAAGGTGATCCGCTCGCTAGTTTTTGCCTTCCAGGTTGATCTCTTTATGGTTTTCGACGTCCAGGTTGTCTGTTCAATAGTTTCCGAATTTCCAGGTCGTTTTTACTATAGTTTCTTATGTCCAGGTTCTCCGTTCCATGGTTTTTGGAGGTCGAGGTCATTCGCCTCATGGTTTTTGCTGTTCGGGTCGTTCTCTTCATAGTTTTTGTCGTCCAGGTCGTTTGCTACATAGTTTTGGCCGTCCAGGTTCTTCTCTTTATAGTTTTCGACGTCCAGGTTGTCCGTTTCATAGTTTTTAAGCGTCCAGGTCATCTGCTTTATCGTTTTTGCCGTCCGGGTCGATCTTTTTATGGTTCTCGACGTCACGGTTGTCCATTTCATGGTTTTTTGACGTTCAAGTCATCCGCTCCATAGTTTTTGCTGTCTAAGTCGTTCTCTTCATAGTTTTCGATGTCCAGGTTGTCCGTTTTATAGTTTTCGGACGTCCAGGTTACCTGCTTCATAGTTTTTGCCGTTTAGGTCGTTCTCTCCATAGTTTTTGACGTCAGGATCGATCTCTCTATGGTTTTCGACGTCCAGGTTGTCCATTTTATAGTCTACGGACGTCTAAGTCATACGCTCCATAGTTTTTGCCGTCCGGTTTTTTTTTTTCATAATTCTTGACGTCCGTTTCATAGTGTTCGAACGTCCAGGTCCTTTTTTCGATAGTTTTCGACGTCCAGGTCGTTCTCTCTATAGTTTGCGGCGTCCAGGTCGTTCTCTCTATAGTTTGCGGCGTCCAGGTCGTTTTCTCTATAGTTTTTGACGTCCGGGTCGATTTCTCCATGGTTTTTGACGTCCAGGTTGTCCGTTTCATAATTTTTGGACCTCTAGGTCGTTTTCTTCATGGTTTCCTATGTCCAGGTTGTCAGTTCCATGGTTTTTGGAGGTCTAGGTCCATCCGCTCTATGGTTTTTGGAGGTCCAGGTCACCCGCTCTATGGTTTTGCTGTTTGGGTCGTTCTCTATAGAGTTTCTGTCGTCCAGGTCGTTTGCTACATAGTTTCGGCCGTCCTGGTCCTTCTCTCTATGGTTTTCGATGTCCAGGTTGTCCGTTCTATAGTTTTTGACGTTCCGGTCATCCGCTCCATATTTTTTGCCGTCCGGGTCGATTTCTCCATGGTTTTCCGGGTCGTTCGTTTCATAGTTTTTGACGTCTAGGTCGTCCGTTTCATAGTTTTTGAGAGTCCATGGCCTTTCTTTCATGGTTTTCGACGTCCAGGTTGTTCGTTTCATAGTTTTTAGACGTCCAGGTCGAGCTCTCTATAGTTTTTGATCTCCAGGTTGTCCGTTCTATAGTTTTTAGACGTTCAGGTTATCCGCTTTATAGTTTCCGCCGTTCAGTTCGTTCTTTCAATAGTTTTTGACGTCCAAGTCGATCCCTCCATGGTTTTCGACGTCTCGGTCATTCGCTTTATAATTTCTGCCGTCCGCGTAGTTTGCTTCATAGTTTTTGCCTTCCAGGTTGATCTCTTTGTGGTTCTCGACGTCCAGGTTGTCCGTTTAATAGTTTTTGGATTTCCAGGTCGTTTTTACTATAGTTTCCTACGTCCAGGTTCTCCGTTCCATGGTTTTTAGAGGTCCAGGTCATTCGCTTCATGGTTTTTGCTGTTCGGGTCGTTCTCTTCATAGTTTTTGTCGTCCAGGTCGTTTGCTACATAGTTTTGGCCGTCCAGGTTTCTCTTCTAATAGATTCTGTCGTTCAGGTCATTCTCTCCATAGTTTTTGACGTTCCTGTCATCCGCTCCATATTTTTTGCCGTCCGGGTCGATTTCTTCATGGTTTTCGACGTCCGGGTCGTTCGTTTCATAGTTTTTGTCGTCCAGGTCGTTTGCTACATAGTTTTGGACGTCCAGGTCCTTCTCTTTATAGTTTTCGATGTCCAGGTTGTCCGTTTCATAGTTTCTGGACGTTGAGGTCGTTTTTTATGTAGTTTTCGACGTCCAGGTCGATCTCTTCATAGTTTTTGACGTCCCGTTCATCCGCTCCATGGTCTTCGCCGTCCAGGTCGGTCTCTTCATAGTTTCCAACGTTCAGGTTGGCGTTTCATAGTTTTTGAACGTCCAGGTCACCCGCTTCATGGTTTCCGCCGTTCAGGTCGTTTTCTCTATAGTTTTTGACGTCCAGGTCAGTTTCGCTATAGTTTTCGACGTCCAGATGTTCCGTTCTATCGTTTTTAGACGTTCAGGTTATCCGCTTCATAGTTTTCGCCGTTCAGTTCGTTCTCTCAATAGTTTTTGACGTCTGGGTCGATCTCTCCATGGTTTTCGACGTCCAGGTTGTCCATTTCATAGTTTTTGGATGTCCGGGTCACCCGCTCTATAGATTTTGACGTCTAAGATGTCCGTTGCTTAGTTTCTGGTCGTCTAGGTCATCCGCTTTATGGTTTTTGCCGTCTAGGTCCTTTTTTTCATAATTTTCGACGTCCAAATTCTGCGTTCCATGGTTTTTGGACGTCCCGTTCATCCGCTCCATGGTCTTCGCCGTCCAGGTCGGTAGTTTTCAACGTTCAGGTTGGCGTTCCATAGTTTTTGAACGTCCAGGTTATCCGCTCCATGGTTTCTGCCGTTCAGGTCGTTTTCTCTATAGTTTCTGACGTCCAGGTCAGTTTCGCTATAGTTTTCGACGTCCAGGTTGTCCGTTTCATAGTTTTTGGAGGTCGAGGTCATTCGCCTCATGGTTTTTGCTGTTCGGGTCGTTCTCTTCATAGTTTTTGTCGTCCAGGTCGTTTGCTACATAGTTTTGGACGTCCAGGTTCTTCTCTTTATAGTTTCCGATGTCCAGGTTGTCCGTTTCATAGTTTCTGGACGTCGAGGTCGTTCTTTATATAGTTTTCGACGTCCAGGTTGTCCGTTTCATAGTTTTTCAACGTCCAGGTCATCTGCTCCGTCGTTTTTGCCGTCCGGGTCGATCTTTCCATGGTTCTCGACGTCACGGTCGTCCATTTCATAGTTTTTTGACGTTCAGGTCATCCGCTCCATAGTTTTTGCTGTCTAAGTCGTTTTCTTCATAGTTTTTGGCGTCCAGGTCGTCCGTTCTATAGTTTTCAGACGTCCAGGTTGTGCTCTCTATAGTTTTTGACGTCCAGGTCGTCCGTTCTATAGTTTTCGGACGTCCAAGTTACCTGTTTCATAGTTTTTGCCGTTCAAGTCGTTCTCTCATTAGTTTTTGACGTCAGGGTCGATCTCTCTATGATTTTCGACGTCCAGGTTGTCCATTTTATAGCCTACGGACGTCCAGTTGATCCGCTCCTCATAGTTTTTGTAGTCCAGGTCGATCTCTCCATGGTTTCCGACGTCCAGGTTGTCCGTTTCATAGTCTTCGGACGTCTCAGTCATCCGCTCCATATTTTCCGCCGGCAGGTCGTTATCCTCATGGTTTTTGTCGTCCAGGACTTCCGCTCCATATTTTTCGCCGTCTAGGTAGTTCTCTTCATAGTTTGCGGCGTCCAGGTCATTCTTTCTATAGTTTTTTACTTCCAGGTTCTCTGTTTCATAGTATTTGGTCGTTAAGGTCATTCGCTTCATAGTTTTCGGACGTCCAGGTCATTCACTCCATAGTTTTCGACGTCCAGGTCGATCTCTCCATGGTTTTCGCCGTTGAGGTTGTCCGCTTCATAGTTTCTGCCGTTCAGGTCGTTTTCTCTATAGTTTTTGACGTCCAGGTCAATTTCTCTAAAGTTTTTGACGTCCAGGTTGTCAGTTTCATAGTTTCTGGACGTCGAGGGCATCCGCTTCATAGTTTTTGCCGTCGAGGTCAATCTCTCAATAGTTTTCGATGTCCAGGTTGTCCGTTTTATGGTTCTTGACGTCCCGGTCATTCGCTTTATATTTTTCGCCGTTCAGGTCGTTTTTTTGATATTTTTCGGCGTCCAGGTCGTTCGCTACACAGTTTTTGCCGTCCAGATCCTTCTCTCCATAGTTTTTGATGTCCACGTTGTCCTCTTCATAGTTTTTGTCGTTCAGGTCGTTCGCTACATGGTTTTTGACGTCCAGTTCGTTCTTCCCATGAATTTCGTCGTTCAGGTCTTTCTATTCATAGTTTTTGCCATCCAAGTTGTCCGTTTCATAGCTTTTGACGTCCCGGTCATCCGCTTTATAGTTTTCTCTGTCGAGGTCGTCCTTTCTATAGTTTTCGAAGTCCCGGTCATCCGCTACATATTTTCCGCCGGCAGGTCGTTATCTTCATGGTTTCTGTCGTCCAGGACATCCGCTCCATTTTTTTTTACTTCCAGATTGTTTGTTTCATAGTGTTTGGTCGTCTAGGTCATCCGCTTTATGGCTTTTGCCGTCTAGGTCCTTTTTTTCATAGTTTTCGACGTCCAAATTCTGCGTTCCATGGTTTTTGGACGTTCAGGTCATCCGCTCCGTAGTTTTTGGACGTCCAGGTCGTTCTTTTCATAGTTTTCGACGTCCAGGTCGATCTCTTCATAGTTTTCAACGTCCGGTCGATCTTTCCATAGTTTTCGACGTGACGGTTGTCCGTTTTATAGTTTTTGAACGTTCAGGTCATCCGCTTCATAGTTTTTGCTGTCCAAGTCGTTCTCTCCATAGTTTTTGACGTCTAGGTCGTCCGTTTTATAGTTCTTGAGAGTCCAGGTTCTTTCTTTCATAGATTTCGACGTTCAGGTTGTTTGTTCTACAGTTTCCAGACGTCCAGGTCATGCTTTTTATAGTTTGCGCCGTCCAAGTCATTCGCTCCATAGCCCTGCCGTCCGAGTTGCCCGTCCCTCAGTTTTCAGACGTCCAGGTCATCTGCTCCATCGTTTTTGCCGTCCGGGTCGTTCTTTTTATGGTTCTCGACGTCACGGTTGTCCATTTCATAGTTTTTTGACGTTCAGGTCATCCGCTCCATAGTTTTGCTGTCTAAGTCGTTTTCTTCATAGTTTTTGACGTCCAGGTCGTCCGTTTAATGGTTTTGGGACGTCCAGGTAATTCGCTCTATAGTATTTGACGTCCCGGTCATCCGCTCTATGTTTTTTTCCGTCCAGGTCATTCTCTTCATAGTTTCCAACGTCCAGGTTGGCGTTCCATAGTTTTTGACGTCCAGGTCGATCCCTTTATAGTTTTTGACGTCCTGGTCATCCGCTTTATATTTCTGGCTGTTCAGGTCTTCCTCTCCATAGTTTTCGACATCCAGGTTGTCCGTTCCATAGTTTTCAGACGTCCAGGTCATCTGCTCTATATCTCCTGTCGTCCAGGTCATTCTCTTCATAGATTTTGTCGTTCAGGTCGTTAGCTACATAGTTTTTGACGTCCAGGTTGTCCGTTTGATGGTTTTGGGACGTCCAGGTTATTCGCTCTATAGTATTTGACGTCCCGGTCATCCGCTCCATGGTTCTTGCCGTCCAGGTCGTTCTCTTCATAGTTTTCAACGTCCAGGTTGGTGTTCCATAGTTTTTACACGTCCAGGTCATCTGCTTTATAGTATTTGCCGTTCAGGTCCTCCTTTTCATAGTTTTTGACGTCCGTGTTGTCCAGTTCATGGTTTCTGGACGTCCAGATCATCCGCTCCATAGTTTCTGCAGTCCAGGTCGTTCGCTTCATAGTTTCCGACGTCCCGGTAATCTGCTTTATTTTTTTTGCCGGCAAGGTCGTTTTCTTCATACTTTTCGTTGTTTCGGTTGTCCGTCATATAGTTTTTGAATGTCCAGGTCATCTGCTTTATGGTTTTTGTCGTCCAGGTCTTTCGCTCCATAGTTTCTGAACGTCCAGGTCATCCACTCCATAGTTTTTGCAGTCCAGGTCGTTCGCTTCATAGTTTCCGACGTCCCGGTAATCTGCTTCATATTTTCCGCCAGCAAGGTCGTCTCCTCCATAGTTTTTGTCGTTCAGGTCATCCGCTAATTATTTTTTGCCGTCCGGGTCCTTTTTTCCACCGTCTTCGACGTCCAGGTTGTCCATTTCATAGTTATTGGACGTCTAGGCCATACGCTCCATAGTTTTAGCCGTCCAGGTCGTTCTTTCCATAGTTTTTGACCTTGAAGATGTCTGTTTCATAGTTTTTGACGTTCATGTCATCCGCTCCATAGTTTTTGAAGTCCTGGTCAACTGCTCCATATTGTTTTTCGTCCAGGTGCTTTTCTTCATAGTTTTCGACGTCCAGGTTGTCCGTTTCATAGTTTCTGACGTCCCGGTCATCCGCTCTATATTTTTTGCTATTCAAGTCCCACTGTCTATGATTTCGACGTCATGGTTGTCCGTTTCATAGTTTTTGAACGTTCAGATCATCCGCTCCATAGTTTTTGAAGTCCTAGTCATTTGCTCTATTTTTTTTTGCCGTCCAGGTCCTCCTCTCCATAGTTTTCAACGTCCAGGTCGTTCGCTTTATAGTTTCTGACGTCCCGGTCATCCGCTTCATATTATTTGCCGTCCATGTCCTTCTCTCTATAGTTTTCGACGTTTAGGTTGTCCGTCACATAGTTTTTGACGGCGGAAACTATACCAGGTTATTCACACCAGGTTATTCGTCTTATAGTTTCTGGACTCCCAGGTCATTCGCTTTATGGTTCGTGACGTCCAGGTCCTTCTCTTCGTAGTTTTAGACGTTCAGGTTGTACGTTCAATGGTTTTTGTACGTCCAGGTCATCCGCCTCATAGCTTTTGCCGTCCAGGTCGTTTTCTCCCTAGTTTTCAACGTTTAAGTTGTCCGTCCTATAGTTTCTGGACTTCAAGGTCATTCGCTCTATGGTTCGTGACGTCCAGGTTCTTTTCTTCGTAGTTTTTGCGGTCCAGTTCGGTCCCTTCATAGTTTTCGCGCTCTTGGTCCTTTTCTTCATAGTTTCCGCTGTCCAAGTTGTCCATCACATAGTTTTCGGATGTCCGGGTCATACGCTTATAGTTTTTTCCGTCCAGATTGTTCGCTTTATGGTTTTTGTCGTCCAGGTCATCTGCTTCATATTTTTTTGACGTCCAGGTCCTTTTGTCCATAGTTGTCAACGTTTGAGTTGTCCGTCCTATAGTTTTTGGACGTCCAGGTCATACGTTCCATAGGTTTTGTCGTCCGGGTAGTTCGCCACATAGTTTCTGCCGTCCAGGTCCTTCTTTCCATAGTTTTCGACGTCCAGGTTGTCCGTTCCATAATTTCTGGACGTCCAGGTCATCCGCTTGATAGTTTTCGTCGTTCAGGTCCTTTTTTCCATAGTTTTTGTTCGGGTTGTCCGTTCCATAGTTTCTGGATGGCCAAGTCGTACTTTTCATAGTTTTTGTCGTCCAGGTCATCCGCTCCATATTTTTTATCGTGCAGGTCCTTCTGTCCATAGTTTTCGACGTTTAGGTTGTCCGTTTTATAGTTTTCGGACGTCCTGGTCATTCGCTTTATATTTTTCGCCGTCCAGGTCATTCTCTACATAGTTTTCGCCATATAGGTCCTTTTCTCCATAGTTTTCGATGTTTTGGTCATCCGTTCCATAGTTTTTGCCGTCTAGGTTGTTCGCTTCATAGTTTTTGACGTCCAAGTCGTCCGCTTTATAATATCAAAAACGTCACTGCTGATTAAGCTGTAATCAACAAAGTTATTTGAATTACGTGACAAGCGTTTGTATCACATGTACACTTGGCGAGATCATAACTGAAGTAGTTAGACACTACGCGATGAGCTGTAGGTTGGCGTAAAATATCCCTAGTCTTAGGCAGCAAACGGGGATTTGATTTTTCGCAAATATCTCGAGAACTGATTGAGATTTCCGGAATTTGAAAAAAGATTCGAAAAGATGAGGAAATTTCCTCAAAAAAGTCTCGACTCCCGGAACTAGAGGACCATTATTTATAATCTTTCTAGAAGCGTGAAAATACGGCCGAAAACGGCTCGTCTGGCTCGTGGGCCATTTCATTGCATGACGCGCGCAAGCCAGACTAGCTGTCTTCGGCCGTATTTTCACGCTTCTAGAAAGATTATAAATAATGGTCCTCTATTTCCGGGAGTCGAGACTTTTTTGGGGGAATTTCCTCCTCTTTTCGAATCTTTTTTGAAATTTCGAAAATCTCAATCAGTTCTCGAGATATTTGCGAAAAATCAAACCCCCGTTTGCTGCCTAGACTATAGGGATATTTTACGCCAACCTACAGCTCATCGCGTAGTGTCTAACTACTTCAGTTATGATCTCGCCAGGTGTACGTACTGCCATCGGCTACGTGTACTCGACAAAAGCGCCAAGTGTGCGTATCAACCTTAGGTATGGAGGATATTTCGCATCTTCCTGGCTGGCTCGAGAGCATTTCGTTTCGCCGCAGTGGCACGACGCTTATATATAACAAATTGAAAAAATAACATTTTTTGGAGCAACTACGAAAAATGAATATTTCTATGACTTTCGGTCATTTTAAAGTACAAAAAAATAATCGTTTTTATGAACTTTGAGCAGTAATTCAATTGAATTTGATGAATATGATAACTATAAAATATACATATTTCATAATTTATGACATATATTTATAAAAAGATTCAACTCAATGTACTTTATTGTTTATTTTTTTTTTTAATTCGAACACTACTCTTGTTACTAACAATAAAATTGTAACTGGAACGGTATTATTATAATTAAAGAAAACAATGAATAAAAATTCTAAAATTCTTATATTAGTGATTTTTTCGTATTTAAAAATGTAATCAACTATTCGTAATATTTAATTGTTTGAATTTCGAAACTTTTTTCATTCATCCGCCGTAAAAATGAACAAATAAAAAAAAAATTCTTAAAAATGTTGATTTTTCGATAAAGTGGGTAAAAGTGGTCATCCACTAACTAGTTAGGGTAGTTAACTCGCGACGTTCCCAGCCAAACGTATAGCCCAATAGTGAGTACAAAAAGCTCGTTAGTTAGAAATACTCAATGTCAGAGTCTTTTACTTTCGTAAGGGCTGTGCTCAATATCTTCAGTTTAAATATACCGATAGACACACACATACAATCACACTGTTGAATGTAATGAATTTGGCAACGCCGTAAATATTCCATACCGAATACTATGCAGCGACGTTTAGATAGTGTGAGTGTAAAAAATGATTTGACGACTGGAACGTTGCCAAGATGTATCCCACCACGCGTCAACTGTTTCAAAATAATCAATACTTTCTGAACTGATCGGTCAAAAAATTAAGTTTTTTCACAAGATTGTATAACTTCTCGATTTACAATGAATTAGTTTTCGGAAAAAATGGCAACAAATGTACCCGAAATACACAAGAAACTGTGCGATGTTTATACTTGATCGACCTGAAGCACTTCTGTTAATTATGCACATTTTCATTCTTCATATCTCGCTTCACAATTGATGAAAAAACTTCCTCCGTTTTTTCAAATAAATATGGGCAATTCCATGTCAGACCGGACAAGAAATGACCCGCGTATTTTCGGAATCGATCAAAATATTTTTTTTTTGAAAGTAACAACATATTCAGTTTTGTTGTAAAATGAGCGCCCGGTGAGCTTCAAGAATTAATATCTGCGTTTCTATTTGTCGTAGGAAGATGATCGACAGCGCATTTCAAAGGTGAAAGAATAGACTTTCATAAAAAAATTTGTTTACCCGGAAATCATTGCAAATTATAATAGTTATTAACAAATGAAATGTTTAATGATTGTCTACCATGGAAAGAGCCATTTTCAAAATTCTTAAAAAAATATTTTCGGATATCTTATCCAATTCTGAATACCGAAATTTTTTTTTTTTTTTAGGTTTGATGGAGTCTATTTTTTATTGAATTATTTATCCGTTTATCAGCGATTTAGCTTAGCGCCCGAGAGCGCCTCCATCACTTCGGAACCGTTCAGATCCCACTCGGGCGCTACGCCATGAGTCGCGCGCGGTGCAATTTGGCGTGGCGCGACGCGGCGACTGATAAATAATTCAATAAAAAATAGACTCCATCAAACCTCCATGAAAAAATAAATGTTCTTTATTCAGAATTGAATAAGGTATCCGAAAATATTTTTTTTCAGAATTTTGAAAATGGCTCTTTCCATAGTAAAAAATCATTAAACATTTCATTTGTTAATAACTATTATAATTTGCAATGATTTCCGGGTAAACAAATTTTTTTATGAAAGTCTATTCTTTCACCTTTGAAATGCGCTGTCGATCATCTTCCTACAACGAATAGAACCGCAGATATTTATTCTTGCAGCTCACCGCGCACTCATTTTGCAACAGAACTGAATATATTGTAACTTTTGAAAAAAAAATATTTTGAACGAACGCCGAAATACGTGTCGATTTTTGTTGTGCATATATCACACAGAAAAAGTTTTAATCGATTTAAAAAATACGAAGTCAAAAAGTGTTGAAGCAAAAGGGTGCGTAAACTCGCACGAAATTTGGAATAAACTGCAGTCAATATATCAATCTAGAGGGCCAGCGCGTAAAGCAACGCTCTTGAAGAAATTGACTTTGCATCGAATGGAAGACGGTGAAGATGTGCGTGATCATCTCAAAAAATTCTTCGACACGATAGACAAATTGAGTGAGATGGAAATAGACATTAACCCGGACTTGTTGACAGTGATGCTCCTATATAGTCTTCCGCCCAGTTTCGAAAATTTTCGGTGCGCGATAGAATCTAGAGACGATTTACCTACGCCGGATGTGCTTCGTGTAAAAATCGTGGAAGAAAGCGATGCGCGAAAAGGTGACGCGCGTCTCTCAGACAACAACGCGATGTTCGCGCGAAAGAATTACGTGAAACGATACAACAACCCGATGAAGAACAAGAACGATGGAACGTTTAATTTCAAATGTCATCGTTGTCGAAAAACGGGACACAAGGCAGCTGATTGCAACGAAACAAGGAAGACATCCTACAACGCGAACAGGATGGAAAACGCAAAAAGGGCTGAAAATTTAAGCATGTATGTATCGGAGGAAAATTTGCATGAAGAAGCCCTCAATTCAGTGAACGCTACCAAACGTAATAACTGGTGTTTAGATAGCGGCTGCACATCGCACATGTGCAAAGACGCGACATTTTTTACGGAAGCAGTGGAATGCCAATCCGGAAAATTAAAACTAGCAAGCAACACTTCGACGGAGATAACGGCCAGAGGAACGGTGGAAATCACAACTGAGGTAGATGGACAATCGAAAAACGTAAGTCTCAAGAACACGTTACACGTTCCCGATTTACGAATGAATCTGCTTTCGGTCGGAAAAATTACGGACAATGGATTCAGGGTAATATTCGGAAATAAATCGGCAGAAGTTATTAATGAAGAAGGAAGGACGGTACTAACAGCTGATCGAATTAACGGGCTGTATTATTTGTACGACGAGCGACAAATATGCAATTCAGCCAAGGAAACGGTCGAAAACGAGGAAGAGTCCGTATATGCCACGATGGAAACTTGGCATCGCAGAATGGGGCATTTGAACTTCAAGGATCTCCTGGAATGTAAACGCAAAAAGACCGTGCTGGGAATGGATTTTGATGGCACAAGAGAAAAATTCATTTGCGATACATGCATTCGCGGAAAAATGACACGAGCGCCTTTTCCGAAGAAATCAGGTAAGAAAACTGATAGGATGGAAATAATCCATTCTGACTTGTGCGGGCCCATGCGGGTTAAATCAAATGGAGGAGCGAAATATGTCGTCACCTTCATCGACGACAGTTCACGCTGGTGCGTGATAAAATTGCTCAAGAAGAAGAGTGAAGTTCTCGCCGTTTTTAAGGAATTTAAATCATACTCTGAAACACAGACCGGAAGGAAAATTGAATATCTACAGTCGGATAACGGCACGGAATATCGAAACCAAAATTTTGATGACTACTTGAAAGAAAATGGCATTGAACGCAGGTTGACCGTTACACATACGCCGGAACAGAACGGGGTTTCGGAAAGGAAGAATCGCACGTTAGTAGAAATGGCGAGATGTCTACTTTTACAATCAGGTCTGCCCACATCATTCTGGGGGGAAGCCATAAATACCGCCAATTACATCAGAAACAGGAGTCCATCTAGAAGCATAGGAGGAAAAACTCCTTTTGAGAAATGGACCGGAGCAGCACCTGATGTGAGCGGCTTCAGGGAATTTGGATGCAAGGTATTTACTCTGGATCGAGAGCCAACCAAGGGCAAATTCGAGCCGCGTTCAAAAGCGGGAGTGTTTGTCGGTTATTCAGAGCAATCGAAGGCATACCGAATATGGCTACTGGAAGACAAGAGAGTAGACATAACACGGGATGTAAAATTTACCGAGACAAATCAAATCCCATCGGACAAGCCTTACGAGGATTTCGCGTCTGAAGATTCAGATTCGATCAATCGGAAGATCGTCGATTTTCCAATCGGCAATAACGATGCGGAATTTCGTTTGGAGCAGAACGACGAGAGAGATGAATCTGATAGCGAGCCCGACCGTCGAGAAGGCGGAGATGAGGATGTAAACGATGAGGATGTAAACGATAGTAGAAGAGGACGTGGACGACCACGAAAAATAATGACTGGTCTCAGGGGAAGACCTAGGAAGGTATATCAACCGGCTTGCTGCGTTGAAGAGTTCTCGGAATACGGTTGCATAGCGGAGATACCTTTTCACGAGGCAATCGAAGGACCTGATGCTGATAAATGGCGTCAAGCTATAGCTTCGGAAATGAAGTCAATTATAGAAAAAGACACGTGGACGTTGGTAGATCGTCCGTCAAATCGCGAAGTAATAGGCAGTCGAGTAATCTTGAGGAACAAATACGATAAAGACGGAAATATTGACCGAAGAAAGGCGAGAATCGTCGCAAGGGGATTCGCTCAACGCCCTGGAGTTGATTTCAACGAAACTTTTGCGCCGGTGGCTCGTCTCAGCTCTGTACGCATGGTGATCGCCCTGGCGGCTCGTCATGAGATGAAGGTCAGTCAATTCGACGTCACTACAGCATATTTAAATGGTGTGCTGGAAAATGAAATCTACATGGAATTACCAAAACTCACTGAAGATACTCTTGAGGAAATTTCACACACTGAGTCAAAAGGCAGCAAAATCGGAAAGAAAGTAAGGGAAATGCTGAAAGACTTAAAGGAAGGAAACAAGGTATGTTTGTTGAAGAAAGCAATCTATGGCCTTCGTCAGGCCGGACGTCGCTGGCATGTGGCATTGAGTGAGCAATTGAGGAAATTCAAATTGAAACAATCTTCCGCTGATCCTTGTGTTTTTTATTCAGGACAAGGGGAAGACATATTGATAGTAATCGTATACGTGGATGACTTACTAGTTGCATGCCGGAACGAGAAAAATATTGCAAATGTTTTAAAACATTTATCAAAGATTTTCGAAATAAAGGACCTCGGAGAAATACACTATTATCTCGGAATCGAAATCACCCGACGGGACGGGGTAATAACAATGAACCAGAGAGGATACATTAACGATATTCTGAATCGTTTTGGAATGCTCAATTCAAAACCTGTTGCTACTCCGTTGGAAACAGGCACAAGATTGAAGAAAAATGAGGAACCTCCTGGAACTGAGGAAAAGAAGTTACCTTACAGGGAATTAGTTGGAGCGCTAATGTACTTGGCCGTCTGCACTAGACCGGACATAGCATACACCGTCAGTTTTCTCAGCCAATACAATTCATACTACGATAAAAATCATTGGATAGCCGCAAAGCGGGTGTTACGATATTTGCGAGGATCAGCAGATATAGGCCTGAAATTCGAAAAATCGGACGAATCACTGACGGGTTTTGTGGACGCAGATTGGGCGAACTGCTCGGAGGATAGAAGGTCGTATACGGGATACGCATTCATCTTGTGCGGATCACCGATCTCTTGGGAGTCTCGAAAACAAAGAACCGTAGCTCTTTCATCAACAGAGGCCGAATACATGGCTATAACCGAAGCTGCCAAGGAAGCCGTATACACGAAACGTTTTCTCACTGAGCTCGGTTTTGAAAAATTGACCGATGTGAAGATTTTTAACGACAACTGGAGTGCTTTGAAATTGGCCGAAAATCCGGAATTTCACCAGAGGACAAAGCATATAGATGTACGTCACCATTTCGTACGAGAAGTACTAAGAGAAGGATTAATAAAGATAGACCACAGGTCGACTGAAGACATGGCTGCTGATATTTTAACAAAAGGGCTAAATGGACCAAAGCACGTCAAATGCCAAAAGATGCTGGGGCTCACAAGTATCCCAGTTCTCAAATCGAGGGGAAGTGTTGAAGCAAATGAGGGCGATTAAGGAACCGGGAACGACATCTTGTGATAATATATGCATTGATTTCAATATATCGATGTTCTTTTGCTCTCATTAACAACCGTTGTTTATCATGTCTCCATGTATCTTGCCTTTTACTACAAATAAATATTAGCTATTTGATCACATCCATAAATTGCGCCTCAATAAAAAGTCGCTGAATCCGTCCGGTCTGACGTGGAATTCCACATATGTTTTTATAATATGTTTCAATTTTATCAGATTCCTAAGAAAACTCGGTTTGAGTGTGAATTACCTTAATGTACTTTTTTTTTTTCATTCATGACGGAGTATAAACGAATACTAGTAGTAGAGATGCTCTTTTATGAACTTATTTATTGATCTTCGTCAATCTATTGATTTTCCGAAGTATGGTTTTCAAGGACGGCATAGAATTTCATTTCTAAACCGTTCGAAGTTGCAATGTGCAAGGTAAGGAAATGTATAAATTGAACAAAAAGAATAGCTAAATTCTATAAAAATAAAAAAGGACAATGAGTGATAACTTCTTTGCATAAAAATAAAAAAGTACAAAAAATAATTACCAGTTTTCATAAAAATTAAAAAAAAAGAAAACATAATTTCTCAGATATTTATAAATAGCTTATAACACAGATATATTAAAATATCTATGCTTATAAACATAATATTTCGTTTCCTTATCAATAATTGACAGCTATCATTATCCTATTTTTGCATTAATTATCAACTTGTCGAATCGAAATATTGATTACTTCACTAAATATTAATTTTTAAGTCAACGAGTATAAAATTTTCTAGCAATTAAAAATTTTACTTTGCACATTACGGATTTTTATGCAATTTATCATTTGCGACGGTAAAATTATTTGTTCCTTAATATTTTATCAAATTTTTTCATGAATAAATACCAATTATGCGAAAAGTGAAAGTCTCTGAGGTAATATTAATTTGTTCAAAAATTAGTTATGAACGCCGATACGATCGATATAAATACAATTTATGCCCAACACTGGCTGCGACATCCGACAATAGCTCAAGTTTTGCGGCCCCGCGAGTTATTCTCTTTCGCCCTCTTCCCGCCTTTACTACCGCGAGACGTTCCGACTACAGCTCGAGTTTTGTGCCCCCGCGCGTCTCTCCTCGTCCGAGTGAGCGTCCGCAGAAAGGATTACAAGAAGAAGAAGGCCCTGCGTACCGCAGAGTGTCTTATATGCGATTGAGAAAAATAGAGTTCACGAACGCTTCGTGATGAAAAAAACAAAATTTCATCCATTAAAATTTAATGTGAAATGCAGAAATATTTTTTCCATAATTCAAGGAACCGAATATTATGGAAGAATCTCAGAATAATTAAACTTGCCATGTGAGTTTGTTTCATACTCTTTACCAGCTTCGACATGTTTTGCACAATAGATGCAAATCTACGTGATCTGACTTGCAAGACGGCTCCTTAGATGTTTACAAAGTTGTTCACAACAATCAACGAAGAGAAAAATGAATGTTGGGGCGCACTTGTATCTTGCAACGCTAGCCTGAAAATAAATAAACGAAATAGTTACGATTTTCCGCTGCACGAGTGGTACTCGAAGCGGTTTAATTTTAGCGAAAAGCAATCTGTTTTGTACGTTTGCAAATTGTATACAAAAAATAGAACCATATAAAACGAATTTTGAGGTACCTACCTGCATTTCGGATCCACTTTTCGTATCTTGGATCCTCGGTCTTCGGGAAGCAGAATAGCGTTATGCCCTCTTTATCTCGGCTCGATGTGCATTTTTTATAAAAACAAACATCCCTGGTTTGGGTCGTCATGACGTAACCACTTTCTTGCACGTATAGTTTTTGTTCGGTCTATGTTGTTCAGGGCATCTACTGCCGCCGCGATCTCAACGAAGATTGAACAGTAGCTAACTCGTTACAATTAAAGACACGAAAGTCCCAAACAGAATTCAATTTTCACTGTGGTGAGCACGGATGTACTGCACACATCGATAACGGCGAATCAAAATTCGCACTAAAATATGCGTAAATTTATAAACAGCGTTTGTGCAATGTCCAGCGTAGCATATAAAAAAAACTTCTCCAGAAATCTTGGAGAAGACGATGTTAAACATGCGAATTCTTCATCTCTTTTTTCGAAGAGAGAGAAACGTGGACGCAATTCTGTAAACTAGGAACGCGGTAAAGCTCGCGCATGCGCAGAATTGAAATCGGCCAAAGTTGGCGCTTGGTAGTGATACCATACGGTGATACCAACTGTATTTTTACGTGGGTAATTCTGGTAAATGACGCGCTACAGTCGCTGAAATGGGCGGCGTCAAATATTAAGGTGGTAGCACTGAGGCGATTTCGAATCACGCCGCCGACGCAGTGCAACAACTAACCGATTTCATCAGTCAGTCTTTCATGAACATTAGACATAGCCGGTGAGTACTGCTTGTTTAACTAATTTTTTTTTTGCTACACATCCAACTGAAATTCTCATTATTACACTAGATATTCAACATTTGAAGTTCAGAAATACATTGTAATGTCTTATTTGGAATATAAATACAAAAATAACACATATTTCAACCCTTACCGGGATAGTTCGAAACTTGCAAAAACCATGCTCGTATCTGCAATTTTTTCTTCTTAAATTCTCTCATGCGTTCTACTCTGTTCATTAAAATTTACTGTACCCAATTTAACCGATAAAATATATTGTGCCTGTAAAATATATTGTGAACTGTCTTCCCGCCTTTATGGTAGCGTGGTAGCACATGTTACCATTCGAGGTACCATCATAGATATATTGAACAAATATATTCAATATTTCCATTGTAGCATGGATATATTCTTCATATATTCAACGTGGTAGGATATTCCTCTTCCAAATAAATAATTTTGGCATTAATGTGATATTTTGTTGTTTATAAAGAAAAAGAAGGTAAGCAACGCCGGAGTTACTCGGCGGTAGCTGGGGGGGGGGGGGGAATCTCCCCCCCCCCCGCAGCAGCGCCAGCCCCCCCAGCGGAGGGACGTCTCCCCCCAAAACGTTTTAATTCCGAACGTACGTAACAGATCTTGAATGTTCATACACTCATTTTAGTTTTATACCGTATCCAATTCAACACTTCAATCATGAATTCATTTTTGAAAAGGTGCTAAATTTTTTTTTCTTAACAATTTTAGCAGTTACCCCTATGATGAAAAACTATTGTGTCGAGTGACTTGACGTACTGAGTGTAATCTATCGCCCAATCCGTTTGAATTTCTTTGATCAGGCATTTGATTCGTAGCACAGAGAAATTTTCGGTTTGATCACCACACGTAGGATCAAGAGACTCGGTAGAGTCTCGCGCCAAGTACATTCAAAAGAACGGGCGGACTACCGAGTATCTTTACTGCGACGGGAGCCCAAAACGGGAGTTCGGTTCGCGTTTCATTGAATAGCTCCCATATTAATAATGTTACAGCAAAAGTAAAATCACTTTTGCTATATAAATCGGGGACGAGCTTTCATTTAAGCCTAATTTCGATGAAATCGGTAGTCGGAAAGTTGAGATACGATGATCTCTGATCACCGGCAGGCTCGTTTCATCATAAGATTTTTCACCGTCGTCATCATCAGACATATGCTAGAAACCAAACCATTCCAACATAAATGGTATAGACGGGAGGCCGCGGTGTGGTTACTGTTGTGGCTCGCACCGTATTCCTGTCAAGTAGGAAAAAGGTTGTAATTTCCGCACGCCTAGCAGGTGGCGTCAGCGTAGCCGGTACACCACGGTACACGTCTTATTTCTCACAGAGTTCGCCACCGCACAGCGACTTCATTGGGCCCCAGAAAAATGGCGCTCTCATGGCTACCGTTCGAAAATTTTTCTTACCCCGTCAAACCATAGATGTGGAGTAGTACATATACCGTGCGCGTCTCAGGAAAGTGGTTGAGCACTGCGCATGCGTCGAAATACTCGAATTTCTCGACTTCGAGCGAGGTTGAACCTCGCTATAGTCAGGGGTTCTCAGCGTGTTGTTGCGAAATGTCAACACGCCAGTGGCTACGCTGATGTTTGGAATTGACAATGAGTTGAGAACTCCTGACTCCAGCGAGGTTCGACCTCGCTCCAAGTCGAGAAATTCGAGTATTTCGACGCATGCGCAGTACGCAACCACTTTCCTGAGACGCGCACGGTATATGCGTCAAACATCTTACAATAGTACACCAAAGAAACCATAAATAATACTGCAATATTCTCCAACAACATACAAAAAGTTATGAGATCCCCCCAAAAGGCACCTACGGTGCAAAAAACTTCGCCAAGTACATTAAATGTTTGAAAAATTCATTTATAATAAGAAAAAAAGGATCAAAATCAATTATTGTGCCAAGTAAATGTAACTTTGCATCGTGTAAAAATACAGAATTGGAAAGTAAATCAATGAGAACCAATTCACAGAATCAAAGAAATAAATTAAATGAAATTAAAAAAAAAAAAAAAACAAATTGGAGGTAGTGGGACTTGGCGAGCTTTTCGGAAAACGAATCCAGAATTTTCGTATGGCAATATAACATTATTAGCTCGCCAAGAACCACGTACTCCAATTTGTTTTTGTTTTTTTTTTAAATTTCATTTAATTTATTTCTTTGATTCTGTGAATTGGTTCTCATTGATTTACTTTCTAATTCTGTATTTTTACACGATGCAAAGTTACATTTACTTGGCACAATAATTGATTTTGATCCTTTTTTTCTTATTATAAATGAATTTTTCAAACATTTAATGTACTTGGCGAAGTTTTTTGCACCGTAGGTGCCTTTTGGGGGGATTTATCTATTGTCGGAGGAAGAATTTTATCCGCAACCACTACGCTCCTTTCTTTAATATATTTTTTGTACATGAAAAGTCTGAGTATTTTTTATCACACAAACCTGACACAAATATACATATGTATATTTAAGTGTACTGACAAAATTAATGTGCTACTAGTAGTTCTGATCAATATGTCATATTTCACAACACTATGATTAGTAAAGATTCTAATATACCATAGAGCATACTCTGGATTAAAAAACTAGTCCAAGTCAACAAAACTATTCAAATTGGAAATTTGTTGGAAAGGACCGGAGCAGAATTTTGGAGTACAAAGATGTTGTACAAGCGAAATTTTTTGATTTCAGTGTTATCCATACTTCAAATTATAGCTCATATTTATGATCATTTACAGAATGTGGTGGCACAGATCTTGGCCGAGCTGCAGGCACTGAGGGCTGCGGTGACGGTGCTACAGACGGAGAAAAAACTTGTAATTTTGGTCACCGGTTTCATTGAGCAATTGTCAGTGAGGTCATAGATTTAGTGTGGTGATTTCATTCAACAAGGGGGGTATATGCAATATATATTCTAAGTATATGTATCCTAATTTCCGGTTTAAAATCTAAAATTTTTCGAAATATTTTTTTTGCAATTAGAAATCGATCAACCATATGGATTACCCTGGCTGAAGAGGAACGAATATTTATAATAGTTCAACATGTTTTAAGAGCCCCTCTGAATATCAGCTCGAACAGGAAAAGTTTTGGGGTCACTCAAGATTTTCAAAAATTTCCAAAATCGTCAAAAATTGATTTTTTTTTGTTTTTTTGTTCTCGTCATTCTATTATTTTATAGGTTGAAAATGATATAGAGATTCTGCAAATATCGAGTCGATTTTTTGATTTCTAAGAGCTGCTCAAGATTTTTCAACTTTCGAAGTAAAGTGCTTAAAATGTTTTCGAGTGACCATCAAATCTAAATATGAACAAATTTTTGATTTTTTGTCTTGAAGTTGATATGCTAAAGATTAGAAATAAAGCGCGAGCAATAAAAAACTTTATAAAGTTTGAAATTGAATCAAATCCAATATATCTACGATACAACACAGACATAGATATAGTTCAATATATCTGTGATACAGATAAATTTTCAAATTCATGGTATTATGTATTATCATGCTATATTGAATTATCCTTTTATAATTTTGCAACTTTTGTTCCAAAGATTTTCCAAAAAATTCCTAGGGTTTTCAGAGAAGTGCTTGTCACCATATATCTATGTTGTCACACTTCAAAAAAATCATCCTGTACACTTGGCGAGATCATAACTGAAGTAGCTAGACACTACGCGATGAGCTGTAGGTTGGCGTAAAATATCCCTAGTTTAGGCAGCAAACGGGGGCTTGAATTTTCGCAAATATCTCGAGAACTGATTGAGATTTTCGAAATTTTGAAGAAGATTCGAAAAGAGGAGGAAATGTCCTCAAAAAAGTCTCGACTCCCGGAACTAGACGACCATTATTTATAATCTTTCTAAAAGCGTGAAAATACGGCCGAAAACAGCTAGTCTGGCGCGTGGGCCGTTTCATTGCATGACGCGCGCAAGCCAGACTAGCTGTTTTCGGCCGTATTTTCACGCTTCTAGAAAGATTATAAATAATGGTCGTCTAGTTCCGGGAGTCGAGACTTTTTTGAGGAAATTTTCTCCTCTTTTCGAATCTTTTTTAAAATTTCGAAAATCTCAATCAGTTCCCGACATATTTGCGAAAAATCAAGCCCCCGTTTGCTGCCTAAACTAGGGATATTTTACGCCAACCTACAGCTCATCGCGTAGTGTCTAACTACTTCAGTTATGATCTCGCCAAGTGTACATGAAAAATACAATTCACCATGCCGTGCATTGGTACATTTTTGGAGTTTGGATTCTGTATGTTGAGAAATTACTGGAATAATTTATCACGGGTATAGCAGCCATGTATGTACTGTAACGGCGATTTCCGTCCACCCGAGGGAAACCACGGGATAGAATCGGTGAAACCCTGTTGCAAATAGACCCCCTGAAATTCTTATATGAAAATAATACTACCTACGGGGCGTGTCGGGAAGGAACAATGTTGGGCGCCAGACATCCAAAAGATGCCACCTCACGAGACGACTCACGATACTCTATTAAAGATAACGAAAGCCAGCTTCTCAGTCAGCGAGGGGAACGCGAGGTCGAGAATTGATGAACCCACACACCTACGGAACGACTTACTTCAATTAAGGGTAGGAGCTACTGAAATTTGAGTGCAAAAATTTCCAAAAATCGATTTTCGGTTTTTTACGGAAAAGTGTTTCCTGAACTCTCATCTATACGTATAATAAATCCTGGAACCGGAAAAAAATTTATTATGCCCCGTTTACTCAATAAATCATATAATGCCTCAGCAGGAATTATCAATTTTTCTATTTTTCGGTTATTAGCTTTTTAATTTGAGAAAAAAAGTAACTCACAATGCATTCTTCCATCAAGCTATACCATGCTAAAATAATTTACATGAAATGCTAGTAATGCAGTTTTTGAATCTTCAATTCTTTTCGTCGGCGCGAGATGGCACTCGTTTGCGCGCGAATTCGGATTTTGTGCGCAATTCAAATTTCGAGCGCGAATTCGGGCATTACGAGCGGAGTTTCCATCAATTCACGTGTGATTTTATTAGATACCTTGTGCTTTTGTTGGAAAAATGCATCGAATTCATCGACGTTGGCGAAAGCTTAGAGGAAGAAGTAGCGTGCGGCAGCAGCAGGCGATAGATGCTCGGAAGATTCTTCAAGATAAAAAAGCAGTACAGCGATTAGAGCCTAACCCTAACCCCATCCCTGATCCCGATCCAAATCCACCTGTTGAAGCAGGCGATTTTTTACTAATTAACTCCTTATGCTTACAGGATTTAGTGAAAAACGTGAAGTGCAGTAACTGTGAAAGGCAAAAAGTGTCCGTGCAAGTTCGTGATCGTCATGGTTTCAGTGTGAAATTATTACTAAAGTGCAGTGCGTGTGGTTTTGTGCTTGGTGATACTTATTCAAGTCCACGTGTCAAGAATGAAGATAGTTCAAGGCCACCTTTTGCAGTAAACCGGAATATGGTCGAGGGAATTACGTCTATTGGATTGGGATATGGAGCGCTACAAAAATTCTGCATTGCCACAGATCTCCCCGTCATCACCGCTCGAACCTACCAACAACACCTACAATCCCTGTCACAGGAAGCCCATAAGCTTGAGGCGCAAGTCTTAGGTAAGGCAAGGGAGGAGGTTCGCTCTGCTCATGTCGTTATACAGCCCGAGTTGCAGGATCAGGCCGTAATAGACATTACAGTCACCTTCGATGGTACATGGCAGAAGCGAGGTCACCAGTCTATGTACGGAATTGGAATCGCCATAGATGTCGTTACAGGCCTTATAATAGACTTTGAAATTCTTTCTAAGTATTGTCAAATGTGTATTGTGGCTGGAGTCGAACTTGGCGAAGATTCCCCTGATTTTGCTCTCTGGCTGGAGGGACATAAGTCAAGCAGAGAGTGCAACCAAAACTTTATCGGCGCATCAGGCTCAATGGAGGTGAGGGCAGCGGAAAAAATTTGGTCGAGATCCATCGAGAAGAACCAGATGAGATTCTTCACTTTGGTGTCTGACGGGGATGCGAGAACATGGTTACGCCTGAAAGAGATTAAACCTTATGGTGATACTCCTATTGAGAAGGAAGAATGCGTCAACCATGTCGCCAAGAGGCTCGGAACAGCACTTCGTAAGCTGTCTCAAGATAAAAAGCTAGGTGGAAAAGCTATTGGAGCTCTGACTGTTACGAAGATCGATACGTTGACTAACTATTATAGAAGAGGAATCGTAGAGCACTTGGATGACATCGAGGGAATGAAAAAAGCTATTTACGCTACGCTTCATCATGCCTCATCAACAGATGAGAAACCAGATCACACGCGTTGCCCAACTGGTACAAAATCGTTGTGTTTCTACAACAGAGCAACGGCCAAGAAAGAAGAACCAAGACGCCACAAGGATATGAAGCTGATTCTAAACCAGAAAGTGATCGACAACCTACTGCCTGTCTACGAGCGACTCACGAGTGACGAACTTTTACTGCGATGTGCCCGGGGGAAAACCCAGAATGCAAATGAGTGCCTAAATAGTTTGATATGGAGGAAGTGTGTGAAAGAAGTGTTTGTGTCCAAGAAGCGTTTACATTTGGCAGTGGTAAGTGCAGTAGCAGAGTACAACAACGGGATCGCAAAAACGGAAAGGATGAAAGCAGCACTCAGAGGAGAAGAAGCTGGACCATCAGGGCAGAAAATCTCCAGACAACGGGACAGGAAACGAAGACTGGCAGGAGAAGCTGAGGCTGTAGAGACCAGAAAAGTTAGACGATCACAACAAAAGGATCAGAAGAAGCTAAATACCAAAGCAAGAGGAGCCAAAGAAGCAAAGGATTACGTAGCAGGTGAATTTTAAAAACAGGTTTGCCATGGATCGGTGTGGGTAGAAAATATTTCAGAGTGGTGATAGTGCAATATGTGATGGTGATAACATTTATGTAGTTACAAATATTCCGTCAATTAGAAGTAGTGTGATGCAATTCAGAGTAGTGATTTTTTTCTGTGATTTGAAATATACCATCGTGGTCGCGTAATGATATATGTTGCAATAGATGTAGTAGTGACGTATTTCAGATGTGAGGCCTCCTGCAATGAAGTCGAAATTGCTGCACTGAACTTATCTTGGAAACCCCGAAGTTTTGAGACCCATTTGAAAAAAAGATATGTATTAAATTTTCTCATAAAGAATATTTATTATTTGGTCTTACTCGGGTATTAATTTTTACAGCGAGAGATCCTGCAAAGCTGCCAGTATGAGGATTGACATGCAAATCAAAATGCTTCGAGACTCTTCCTGAAGAAAGATATGTATGAAATTTTCTCGAAGGATGATTATTATTTTGTCTTACTTTGATATTTGTATTTACAGAAACGGTTTCTGCAAAGCTGTGAGTATGATGATCGACATTCAGTTCAGAACGCTTACAACAAAACAACTCTAAAATGTTTTTTTCTATGGTTTGGAATCATATCAAAGTTTTTAGTACACACTCCACCAAAGATGAATATTGAAATTTATACAGCAAATCATGATCCCTCCAAACGTTTGTATTTATTTTAGAGAACCAGTTCCACAACAGTTATCAAGCGAACTATTCGCTGCCCGCAGGTCAAATGCCTACACTCGACAAGACCAAGTTTATATCAACCAAACTGCTAAAATATATGTGCAAATTTTTTCGAGTTGAAGTAATTTATATTCTTTATAACCCCTTCCAACTTCCTTGAAATCGTAATTTATGAAATGTAGATGTATGATGAAAATGTGAATTCCGCTGAAATATCAGTAACATTGTGTCAAATTACATGAAAAGGCGTGTATATTCGTCATCATATTTGAGAAATTTCAAATTCCCACATTTACCTTTTACATAGAATTTATAAGTCCTGTTGGGGTTGTGTTATGCGAGCTTCGATCATCAAACGTTTGTGTGTCACAGCTCGAGACAAAAGGTACAAGTTGCCAATAAATATCAACAACTTTCTATTCACAGATTGTTTTTTATGCGATTCTGAAATATGCTTGTAAGATAATATAAATCTGACAGCAATCCAGAACCAGCTCTGGTGAATACGGGACATCTGACAGATCTCGATCAACACGTGATAGTTTGCGTCGATGGTGGCAGCGCTGTGCCGTGTGCAGTAGGTACAGGTAGAGGGTACAGGGATCGTTAGCAAATCGCCATCTAACGGACTGTTTTCCTCCGAATTCGCATGATCGAAGTTTCAAAGAACCGCGAACGCAACAACAGCGCTGCCTCCATCGACGCAAACTGTCACGTGTTGATCGAGATCTGTCAGATGTGCCGTATTCACCAGAGCTGGTTTCTGGATTGCTGTCAGATTTATATTATCTTACAAGCATATTTCAGAATCGCATAAAAACACAAGCTCTGAATATAAAGTTGTTGATAGTTATTGGCAACTTGTACCTTTTGTATCGAGCTGTGACACACAAATGTTTGATGATCGAAGCTCGCATAACACAACCCCAACAGGACTTATACAATTCTATGAAACAGGTAAATGATGAATTTAAAATTTCTCAAATATGATTACGAATATACACGCTTTTTACATGTAATTTGTTACGATGTTCAAATAATATTACAGTGGAATTGATTCCTTGTGAATATTCGCAAATTCTAGGATGCTGGCAATAGCGAAACTCGAGGGAAACTGTAGTTTGTAATCATTGCATTGCTGAATGAATTACTCTACACGGGTGAAATTGACGATATTTTGGATGCATGGATAAAGAAAATTACCACGAATGACCAGACAAACGGTTTACGACAGATCGCTAACGAGGAGAAATAAAGAAGACAAAATTTCAGCAGTCTGACAATCTTCATGCAATGATGAAAATGAGATTAAAAAATAAGTTTTTTTTTTCTAATTTTAATCTGCTCATATCTTTTGAAGGAGGCCCTATTCAATGAAAGTGCACATGATGAGTTTCATATTTGGGCACAACTAAACACCTTTGGTAGTTTGAGCCAAATCTATGATCCGGAGTTATGATGTGAAACTAGTTTGGTTCATACAGTGATTGAAATCTTGAGGTTTGACAATATTACAAAAAAAAACTTCAAATCGATTTATCTCAAAACTATGTTTTGGCGAATTGAAAAAGCTCCCTGCGCGTCAGCTTTTTTTGTAGACTCCTGAAATTTTCAGGGCAAATTCTCACATACATCAGATTATAAAAATCGAAGAAAAATTACGCCTTTTAGAAAAAATAATTGAGATAAAATCTTGTACTTTTCATGAAAAAGAGTGAAATCAGAGTGTCAAAATCAAACTATCATAGCTATCTCAAAAAACTGACGTAGTTTTGTAGCTTATGTATCCACAAATATGTGTCTGCAAGCCTAACAAAATCAAAAAATAATTGGAGCGCAGGGAGGTGTTCGAATAAAGGCTATTTCAGAAGCATGCCGAGGAGTAACTCTGTATCTATTGTTTCAAATGACTTGAAATTTGCACAAAATCTATCTTTTGTGATGGGAAACATGTGTGTAAAACCTCATTTGAAAATTGCAATTGGTTGAGATGAGCAGATTTCAGTATCTCCTACCCTTAAAGAAAAATAGGGAAAATCTCTGTGCCCATGGATAAACAATTTATTTTATTAGAACAATTCATAATTTTTAATATAAGTTTCTCCGGACTACCGGGAGGAGATCTTAGAATAATTACCAGCTGATGTGGTCTAAAACAAACTAGGTCGATTGAATCGCTCAGCTGTCTTGCAACGGGGCTGACACAGGTCAGTCACGCTTTTAAAATAAAAGAGGAGCTCCACGGTGAACTCCACGGCCTACTACCCACGAAACCCGAGTATGGTCACCAAACAAACAAATTTGAAAGGCGAGAGGGAAAAAAAAATATAAATGAACGGATTTTACGACACCGATTTCGTGCTCTTAACAAATTAACTTATTTCACAGATAAGAAAAATAAAATAAATAATAGGGCCAATCTCCAAGTATTTAACTTATATACAATGCAAGATTTAAATATTACGGGATGGCGATTCACCCTCAGAAAATATCGGTTTTATTAATTCTTTTAAACCAAATATAACGCATGACCCAAAGTTGCGGTACGTTAAAGAGACGGAAAAGGAAATTTTATTTTCAGATGCACCAACGGCAATCAGGTAACGAGAAACCCAGGGCTCAACGCAAAAAATAAGAACCAGAAAACGGAAAGGTAACAGGACGAGGTTTGATCACCCCCGGCCTGGCCAGAATTACGAAAATACCAGATATTTTTGAGGAGTGCGCATTGACAAAAACTCACCCTAATATTAATCCAAAAGGGGTCACTGGCTCACAAAATAACACAACCACCAGAGTACGTAAGGTACGGGAACTATCTCCAAAATATTAAATTTGATTACGGACTTAGAAATCACACCGTATCCTACGGAGACGTAACAGAGAGTGATTTTCTTTTTAAACTTAATCAACAACCGGGAACCAAGGGCGTTCTTCTTCTGGCTTCAATTTTCTCTTTGTTTCGCCAATCGGGAGCCGTAAATTCCGGCTTTTCTGATAGCAGGCACTGGCCAACGTCCCCGGGACTCCTATGTTGCTCTCACGGCCCCAGCTGCTGATCCTCGGTGACAACCGAGGTTTCCAAGGAAAGGAGCAGAAAAGATATTGCCCTTTCCGCTTGATATGTTTGATTCTCTTCAATAGAGATATTTTGGAGCAGCTTGTCGTTTAGCAAATTTCATGCTCTTTCCGACCTCAACTTGACGATACGTGTCTTCTCCCAAGCCTTACACATTTTTGAGGGTTTTGACCATCGGTGATACTTTCAATTAAGGGCTGGTTTGTAGCCTTTTGGTCGTGCCGGAGGTTCCTAGGAAGTCCCGGCTAGCTGGCCTGCTGCAGACTTTCCCTGTAGATCTGGGGTTCGTCGGATTTGGGCTGAGGACTGCGAGGAGTAGCGGAATTGTCACCCCATCGTTGACCCGTCCCCTGGCTCTCCGGAGTTTTACATAGGGAGAAAAGAAACATCGAATCGGGAAGAATTAGGGGTTGAGTCTTTGAGAATTTAGAATTTAACCTTGGGAGATTGGCGCCTAGACTCTCTGTACGTTTTGCTAACAATGCTTTTATAATCGAAAGGGGTCTTTGAAATTTAACTGAGAATTTTGACCAAATTATTGTTTGGGGAACGGAGGCTTGGTCTGTAAACGGGGAAGAAACTACGCCATGTTACAGTACCTAACGTTAAAAATTGATGGATGCCGTGTATAACACGGCTCATTCCGCTTGTTCACATATCTGTCGGTCAAGTTGAACAGTTTCATTAAATTCTTTTATCGACCTGTCTAGCAAATCATTTTCGGAGTCGCACGACTCATGGGGTATTAGGTCATTCTGTAAGTAAAACAGCGTCCTGAAGCGAAATCCTCAAAGAAACCTTTTTCGCCGAGCGCGCCGCCTACATTCATGGTGCGACACTAAAATTCGACGCCATCTTGTCCGATCTAGTTCAATATATCTATGGTGGATAGGTTTTTAAATCAACGGAATTTCGATTGAACTTGATAATCATGTACAGTAGAACCTCGATTATCCGAACCCCTCCGGACCGGGCCTAGTTCGGATTATCGAAAGTTCGGATAATAGAAACGTGAAGTCGTGGACAGTGGTTTAACATATTGCATATAGGGAAAATAAAAAAGGACAGGCATTTTTAGTATTGCGTGATGTTTGTGTATCTTTAATTAATATATATTTCAATGATAACGTGAGACATATATATACTTTTAATATAAATATTTAACATCTCTGTACTTCAAGGCTTTCTTATCAGGAACTGTTCAATTTTTGGTTGCTGTATGGAAGCTACGCGTTTTTTAGCGGCCAAATCGCGCAGTCGCTTGAGCAAAAGAAGCTGCATAGGACAGCACTCTTCTTGTTTCTCGTACCATTCGAGACCAGTCTCGAAGGCCGAAAACGCCTCGGCATGCGAAATTTTCGTGTTCGAAACTGCTTCGTCACTACTGCTATCGCCGTTATTATCTTCCGGATTTGTCAAATAAGATATTATTTCATCGTCTTCTAAGATCTGATATCCAGGATCATTCTCGTCGTTTTTTAGCCAATCTACAGCATCATCTTCGTTGCAGCTCGTGAATCCCGGGATACTTTCGAATAATGCGACAAAGTCAGTGAGTTCATTCTCATTATCATTGGGATTTCCGTCTTCGCCTTCTCGTGTTGGGTCTTCCCGAAGAGGCCATAATTTTTTCCAGGCGTTTCTTAAATTTTCCTTGGTGAGCGATTCCCAACCGTCTGCTAGCATGTAGCAGGCATGCTTCAAATTCAATGATTTCGAATACGAAATAACGCAGTCTTCCGTATCGTCTTCTGCCTGCAACAGTCGTCTAAGAATTTGTTTCCGGTACATTCGCTTTAATTTTTCAATCACGCCCTGATCCATGGGTTGAATTAAAGACGTAACATTGGGTGGGAAAAACTTAACAACGAAGTCCGGGTCGAGGGCGTTCAGCACATCGGTGGACGGATGAGATGGTGCATTATCTAATAGCAGCAGCACTCTTCCAGTCTTACCTTCTGCTTGACGCCATTTTCTCACTTCTTTGATAAAATTGTTTGTATACCAGTCACAGAACAACTTAGCATCCATCCAAGCATTTTTCTGGGCTTTGTAGGTGACAGACAAAGTTACGACGTTCTTGAAACACCGCGGCTTTTGTGACTTGCTGATTATTAACAACGGCAATTTGTGAGTGCCAGCAGCATTAGCGCACGTCATTGCTGTCACACGATCTTTCGACACCTTAAAACCACGCGCTGCTGTTTCTTCTCGAGATGCAAGGGATTTTCTCGGTAAAGATCTCCAGTTAATTCCCGTCTCGTCTGCGTTATACACGTCTTCTCTCGAGAACGCTTCTTCTTCCAAATATTTTTGAAATGATACCTTGAATTTTTCGGCAGCACTGGAATCCGCTGATAGGGCTTCTCCCTGGACTTGTAATTCGCGAATTCCATGACGAGCTTTGAATTTATGAAGCCAACCGGAACTGGCATTGAAATCTGCCGGTCCATTGAGTTTTTTATTAAAATCGAGAGCCTTCTCGCATAAGAGTGGACCTGATATTGGTTGTCCTGTGCTTCGTTTCTGTATAAACCATTTCGAAACGGCATTATCAAGATCTTCGTTCTTCGCACTTTTCATGGTTTTCCTTTTTTTTACCCCATCTCCACTGTCCATCTTTGCAGAAAATGATGTGAGTCGTTCTCGATTTTTTCTGATGTCGCTAATCGTTGCTTTGCCAACATTATAAGACCGAGCTAAGGATGCACTGGTCTCACCCTTATCAAGCTTCGATAAAATCTCCAATTTTTGTTCCACCGTAAGAACATTATGTTTTCGTTTTGTAGTAAAAGGCGTAGAAGCTGAACTCATAATGAACAAACGTGAGCAAATTTCTATGCGCGCGTATAGGTATATCATTTGCATTACTTCCGTGCGTTGCCAAGAACTGATATTCGACTGACGCGTTTGAGCGAGCTAGCTCGGGTCGAGACATTGTTAGCAACAATGTAGCTCGAGTGGATAAAAAAGTACACATAACAAAATTTCGCGAAATGGTTCGGATAATGGAACGTTCGGATGAAGCAAGACACCGTTCGGATTACGGAGGGTTCGGATAATGGGAGTTCGGATAATCGAGGTTCTACTGTATTATAAAAGAAAAATGCGTCAATACATATAGAACAGTAAATAATTAATTTCTTGGGTCCTCTTGCATTAACAATCTTGAGGTAATGATCAAAAATATATATATGACGTTACCATCAACTAAGAATAAATTAATAATCACACATTTCACACATCAGATTGAGCACACGAATAAATAACAAACAATGTAGAAATAAAAATCAGTATTAACAATGCAAGTAATAGCGTGTAAGCGATAGGATGTCGGAGCACCAATAAATATTAATTCACGAACAATAAGGTGTATAACTTAAAAATGGACAGATGGGCGAATGGTACAGATATGTAATAAAATGACACGAAGAATAAATAAAGTTTAAAATAGCGAGTGGGTGATGGCGAGTCGGGTGTAAAATATTTAAAATAGAATCTTAATCTCCCTTGTTCGTAATGGTCATGTACATAGATATATGAAACAACTTATCTTATATTATACGAGCGCTCGTCGCGACGGCCCTGGGAGAAGAGAGATTCTTAATTTTGCCTAGTCATAGGACTTTTCTCGTTCGGCGAATCCTCGGTTCCATTCGAGGAATTCCCGATTACCCCTCTACCATACCTAATATTATCAAATTGCCCCCCACTCCTTCTGAGTTCGTTGGTGCCTAAACAGGCACCCACAATACTTTACAAGTTGAAAGTTAACCCAAGTAATTATCCGTGAATCCTGCAACCTCTACAACGCAAGCAGCCACAGTACCGCATCCAGCAGCCGCAACACTGCATCAAGGTAAGGCATCATTTTACGTATTCCAATCCCAAATCATACTCTACCAAACGCCTTTACCAAAACCGTATATTCCATGTCGAGCTGTGCTTAGTGCCGAAATAAGCTGAATCCTTGATGAGCAGTGCCTAGTGCAGAATTATTGCTCTTTCCTAGAATCGATGGTCCTAATCGATTCGTACCGAGTGACAAGCGATGCCTAGTGCTGAAAGACGCTTTTTCTCATTTTTCCATTAGATGCCCGATACCCCACGTAGAAGACATCGAGCGGGTGGACGATTGAGAGCTAGACGAGCTAAAGCCACAGTTAGGGCAGCAATCAGGGCGGCAAACGGAATAGATAATAAAAGAGTACCGGAGGAACAAGAATCACCACGTTCCCCATCACCAGAGCCACCCCCAGCAGACGGTCCTGGAGGTTTAGCCTTCTATCTAAAAGTACAAGAGTTTCTACGTATGTTAGAAAGAAATCACGATGAGGGTAACGAGACAGCGGATACCATCATAATTCCTCGTTGCCCACCGGCTATACCTATAGAGGAGGCAGATAGAATCCACCAGCAATAATAACACCCATTACGCCTTTCCGCATAAATAAAGACAGGAGGATTTTATTAATTAGTTATTTTTCATTTATTTACTTCACATAACCTAACTTTTGCTGGGATCCCTGACATCCCCGCACATAGTGTTAAGCGACTTCGTGTCCATTCAGGGATCAAAAACCGTTGCTTCTGGGAAGTTATTAGCAGGAATCCCTTCTTGTGAAATATCAACCCGGTACGTAACAAATTTTTGGTGACAGCGGTGGGATGGGAAAAGGCATTTGTTAGGATTCTTCCAATCAAATTTTATTTTAATGGGTCCCCCAACTACACGTAGTGGAGCAGCATTTACAGCTGAACAATTAGAGGCAATGCAAGCGCAGATCATGGAAAGAGAGAGGGAATTAGAAAACAGAGAAACAGCATTTCTAGGAGTACAGCAGAAAAATAGGGAAAAGAAGAAGAAATTAGAAGAAGCGCAGGATAAACAAACAGAATTAACACAGGAAAACAAAAGACTCAGGTTAGAAATAGCGAATAGAAAGGAAGGATTAATTACAGCAACAATTACGGAGCCCACACACATTCCCAGGGCACCACTACCACCCTCACCCATCCCCACTTACGAATCCACAGCGAACGTTACACCAAGAAACACCCCGCGACGAGCAGATTCAATGGACAATACAGTACTTGTAGAACAGGTGTTAGCTCTACAACATCAATTCAATACCCTATCAAATCATTGTTCGGGACGATTTTGACACAGTACTGGAATTTGCCGACAGACTGTCTTCACTATTCAGCTCACTCAAAACCACGAACCATTATCGTGGAGACCTAGCAAACATTTTCAAGAAACCAAGCGAACACATCATCGACTACGTCATCCGAGTAAAAACAATCAAAGACGCGATCTTGGACAGCGAACGTAGAGCTGGATACTTTACACGAGACCTAATATATAACACCGAGTACGAAGCCTCGGAAAGCCTGAAGAGAGGGTTACCCAGCATCTTTCGTCATTCTTTAATCCTGTTAAATCCAACTGTCTTCAAGGACACCTGCGCAAAGGCAATAATGATAGGGAGAACCATGAAAGAGGAAACCGCACGGGATCGTGATCGGGAACGACAACGTCCAGCACTGAATTACGCACCCAGACCACCCGCGTGTCAAAGGTGCAATAGAAGCGGTCATCAGGCAGGTGACTGCATGACACATATAGAACGAACGGAACGACCCTCTAATTTCTATAGGAGACCACCTCAGATGGACGATAGGCAAAATAATAGACAAAACGATAGACGGGATGACCGGCGTAGCTACCAAAACACGCGATTCCAACAACCGGGACCAAGTAACAGCAGGCCTAGCACATGTGCTTATTGTAAGAATATCGGTCACTCCCTCGAAGAATGCCGAAAGAAAAAATATAACGACGAACTCCGCAATAGATATAGGTCGGGAAACGACAACGGTCGACCGCAACCCCCGGTAGACAGGCGGAGCGACCAACCCCGGACGAGTCTACCGATTCAGGTAACACACGTGGAGGACAGCACGCAACCGGAGGCCATCCCGTCGTGCTCTTACACAACGTCGGACTAGGCGACGTTCCCACCGTTAACATTTCATCACCTGATCTCACGAGTTCCGCAAATTTATTAATAGACACCGGGGCAGAACCCAACATAATCAAGCTAAAAAGCACAAAAAACCCGGCACAAATTAATAACAATGTTCGACTTTCTATCAAAGGCATAACTAATGATCTGGTACACACCCTGGGACAAACTATACTCAATATCTCAGGAATATAGGTGGTATTTCACGTAGTAAAAGACGCATTCCACGTTACACAGGACGGCATCCTGGGGTCTGCCTTCTTCACAAAAACGGGAGCTATAATTGACTATAAAGGAGGAAATTTACAGATAGAAAATGACCAATTCCACTTTTTGGGGAGCACGCATCAAATTAAAGCACGGTCGATGCAAGTGTTGAAAATAAAAGTCGCCAATCGAGACGATCTAAGGGAAGGTTATGTCTCAAAGGTCAAACTACCGAAAGGATTCTACGCAGGGCAGGCGGTCTGCAGAGTCGAAAAAAATCACGTTATCCTACCAATTATCAACACCCTAGAAGTAGAAACAAAAGTGGAAATACCAGTCATGAAGGTGAAACAATTCCTCACACCACCGGTAACAAGAATAACAAAAATAGAGGAAACGCGAGGTGAAGTACCGGACGTACTTTCACTACTTCGATTGGAACATTGAAACGGAGACGAAAGAAGGTACATGGAAAGTTTAATCAACGCGAATGCAGATCGGTTCCAAATGCCAGGTGCACGTTTAGAAGCTACCACAGCGATTAAACACAAAATTACAACGACAGACGACGCACCTGTGTTCACGAAACAATATCGATACCCTCCAATTCACAAAGAAGAGATCACAAAACAAGTGGAAGAACTAGAAGCAGGTGGTATAATCACACTCTCAGTCTCACCCTACAGCTCTCCACTCTGGATTGTTTCAAAGAAACCTGACTCACAAGGAAACATGAGGTGGAGGATGGTTATAGATTATAGACAGCTCAATGAAAAAACTATCGGAGACGCATACCCACTTCCCAACATAACAGACATATTGGACCAGCTGGGCAGTGCTGAGTACTTCTCAGTATTCGACCTAGCTTCAGGTTTTCATCGAATAGAAATGGCGAAAGAGGACGCGGAAAAGACCGCATTCACAACACCCTTTGGACACTATCAATTCGACCGAATGCCATTCGGACTAAAGAATGCTCCGGCAACGTTCCAGCGACTGATGGACAGAGTTTCATCAGCGTTACAAGGAACAGAAATGTTCGTCCATCTAGATGACATCGTTATATACGCAAGCTCATTACAGGAACATACCAGAAAATTCAATTTATTAACCAGCAGACTAAGATCGGCGAATCGGAGCAGTTTTAAGTCAAGGCCAGATGGGGAGAGATTCACCAATAGCTTATACGTCACGATTACTAAACAAGGCCGAACAAAACTATTCTACAACAGAAAAAGAGCTTTTAGCAATGGTCCACGCGGTCAAACACTTTAGACCATACTTATACGGAAAACTCTTCACATTAGTTACTGACCATAGACCATTAACTTGGTTACAATCGCTAAAAGATCCATCGTCCAGACTCGCTAGGTGAAAAGTCCATTTAATGGATTATGAGTTCAACATCCGATACAAACCCGGGAGGATAAATGCAAACGCCGACGCTCTATCACGGAACCCGGTAGAAAACAATACAACCGCACAAGTCTTACAAATCACCGAAGTAACGGGTGATCTCTTCACGGTCTCCAAAGACTACGCACTCGCACGCTGTGTCAACGAAGACTTCAAAATGGGTGCAGGAATAGCAAAAAGGTTCGCTGAAGAATTCAAAAATAGGGAGACACTTTTCCAACAAGAAATTAAAATAGGCGGAGTAGGAAAACTGAAAATAAACAATCGAAACATTTTTTACCTCGTTACAAAGGGCAAATACCATGAAAAACCCGCGTACAAAAATTTAGAAACCACGTCACGAACGTTACGAAAAGCATGCGACCAAGAGAGAATATATAAGGTAGCAATGCCACAGATAGGATGCGGGCTAGATCAACTCAATTAGGGAAGAGTTCGCGGGATGATTACTTCAATCTTTCCGGATCCATTTATAATAAAAATTTACAAGCTAACTGAAGAAGAAGGAAAAGAAAGGGTATCCTCAAGTTCAGATCATGAAGCGTTCGAAACCCCTCAACCATCAGACAAAGAAATACAACCAAGAGAAGAGGAGACCAAGGCCCCAAGTAACACAATAGTCGAAATTCAAAACCCAAAAATATTTCCTGAATCAGACATAGAAGAAGAATACCGCAGCGTGGACAGCCAGATGACAGATCACACCGATGCCTCAGACTCCGAAACGGACGAAGATATATTCAGCAATGAAGAAGCAATACCCAGAGCTGACAAAGATAATAGGTATGAAGAGACGCGAGACAGGTTGAGCATGGACAAGGGAAACTGCGTATTTTTTATAACACAAAACGGAGAACCATTGGACGAAGGTGCGAAAGACCTCGAAACAAATAACAAAATGCCTGAATTCACACAAATACAATTAGCAAGGGCCAAGGTACACCATGTAAACAATCTAAATTTGATCGGCCTACCAATCAAAGAAGCGTTAAGGACACAGTTAGATGAAGAGGTATTGAACGAAGCGCAATAACCTCTCTACAAAACGTGGTACCAGAACTAGACCCTAAAGAGATAGGAATTGCAAAAACTACAAGAATAGACAACCTGTGTGGAAAAGAAATTATGAGGCGAATAAAGGTACAATTGATCGACACCGGATGCAAGATCACTATATATCAACAACTCGTGAAAATAATCAATGAACAAGAAGCCGCGAGTGTCATACGCGAGAACCACGAAAGTAGTATTGGAGGACATAAAGGCATGACGAAAACATATGCGAGAATTAGGCAACTATACTTCTGGACTGGAATGAAAAAACAGATTGAGGACTTCATACGACAATGCTTGAAATGTCAAATCAAAAAACTAACCAGAGTCAAAACGAGAAAGCCTATGATGCTATCCATACAAAGATCACATCATGTCCTTACAGAATACCTAAAGCACTACATAAATCATCTAAACAACTGGGACGAATGGCTATCTTACGCAATGATTTCTTACAACACTAGCTCACATGAGGGAACAAGGTACACCCCCTCCGAACTCATGTTTGCCAGAATAGCACGACTACCCTCTGGAAATGAGATAATAGAGGAAAACTTAGACAGAACATACACAGAATACCTCACTGAACTCTACTGTAAAATCCGCGAGTGTCAGGCTAAAGCCAAAGAAAACCTAGTAGCAGCCAAAATTCGGTCCAAAAAATACTATGATCGAAAGATCCACGATGTTAAATTCAAACAAGGTGATCTAGTTTTCCTTCTGAAGGAACCTTCCAAAGGGAAATTCGATGACCAGTATACAGGACCTTACAAAATCCTGAATACACTACCTAATAATGATGCTATAATTAAGGTAGCCAACAAAGAAAGAGTAGTGCATTTCAACAAGCTGAAACAAGCAAAAACTCAAGTATAAAGAATATATATCTTATCTTATACTCAAGTATAAGAAGAATGCGGAAACTCTCTAGACATTTTTACAGGTAGAAATCTCGCCTCATGGGAACAGATAGTTATCAAATACGCGCATGAATTTAACACACTTCGAAATTTCGTAGGGAAACTTGTAATAAAAGAGATGTTCGAGGAAAGTGAATTCTTAGAGACACTAGATAAAATCGAGAATAATACTATGTTAATAACGTACAGATATAATGAAATCCCCCAAAAAGCACCTACGGTGCAAAAAAATTCGCCAAGTACATTAAATCTTCGAGAACAACTACTACTTGATCTTCGATGTAAAAAAAAAGACAATAATCAGAAAAAAAAAAATCCAAATCAATTATTGTGCCAAGTACATGCAACTTCGCATCACGCATAGACCTACTAGAGAAGCTGGAATAAAACAGACGACAAACCAGATTAACAATTAGAAAAGACAGCAAATCGAAATAGAGAGAGAAAAATCGATTTAGAAAATTAACACAAAAAATTAAGAAACAAAACTGAAAAAAAAAAAAAAATCTGAAAACGGAGTACGTGTTCCTTGGCGGGCTAATGTTATATTGCCTTTTGAGTATTACGTTCTGGATTTTTTTCTACCGATAAGCCCGCCAAGTCTCACTACCTCCATTTTCAGATTTTTTTTTTTTTTTTAGTTTTGTTTCTTAATTTTTTGTGTTAATTTTCTAAATCGATTTTTCTCTCTCTATTTCGATTTGCTGTCTTTTCTAATTGTTAATCTGGTTTGTCATCTGTTTTATTCCAGCTTCTCTAGTAGGTCTATGCGTGATGCGAAGTTGCATGTACTTGGCACAATAATTGATTTGGATTTTTTTTTTCTGATTATTGTCTTTTTTTTTACATCGAAGATCAAGTAGTAGTTGTTCTTGAAGATTTAATGTACTTGGCGAATTTTTTTGCACCGTAGGTGCTTTTTGGGGGATTTGTTAACTTTTTGTATAATGTTGTTCAATAATCGCAGTATTGATTTATTTTTGCAATGACACTATTGGTGTGAGACTTGATATAATACTATCACTACATCTATAATGGTAGTTTCGTACTATGCGTTTTTCGATACATGTGCATTTCAATTACTTTGTAGGTCGGTCATGTATGTCTCGTGGAATACGTTCTGCTTGAAAAAAAGAATCGGCAGGTGCTAAACTGATACGCAGTTTTTTTCTTTATGATGATTATATTCGTGAGCTTGAGCTATACTGCTTACGCCAGAGAAGCTCACGCACGTACAATTTTCGTGTGTAGCGTGTACTGTAAGTTACCAATCCACGGGCGCTGACCCGTCGCTGGGCCGCATCCACGAATCCTCTCTGTATATGGCACGGAGAGCAGTGTTCTCCGATTATTATTTTGCCCTAATGAATCTCTAGTTTGGAACTGGAACTCGTACAGGTAGATGGCCACTAGCGAGGAAATCGCACGAGAAACTCGAGCGAGTAACCAGCAACATTGATTTGCTCAGTGTATACGGCCTCGCAAGTCGACTTGCAATGCAAAAAGCCATTGTTTGGCAATGTTGCTAGTAACTCGCTCGAGTTTCTCGCGCAATTTCCTCGCTAGCAGACATCTACCTTTACAGGCGGTCCATTATCAATATTATTACAACTACATCCTTCCGGAAATCGCGCCTGAAACATATGAAAAACTTGAGGTTTTAGATCCTCATGCAGAAGTTGAATAATTTCAGTTGCTTTGATGATCCGTAAATTGCTGATACAACTAGGTCCTCATGACTTCAGGTATAACGGCTCCAACCTGTATGGAAAAGTCCCCTACCTCCCCCCGTGCAACTATAAACCCTGCATGCAGCCCTCCTCCTTTCGCATCCGGGCTTGGGACCGGCAATGGCGGAGTTACTGACATGCAGGGCTTATAGTCGCGATTACAATGCATCTGTATGGTTCGCTTTTTATATTCAACTTCATATTCTTATGATATTTCTGGCACTGCCTTTAGATTTGCTGCAAGAAGAATATGTATGGAAAAGTACCCACCACCCCCCGTGACTCTATAAACCCTGCATGCAGCCCTCCTCCTTTCGCATCCGGGCTTGGGACCGGCAATGGTGGAGTTACTGACATGCAGAGATTATAGTCGCGATTGCAATGCATCTATATAGTTCGCTTCTTATATTTATCATATTAAACTTCATATTCTTATGATATTTCTGGCAGTGCCTTTAGATTTGCCGCAAGAAGAATATGTACGCGTCCTTGGCATTTCTTGGCCAGGGTTGTTTTCTGATGTTCACGTCATTAACGTTCACCCAGGCAGATGTCCCTTCGCGGAGCATGCTTGTATAATGCCCTTCGGTTATGTTGCGGCCGTGGTGAAATATCGCACTATCAACCTTGTACACATTAGTGCAGATCATGATTTTCTCCGTAGATACTGCTTTTATGTTGTACCCATTTATTTTCGTGACTTTTCCATTCTGTACTGAAAATAGCATCAGTTGAATAATTATACAGCTGTTTGCTGATGATATATCTGTTTTCACGCTCATTTCTCTCGACTTACAAGTACCGCACGATCCTTCGACCGTTTTCCAGTGCGAGAGATTATCGTTGATCAGGTCAGATAAGCTTGGTGTTTTTTTGCAAGGTTTAGGCAATGCAGTAACAATATGTTACTCCGTTGAATTGAGGTATTAGTGTAACCGCAATCTTTGCAGTGCAGTTTTACTGTCAGCTGGTGCTCAACAACCGTGCTGAGATTATTGCAATGAGAAATTAGACCGGTTAAAAATTCTGACGCATCTTGCTGCTCGTTCGCAGTGAACTGTTCACCCGCAAGTGCTCTGGCGGGAAATACATTTACCGGGACTCCTGAGTTGGCATGACCATCGATTAACATTTTCAAAATATCGTCTGTTTGATTCTGACGTGATAAATGGTCCCTGAATGTTCTACAATGAAGTATACACTGGATCGTTGCGTTAGCGTAACAAGAAACGTGATCAACGTTTGGTAAGCCTTTTATTTGCCACAATTTAGCTGCCGTTTTTTCTTCGGCTGGTATCTGACATATGACAACATCCCTCGGAATCGACCATCTGCAGTCAGCCACCTTCTTTGCTCTTACCGACGTGAGAGGCATCGGTATGAGATCTGGACGATACTTTTTCCTCAATCTATTGTATTCCGAAATGGCTGCTCCATTTGCCACTACGGAGTAAGGATCGTAATTGATCAAATGCAGACCTTCTAGCGAAGTTACCCGCGAAAGAGCGACGTACGCTTGACCAGAAGCAAATACGGTATTACCCGCATCGATCACGGCATTCTTTAAACTCAGGCCCTGACTTTTATGAATTGTAATACCGTAACTGAGGCAAATAGGGAATTGTCTTCGGATAACGAAAGCGCCTTCCATCACCTCAAATTTCACATCAACACGCTCCAAAACATGTACGATGCCTGTAGCTAAGACAATCTGCACTGTATCTATGTCGTCGGTATCAGCAGCACGGGAAATTGCCGTTATTGTACCAATAGTACCGTTGACGAGGCCTAACGTAACATCAATGTTCCGTCTAATCATAATTTTCGAACCAATTTTTACAATAATCATCCTTGCAAGACCTGCGGTTCGAGAACTGTCTTCGTCATCCGTGTTCAACATTTTCTGAACCTTTTTTTTGAAGTACGGTGGACAATCAACCGTATCATGAGCTAATAACTGTATCTCGTCGGTCTGAATTTCGCTCAACATAGCTTCATTGAGAACATCACACATACGACACGGAGGAAGTAAACAGACTGTGTCGATGAGTAAATTATTTATGTAGTTGCATAGTTCTCGTATTCTGTCTCTGAACTCAGTTGCTTTGAATGTGATTTTCCTCGATGACAACATTTTCGTGTCCGAATCAGTTACGATCCCAAGGCGTATTCTTGAGAGTATCTCGCGATACGTTCGATCATTCTTCTGCCTCATATTAATCGTCAGTTCATCGTATGTAAATAAATTACACCACAGATCCACACTACCCATTGCGCCTATGAGTTTTTCGACATCGGTGTTCGATAATTTCGTGAACGAGGGTCCCTCGTGAACAGGTGGAAGTTGTAGCAAATCGCCGAAAAGGAGAATATGCTTATTACCAAACCAACCATCTTCACAGTCTGCGGTATTGAAGATTTCGACTAATCTAAGATGTATGTACACTTGGCGAGATCATAACTGACATAGTTAGACACGACGCGACGAGCTGTAGGTTGGCGTAAAATATCCCTAGTTTAGGCAGCAAACGGGGGCTTGAGTTTTCGCAAATATCTCGAGAACTGATTGAGATTTTCGAAATTTTAAAAAAGATTCGAAAAGAGGAGGAAATGTCCTCAAAAAAGTCTCGACTCCCGGAACTAGAGGACCATTATTTATAATCTTTCTAGAAGCGTGAAAACACGGCCGAAAACGGCTAGTCTGGCTTGCGCGCGTCATGCAATGAAACGGCCCACGTGTCAGACTAGCTGTTTTCGGCCGTATTTTCACGCTTCTAGAAAGATTATAAATAATGGTCCTCTAGTTCCGGGAGTCGAGACTTTTTTGAGGACATTTCCTCCTCTTTTCGAATCTTTTTTAAAATTTCGAAAATCTCAATCAGTTCTCGAGATATTTGCGAAAACTCAAGCCCCCGTTTGCTGCCTAAACTAGGGATATTTTACGCCAACCTACAGCTCGTCGCGTAGTGTCTAACTATGTCAGTTATGATTAAGGTATGTGTACATAAAAGTGACGTTAGAAATCATCGAAACTTCGTCTATCACTATCAGGGCAACATTTCTCAGTTGGTCCCGGATGGTTTTAAGGACCGCGTCCGACAGCTGTTTGTATTTTGGAGTGCGGCCGTGTTCAACTGGCAATTGAAAAAGCCTATGAACAGTCAAGCCGTCAACATTAAATGCTGCTATACCGGTTGGGGCGGTTATTGCAGTATCTTTATTAGCATGCTGCTTAATCCAACATCTGATAGTTTTTATCAGAAAGCTCTTACCAGTTCCACCCTCTCCACTGACGTAAAGACGTAGGATTTGATTTGAACTCACCGCTTCGATAACCTGATCATAAACTCGTTTCTGATCCATGTTCAGTTGGCTTATCATTTCTGAAACGTCTACGGTTTCTCCTTTTTCAGCTGCGTCTTTGAATTCCTTCATCGCACCTTCAGCCTCAATAGAAACGCAGCCGAGTGGTACAGTATCGCTATTTTGGGAATTATCAATGTCTCTAGCATTATCTGCAATTTGTTTTTCAATCATTTCTTTCGCATATTCCATACCTTTCTGTACTTCGGTTATCCGTTCGTGATATTTTAGTGCTTGTGCGAGTTTTGATTGCATTGACTGAAATGACTCGGCATAAGTATCGCGCCCGTTTCGGAGTTCATCTACATCTCTCCATGGTTGAAAAAGTAGCAACAAGGCGTAAAAATAACGTTCGGGTTGAATATTGACGTTATTTTTGTAGTGATTCACTAGGCATGGATGTTTACGCTTCTTTAGGTACAGCGATTTGCCTATTGGATAATACTCGATCTCCTGAGCTTTGGGTTTGTATTTCGTTGTTTCGTACCATTGTACGAAATCGTAGAGGTTGGTAGATTCCAATTCCTCGGGTCGTGCGGGATAATGCGTATCGACTAACGAATCGCGAAATATTTCAGTGGAATCGGCCTCCAAGGCTTCGATTTCCTTACGAGATTTCACTTTTCTATTTCTGATTATGTTCACGTCAACCCACCTGATGGTAGTTTCCGAATCTGTGCCATACAAAGCGATTCCTAATAGAGTATCTGCGGCTTCAAGAGCTCCACATTCTCTATGATTCAACATGCGCAAACCAAAATTCCACAGACGACTACACAGAGATTTCGTGGAATTAATGTCTTCGAAAGTCATGTCTGAGTTACTTTTTTCAGGCTTAGCAACGTATTTAGTGACATACCGATTCAGGAGTGTAGATTTTTCTCCGATAAACTGAATGTCCATATTTCCTTCCCAGGCCGTAAGAATTGCCGGGTTGTAGTCGTTAATATTGGCTTCCTTTTCGGAGCGGGGCAGGTCGTACAATCTGCTTTTAGACTTTAGTGTCCGTCTACCAGCAATCGAAATGGCCACTTCTCGCATAACGAAATTATTCGTGATCGGTCGAGAAAAACCGAAACGACAGACTTCTCCAGATTTGCCATTTTTGTTTGCTTTACTTCGCAAACAATAGGAATTATGTGTATGCCGTTGATGTGTATTAACCCGACGATGAAGGTTTGGTGAAACATCTTTAGACGGCATTCTGCAAGTAGCATATTCAGGAATGAAGTTTGCTACTTCTTGGTTGGAAGATGTTCCAAGAATCGGAGCGTCTTTAATCCAGATCATTAAATGAAAATGCTGCGTTTCTCTACCTTGGTATTCTCGCCTCCAGAAGAAATGCGTTACTTCCCCAATGGGATTATCTGGAGAACATATGAAATCCAGCATGGCCTTGAACTTATTTTCGATAAATCTGGATGCGGACACTGGATCAGAGGCCACCAACTGACTAGGTGTCATCTTTGCGGCGGAGGAGCCACCGACTTCGCGTAGATATTCTGTCATATCTGACCACAACCATTCGCTTGGACTTAATGTGAGGAACCATGTCGCCGGTCCGTAATTATGTATCATGCAGGATACGTCGTTTCTTGGCCGACTCCAATATTGCTCCGTATTACGCAGTCTTGCAAATATAGAATTCAAATTGCCTTCCAACTCTTCCTTGGAAAGCTTACTCAAATAACTTGCTGCGGTAAATCGCTCCTTTGGATTAATGATATTTAATTTGTGATAAATACCACCGCTTGATTGTCTGTTGTTGGCATCGTTCAATAGATAGAAAAGGTATTGTTGATCGGTTCTGAATTGTGGATGCTTTGACATGAGTCTCGATTTGATAAATTCGAAATGAGTAAGGCGTTTGGGTCTATCTTCGTGTTGTCCGTTACAACCGTAAGGATATAAGTGCGGAAAACATTGCAAATCAAGTTCTTTTTCACGGTTATCTAATGGCACGTCGTGAATTTTCAACATTTGATAGAGGTTGGTCGCCGTGTCATTTTCTCTTTTTTCGTACATCGGATATATAGTAAATTGTTCGTACAGCGCATCCGATGCCGAAGCCTGAGTGAGTAATGCTGCACACTCGTCAGCTTCTTTTTCAGCGTGAATCTCGTTTTGGTCGACTAAAGGATAAGAAATTGTTTCTATATCTTGCTTGTCTTGTATTTGGAATTCTACGTCTTTTATATGAGCCAGCAGAAGATCAGCTGATGCTGGGAGTTCAATCTTCGAATACTGGGGATTGTTTGCTTTGAGCCAGACTAACGCTTCCCACACTTTATGCATATCGACTAATTGTTCCCAAACCAATTTTGATTTTGTTGGGATACCACGAACCAGGATGTAAAATTCGTGGTCGAGATTAATCGGATCCGTTTGACGGCAAACTTTTTCCAAAGTTTTTTTCAAGGGGCAGGGGCAAATGAAATGTTCTGCCCTTAACTTTTTGCACCATTTCTCTATGGGGTAAATTTTTTTTTGCAACGGTGCCCATTTTCTGAATAGTTTGGAATGCCTTGGCTCTTTGAATCAAAATTCGCTCGTAATCATTCAAGCACGATATAACTTCAGGTACCGACTCGGTAGCGAGTTTATTCAATACGCATTTCGGTGGCATAATGTCTTGACGAAGCTTTGGCAGACAATAATTGCAAACATAATCGCAATCGCTACCTTGGGCTGCGACGTGTCGCATCAAATCTGTCCATAATGTACCAGTCATAGGCTTCCTGAATTTCTGGACGTTCGTGACTTCTCTTTGGAAACAAAGTTTTTCGCAGGATACACATACGTGCCGCGGAGTATCCATAGATCGCTTTGTTAATGTTTTAAACGCAATCGGATACTTGGATATTATATTTTCTTCGTTGAGATCCAATTCTTGTGCAACATTACTTGCGATAGTATTAGCTTTGTGTCGGGCAAGTTCCGAGATTTCTTTCAGTTTCTCTACGTCGCCGTCATTTAGAGCTTTATCTATAGAAAGTATTTTCTCAAAACAGTTCACCGATTTGCATACTAACCGCTGTATGTACCGCACCGAAGGGAAATGTGGTGCTAATATCTGGACGGTTAAGAAAATTGATTTGCAGACGGCGTCATCCATGTAACATACTTGTGAATGACCTAGCTTAATGTCTGTATGTTTTACAGTACAATCCAATCGCATAATGAATTTATGAAAATTTTTCAACGTACACGTCGATATAATTTGCAGAAAGCTAACGTACTTATTCAGTTGATGAATATCTTTGGTTTTACACGTGTTACCGCAGGGCCATCTTTTTTTGAGGCTTCCCACTTTTCTGTTTGTATCAACTAATGGCAAAATGTTTACTGCTTGCCCTGTTCGATTGATTATAATTGGATCTGAAAATTGCACATACTTGTATGCAGCTTCCGCAAAATAGGGTTCAGCGGAAGCAATATGTTTCGATGAACCGCATAGAGCACCTACTTTATCCTCTATACTGTGATCGCGACATTCGGCAGCCTTTGTTGAAAATATTTGCGCCTGCTTTTTAACTGTACGTACTTTCTTTTTTAATATAATGACGTTACATTCTCTCTCATGAAGACACCAGTTTATGATGGATTCTGCTTTTAGTCTTCTCTCAGTTGTGCATTGTTCAGCACTCATTTTGGAAAAAATCTTTGCTATATAGATTTCTTTCGATTGCCTCACAGCTATGGTGTTTGCCGCACGGATATGTCGATATTTCGTGAGAATTCGGCTAGCAGCACTTATTTTTTGCCTCACGATATCATTCCTCTTGGTTTTTATATAATAGAATTTATTGTACTGCATCTTCAAATCACGACGGCGCAAATATTTTTCTCGCAGTCGCGCCCGTTCTCTCTCTACTCTGGCAGCATACCGCTTTCGGAGTTGTTCACGTGATTTTTCGAGATTTGACGAATAACGTCCGCGTTTTTGAGTACGCTGATAATCATTGTCGTAAAGTTTTCGCTTTCGAGCCCGCTGTCTTTCCATATCCAAAAGGTAAAGTTGTCGCTTTCGAGCTCGTCGCTTTTCGTTATTTAAGACATCAAGTTCTCGCTCCCGAGCCCGCTGCTTTTCATTATTCAAATGATAACATCTTCTATTTCGTTCTCGACGTTTTTCAACGTCTGACACACGTTCATGAAGGAGGATTTGTTCCTGACGATCATGAGACTGATCATCCACAACCGACAATATTTCTCCAAGTATTTTACTTTCATCTGGTTTCGCTAGCAGCTTATCTGAAGGTATTGAATGTTGCTGAATTGATAGCTGTAACTTGTCATTATTGTTGTTGTTGTTGTGATTATTATTATTATCATTGTTGTTATTATTATTATCATTGTTATCGTTATCATTATTATCATCATTATCGGTACCATTATTAATAACATCACTATTTTTATTCGCATCCTTGCACGGTGGACGTAACATTCGCTGTGATAGTGGCATAGTTCCGACCTGTGCTACCTCGCCTAGCACGGTTTTCTTTTCATTAGGTTCCGAACATTGTTCCCCAATATATTCGCTAGGTACCTGAAGTTTTCTAGAGAAACCAGTATTTTTCGACGCAATATTCTTTTTTTTGCTACCACGTGGAAAGTTTTCTATGACATTGCTTTCCAAAATTCTCAGCAAATGTTTCCGCATCAGAGGAATATCGTACCTCTCTTTCGACGGATTATGACCATTAATGAGCGATATTGCGAATGCAATAGCAAAGACTCCACAGTCGGATCCGTTAGGTTGCTGTTGGACTTGAGGGAATTTGATACGTTTGCTTTGAAACTGATAAAAGGTAAACAGTTTTCTCAAGTATTTCTCATGGTGCTCATGAAGTTTCTTCATGTTTAATGAGTCGTATATGTAAAGCGATTCGCCGTCGAAATAGCTACATACCCAGTGCCCATCTGATCCCGTATTATCGCTATGCAATATTTGCACGTGCTTCTCATTTAACGAAACTGGCTTAATCGTGTCCGGCATTTGAATTCGCCACGTTTCCCGGGGCGTATAGGACGAGAATTTTTTGATCAGATGAATAACGTGATCCATATGCAGATCAGTCAACCACCCACCTGACGTTATTATATCTTTAGACGTAACATCTAAAGAAGGTGTGCGACGAAATTCGCGCTTTTGATCCTCACGACGCTGCGCTTTTATATTTTTAGGCACAGCTGGAACCTGTCTATCCGGTAAGAACCTATTCTGTACTACTCGATCGTCGTTGCGATAAGCTGAGGAATCAGTAATATCGGGTTTCGGTACAGATTTGGTCTGCCTGTCATCTCTGTCTGTCGATCGTTTGTGAACAGCAACGGGTGTTTTCTTTGCGCAGTTTTGCAAATTTTCTCGCAGCTCGGTATTTTGGTTAGCCGGAATACTATGTATTACGCCGACGCATGGAAACTGTTGAATTATATTATTTTCAAACAGTTTTAACAGATGTGCGCGCATGATGGTCGCGTGAAACTCCATTTGGTCAGGTTTTTGCCCGAATACAAGGGAGGTAGCGAAAGCAATCGCGAATACTCCACAATCTGACCCATTGGGTTGGCGTTGAACCGTAGGAAACTTGACTGGATTAGCGACAAAGTTATAAAATGGAAATAACGCCCGCAAATATTTTTCGTGGTCCTTGTGGAGCACCTTCGAATTCATAGAATCATATATAAAAAGGGATTTCGAGTCATAGTAGCTACACACCCAGTGTTGCGCTCCGTGCGTGCCACTGTGTAGAATTTGTATGTGCTTGTCGCTAGGCGAAACAGGTCCTATAGTGTCTGGCATTTGTACCCGCCACGTCTCTTGAGGTGCATATTCTGAAAACTTTCTGACGAGCAATGAGAAATGATCTCTATGATCATCATGCAACCAGTCGCCGGATTTCACAATATTCATCAACCTGACATTAAGAGTTGGTACCTGCAAACTATTCATGATTGCAAACTAGCTGCGTGGCTTTTATGCAACTTTATTTTAACGTTCTCTATCTCGATTTTTTGGCGCAGAGCAGCCGTCTATTGGCGCAAGGCAGCCTTTTTGGCGCAAAGCAGCCGTGGTAGCGCAAAGCAGCTGATAGAAATCTATGATTCCTGAAGATAGAGAACAACCTAACCTAGCTAACCTATCAATTCTAAAGCACCTAACCTTGTAATAATTATCCACAACCTACACTAGCTAAACCTTACTAACGTGAGTGCACTTGTCGCTTTGGGTAATTTGTGGATTTTCACTCAACTCAACTATCAAAGAAATGCAATCTAAATCTAAATGTGCACCTGACGTTCTGAGCTACAAAATTAGATCTTGCCGAGTAGTTTATGATAGGTTGTGGTTGTCTCTAGCGGTGGCTAGAGTCCCTAGCAATAGCGTAGTGCTATTGTGTGAATCTGACAAACTCTGATTGGATTTTCGAATGGAGGTTAGGGCAATCGTTTAAAAATAGTCGCGCAGAGTCAACCTCTCGGTTAAGTGAAATTACATTGTCGTGGAAAATATACAAGCCATACACGATCACATGAACGGGATGGCGGATCAGATGCATCGTCATGATCCAACGATAGACGAACGTCATGACGAGTTTGATGACCAAGATGAAGAAGTCTTGAGTAGAGCGAGCTCCGAAACGATACTTGAGACATGGCGGGAACCCATCCGAGTTTTATTCTGAAGTGGAATGCAGACGTCGATTCGGATTATCAAGATAGTATTATGTTCAGCATTTTTATACCAAGAATTAAAACTGTATTAGTCAAAGATAATGATCATAGCTCACCAATTCCGCCTACCATGTGGTTATTAGTTTCTCTACAATTGTATGTAACCGCTAGCTTCCAAGTAAGTATCATTGCATGTATTATTTGTGACACTGCACCAAGGATATACAATATATTCATATCTTACGATCATCTAAATTTATAACTACAATTTGTGTTTTACAGTGAATTACTGGTGATCTGTTTGAGACATCCCAATCTACAGTTTCAAGGATTATGTTCAAGGTTTCGGTAGCAATCGGGTCTGTTATTTATAAGGTCATCATGATGCCTACCACAGAAGAAGTTATGGTAGAAAACAGTAACTTATTCGGGGACCTTGGTGCCGACAGGGAGTGCATCAAATTACTTGGCGTTAATGGAGCTATCGACTGCACCCTAAACAATTGCTACATACAAGATTTGCAGAGTTGCAGGAGCTTTACAGGAATCATAAGGGGGATTTTTCGCTAAATGTTCAGGTATATCAGTAGTACCCTCAAACTAATACTATAGTTGTTGATATCTGTATTTGGAATAAACATCAATTTGATTCACTTACAAGCAATCTTTTCATATCAATGTGTCTGCAGGCGGTCGCCGAAGCTAACATGGAATTCTTAGGTATAGGTTCGTAATGGCCTGGAAGTAATCATGACAGCAGAATATTTCAAACTTCAATTTGTCCTCTCTTCGGTGGCAAATCCAATTACAGATGCACAGCAAAGGTATATTCATTCAATTACTGAATTGTTAGATGAGAATGAGTGAAATCAATGAATTTCATACACCAACTCTAATTAACGTAATTCTTATCCCGACAGCTATAACATCGTGCATAGCCGAACGAGGATAATTGTAGAACGAGCATTTGGAGTCTGAAAGCAAAGATTTCCTTGTCCGTTTAGAAGTTTGGGAACTAAGTTGATTTGCTCTACAACAATAGTTGTAGCATGTGCACAATTTGACCAGAACATTCGATGATGCTCTTCCACAAGATGACGGAATCGGAGTTGTAGAAAAATATGACCTGCGACTTCAGCCACCACATTGGCAGCCTAAAGAGGGTTTTGCTGTACGCGAGGCTCTTATCGAACGATTATTTAGCTAACAATAAGTCGCAATATATCATTCATATTCCTTACATATTTACGTTTCAATACGATTGTTAGCATAGAATAAAATACGATGAGTTCTGCAACGGAAATCAAGATTTCTGCCCCGGGCGGGTTATTCCCGGGATCTTGTCCGGCACTTCGGCTTGACCTGCGGGAAACCTGCTGCACTCAAACCGTACTTACCGAAAGAACTCGTTGGGCGCCAGACGTAATACGTCGTTACTCAAGACAAATTACCAACCAAACCTACTATCTAACAAAACAATTAAAATGCAAAAAGTCCCAAAGCTCAGATGACCCCGTGGAGGTCTCCCCAGGTCCGGCGGGTATAGCTGGCTGGCTCAGGCGACAGCAACCGATAGAGTAAAGGGGGGGTGCAAGCAACAATTAAATAAAGCCAAAGAAAGCGAGAGGTATATGGTAGCACACAATAGGAGGTATATTTTTCAAAGCCAGCGGCAGGGTTTACAATTTCAAACTTAGCGATAGAAGTCGTACAGCGAAAGACTATACAATATAAGGGTTGGTTATTGATAGAGCCCTGACTCCGCGATAGATGCAAGAGTGACAGCAGTTGCAATTAGCCTACTGCCATGCGGCAGAAGAGACAACGATAGCGAAGTGAAACTAGTGCTCCGCGGGGGAGCGACAGAGAGGAAAGAGAACTCCCGAGAGGCGGGAGCGGAACAGAGACACAAAATGTAAAACAGCTGTCACTTTTGGCACTCGCGAGAGATTACCGACTAGATCGCGGTCGATAGAAAATTTGGCGATAAACGGAAGTTACCGACGCCGATAACTCGCTAAATTAGGGCGATTCTTTTACGCGGCCGCGCTGCCGCGGCTATTCTGCGTCTTACTTAAATCCCATGCAATAATTACTAAAGCGTTTGACCAGATCAGAGTCTAAATGAAAGAAAATAGGGAGCCAACACTGGCACACAAATTGTCAGCGGAAGCGATTACAAGCGACAGTATGCAAAATAATAATCGGGAGAAAATAGCAGTGATAGCGTACTACGCAGGCAAAATTATAAAATACCACACAGTAAAAATCAAGAATCAGGAATATAGAAAAAAAGATAGAAAATATAGCGTACAAAATAATACACAAGCGAAAATAAAGAAAAGTATAGCGTATTAATTAGTTAAGCGGGGAGAACCAAATGCCAAGTAATTAGTGACTACAAATATCTTATTCTAGTACATAATTTCCACAGCCTAATAATTTTATAGCAATTCGGGATTCTAAAGCCAACTGACCAACGGCCTCCAAGACAAAAGGTTTATTTACTGAATTTGACCGCTCGCGGGAGCTAGATCCTCGCGAGAGGTATCAAAAATGGCTGAAGGCCAGACTCAAAATCAAAGGCAACGGATTTCCTCAGTCACGAGGTTACTGCTTGAATTTCCTAAAAAGACTCGACAGACTGACTAAATAACCAAATATAGGTGAGCCCGGCCGCCCTAGGGCCAAATTCCGGGCTACACACAATCAAACGTAATATCAAAAACTAGAATAGAAATTGCGCAGCTTCGTGACGGTACTAAGATGGTTGAACACCTTAACTTGACGCTGCAGCCTAATCACACAGGTCCTGGCACTCTTACTGGCTACAGATACAAGAAAAGCTCCTCACGAGAGGCTAAACTAGAGTTCTTCTCCCGAAAGAAAGAAAGAGGAGGATACTGATACTGGTGAGAAATTTAGCGATAGGATTGGTATTACAGAAAAAGCGAAAGCGGTAGAAAGCGACTATGCACGATAGCGGTTCGACACAGAATAGACAGAGGAAATCGTCTTCTTCTTCGATGTCCTCTTCTTGTAGCCTCCTGATTGGCGATACGGTCCCTCGTGACGAAATCATCCTATCATCGATAGCGTTGCGGCGGTTCAACGACCCCATAGGTTTAGGGCGCTCACGTGGTACCTGAGTACGGATCTAGCTCGCCGGTGTCGCCCCTCTGACGTCACGACGCTGATGCTTGGTTCCTCGCCACTTGCTCCCATCCTTACTCGTCCGGCCGGCTGCCTACCGTCAGGCACCATCCAGCGAAGACCTCATTGCTTCGCGGGAGAATTTATCGAGAGAACGCCGGTACCTCATTGACCCAAATTCGTGCCTCCACGATAAAATACGGGGCCCGTAGGTCTAGGTAGGCCTACGCAGCTCTGTGCACCCTCGGCAGGAACATCCATCGGGAGGTCTAGAGCACTCCCGAGACGATAACAGCTTCCGGAACGGCAGATATTAGAATGGTCCAGCTCGAGTCCAGTAAGTCACGGGACGGGAGGTGACGCTACTCAATTCACGCCACCTTATACGCCTGCTCCCGTGACATCCATGGCGTTGTCGGGAGTCTTCGTTTCGGTCAGCCTGGCGGGAGGATCTGGTGTGCGAAAGAAGTGTCGCACCCTCGTCCCTGTACGCCGCTCAGGGGACTATCGGTAGCGAGGCGGTAGATGTTGCGATGCTGGCCCTCGGCAGTTTTCGACGCTACTTCGGGATGCACATCGGTAGAAGTGCAATAATTTTCGCTGACGTCAGGGTTTGACCCGTTGAGCAGACCGCATCAGGGGTGTGGCTTTCGGTCGTCGGTAGGATCCGTGGTCGTATCGTCCGTCAGGGTACATGCGGGAGATGTTAACAAAAAGAATTAACTTAACGGCAAACTTATTCGTACTAACTGGCCTTGGAGCTGGTCGGTTGGCGGTAACTTTGGCATTTTGGTTCTCTTCTTAATACTACGGAGCCTTGTAACGCGGGATTCTAAGATGCCACGTTACAGTTCAAATTGTACATACATTTTTTTAATAACCCTTGAAAATAACGCTGTTAATATTCACAGATATTCTTATGTTGTGGCTTGAAAATGCACAAAATTACCACATTTCCCTTATTTCCTCTTGATGCTATGTGAGTTGCGCACATTGCTTTTGAATTAAAGTACATAGTACACGGTGCTGTACAACGAATTCGTACTGTTATTCTACTTATCCATGTTCTTGTGCACTTAGGCAGCTAACAAGTGCCATTTATTTTGGCGTGTCATCTAAATTTGGCAAGCTTTAGGACACATTCGTTAGTTGACGTGGCCATGAATTTGTAAATTATTTACAAGTCATATCCAACAAATGAGGAATGGTACTTCAAGTATTAAAGCCGTTTCGAACATTTTTACTCCTAACTACAGCCGCTACCACTTGTTAAGCAGTTCGTATCGTGGCAAACCACTGAAACAGTTGACATTTGAAAACAAAATTTATTACATGTACAAGAGGTAATAGAAATACCTGGTTTGTAAAAGCCCGATTTAATGGGCAATGAGGACGATTTGGATTAACTTGTAATAATGCTTTAGTGTCTGAATTACAAATAAGTACCGCCTAAAGAAGGATTTCTACCCTGTTTCTGGCTGATGAACATCAGATATCAAAACTCTCGTCACCACATTGAGTTCTCTACGCCGTGTAAATTGATAGAAGAATTTTTCAACGGTGGTCGGAATTCTCGTTTATCCCAATTTGTCTTTCGCAAAATTTCTCGTCACATTTCTTTGACTTCAATCTCCATTCCTTTCGGGGTAGTTGCAGGATCCAGGGACGCCCAAAGGGCGCGTACTGGACTCTAATCTCTATTTCTTTCAGGGTAGTTGATTGTTTTCTATTTATTCTGAAAAGTGGTTTCTAGTAGTAGAAAGTAAAAAGATGAAGAAACTTTATCCTCGCGAAATTCAATTTCCTTTTTGGTTCTAGCGTAAATCGAAGAAAACGATGGTCAATTCGAAAAAAGATAATATGTACCGAGCGATGTATGACGTTTTTTCCTATGAAACACCTAATTCTTATTAGTTCAGGTAATTGTCGTTTGATAAGTCAATGACCGCGAGATGATAAATTTGAACGAAAGTGACTTTCATTTCGCAAATTCACACATTTGATACGGCTGTAGCTTTCGTTGGTGACTAGGATCGGAGAGGAGCTCTTGGTTCATGCCGTGCCAGGAAGAAAATTGACTTCATTTCAGGAAACACAGAAGGAAATGCTGAGCACTACAGCTTGAGTTCGATTTTTCTGAGGGAGCAGGAACTGTTGGTTTGTGGCATCGGAACAGGAACAGGAACTGATACCTTCTCCAATATCGGTATGCTTGAAGGAGAGAAGATAATGTTAGTATTTATAACTAGATCTGTATACTTGGTATGGAAGAAAGGTACAGATCATAGTTGGCTCACAAATAATTGCTGGGTAGGTGACCAGGATATGATTTGGCTGCAATTCGTACAGAAACAAATCTTGAATTACGATCATTTTTGCGTCATTGGACGGAGACCTTCGAATCGAAAAGTCTTCCGCCGTTTGATTCGGATACGCATTTCGTCAACGCGTAGGATCACGAAGGAACTCTTGACTTGCAACATGCGAGGGGAAAAACCTGATTCCTTCTAGGTAACACGGGAGAAGGAGCTGAATTTCCTCTGGGAGCATAAGTTTTCAATGTTCTGCGTTGTAACAAGAGCTCCTGCATTATTTAATATTGATATGCTGTTAGGAAAAGGTTAGGAATGTTAGTTGCGATGATTCGATGCGGTAAGTACCAATGGAAGGCAAAAGTCATAGTTGGCTTACCGACAACTGCCGAATGGGTGGCCGGGATTTGGATTGACTGCAGCTGACGGCGCGCCTCATTTGACGTTAACTTCCTTGGTTTTGAAAAGTCTTCCGCCATTTCAATAATTCGGAACTTTTGTCAGCGGAGAGGATTGGAGAGGAGCTTTTCGTCCGTGACGTGTCAGGAGAACTGATTTCTTTCTTGGATTCAGATAGTAAAAGCCAAAGAATTTGGTGACGTCGGTTTACCTGTGGGAGTAGGATCCTTTGTTTCGTTGTATTAGGACAGAAACTGCTGCATTCTTCGATATCGTTATGCTTGTGGTGGGGAGTAAGGTATTAGTTGTGTCGATTCGGTACAACAGGTACGCTGAAAAGGCATTGTTTATGACTGACTTACAACAACTCCGGGGGAGATAGGTTGAAATGTCGTAGACTGCGACTTGTCACGACGAGAAGCATCAGCGGGAGACCTCCATGTTGGCGAGTCTTTCTCCCTCTAAATACTGACGGGTTGTGTAACCGCGTAGGATTGGAAAGGAACTCTCAAGTTTGTCGCATGCCAGGAGGGGAAGTGTCCTTTAGTTACATCCAGGTGGTAGTGTTGGATCGTTTGACGGTGGTTCGCCTGTGGGAATAGGAACCCTCGATTTGTGTAATTGGAACAGAAACTTGCTGGATTTTTCGATATTGGTATGCTTGTGGGACGGTGGAGAACGTCGATTGTTTTGATTTGATACAGAGAATATGTTAGAAATACAAAGTTTATGATTGACTCACACCCATGCTGTTTGTTACTCACGTGATCGCTTCGCGAATTCGACGTACTTGAACAGCCTGCCTACCATCATTTCATACATATATATATTATGATATATTGAAAAGTTCATTACGCAATGACTGCGGGTCACGATTAGCGATGTTCCGACGAGCTTTCTCTCTGTAACCGCACAAGCAGTCAATGAGCTGGCGAGTCAACACTCGACGTTTTGATTCTCGATAGAGTAGAAGAACGTAGTGCGCTATTTCTAGTTTTATATACGATCATTCATGTTGATTCACGAATCTGAGAGGGCTGTCACAAACACATGTGTCAACCCACATTCCAGCAATGACGAGTCCGCGTATGTAATAAAACTAGGTTAATGAGTCCGCCACTTCCATGGTGCGTCCGCCATGTTAGACTTTCCGGCAGACGACGGATTGAATTCTTTCGGCGCGGTGAAGGGTAGCCAATGAGAACACCGCTTTTCTGTGGGTCAATGAAAAAAAATCGCTGCGGGGTAGCGAACTCGGTAAGAGATGACCGGCTACGCTGACGCCACCTGCGGGGCGCGCGGGACTTGAGACCTTTTTCCTACTTTATAGGAGCTAGCTTTGATAGGAATTTGGTGCGAGCCGCGGCTTCCCTTCTATACCATCTACGTGAAAAGGTTTGGTTTTCCGATGACATATAGCTAGCGTACGACGCCGACGACGACGACGGTGGTGCTTAATCGTAGATGAAACAAGCCCACCGGTGATTAGAGATTATCATACCTCAACTCTCCGACCACGGACTTTATTGGAATTAGGCTTAAATGAACCCGCTGCATTGATTTACATCACAAAAGTGCATCCAAATTTCCCGAAATGCTGATGATTTCGGAGATACTTGATAGAACAGTAGGCCCTACACCGTTTTTCTGCTCTCCTAGCGGTATAGATACTCGGTAGTTCGCCCATTCTTTTTTAAATGTACTTGGCGCGAGACTCTACCGAGTCTCTTGATTAGGGATAAGGACTATCACATAGGGTTTAAACAGAACAATATCCTAACGGATTTTACTACATGGAATTCTAAATCATGGAACTTTTCTAAATATATACATACGCAAACAAATCGAATAAATGCACTGGAACCCTCTGTTCCAGATGTTACTACTAATCATCATATGCATCTCAATTATGAACCTCTACGGCTTACAAGGAGAGGCTCAGACCTTCGGATCACAGATTCTGCTCAAACTTTTTCGGGTGTCTTCTTGTACCATAAGATGAAGCCTGTGATGTGTCATTCCATCTAATGGTCACTCCTTTCTAGATTATAAATTGAAAACCTAAAAAAAATGACAAAAAAAAGGTGAAAAAATAAATTTAAAAAAAATAGGAAACCAATACTGAATCACTATAGCATTGAAACTTTCTCAGAGCACCATTAAAAAAAATATTCCGGTCATAAATAGACCACATTTCACGTTTATCACTACATCACACTCGTCGGAGGCACAGTCGAAGGGCTCGAACAGCTCCCTTGATTCTTCAAGACATATTTCAGAATTCACGTAGGTCCTAACCATCGCCTGCAATGCATCCAGGCCATAGATTCCTTCATCAATGAACATTCTTTGGCTGATAGATCTGAAAATAATAACGGTAATACCAGTCTTACTGCAATGTTACATTTACATTATCGATAAAAAAACATTACACTCATATTTATATATTCTGAACACATCCACTACTTTGATCAACGTTTCATGAAGATTTAATACTCATCTTATCGAATGGTATTAGTCGTGACAGGTCGAGTAAGGTTATGTTCCCCGACCACACAAATGTATACCACATCTCAATGAGTACAGCAAGTACAAGCCGCCATGAAATAGCCATCGATACAAAGGATTGACGATTTTTCTTTACCATATTATACTGTTTTCGTTTGGATGGAAATACGCTAGCGCAATTATGAAAGCTTTTTCGTCACCTACAGATCTCGATCGACACACAACGCACGTGTCGGTGGAGAGGTTGCGCTGAATCGAGGCCCATTGCGAAACGACATCTGATGGATTTTATTCAAATCTCTCATTCAATTGTTTTGATCTTCATTTTTTTAACAATCGTATAATCGGTTTCGATATTTCATCACTCCTTCGAAAATTTTCAAACGCATTGTTGCTATTTCATTGTGTTTATAAGTTTTGTCGAAGAATTCTCAATTATTGTGATAAAAAATGGCTAGTGCCCTCAGCACTGGACCTAGTACTCTAGGTGATGATACGGCTGAATCCACACACATTATTAGTGCGAGTATTCATGCCTGTATCAAAATATTGCAAAGGAAGAATATTATCAGCAGGCATCCAATCGACGATATTCCTGAGCAAGCGTGGTTGTTGGGGAATGAACTGGCGGATAAATTGCTTGAAGTAATTCAAAATTATGAGTTTGCTGAGGACGATGAGCTACTTATGGATCAAGAGATTGTAGAAGCGCCGGCTGATGACATTGAAATGGTGCAAACTTCGGAATCATTTCTGTCAGGTATAAAGTTTATAGAAGACACCTTTTCTACATACATTATTCATAATATACACTCGTGTTGTTTTTCCATATTGAATAACTCAATTATAAAATCTCAACTGATATTATTTTACAATAAATTGCTGAATGACTTTCAAAACAAATATTCTATGAAAGCTTCACTGTATTTTGGTGGCTTATCAGAAGAAACCAACTCCTGAATCTATCTTACGCTACGTATAAAATAATATTATAGTATGCAACAAAACTAAACGATAACGGAATAACAACAAATAACGCAAATATGTAGATTACAAATACAATGTTTGCATTTTTAATAGATTCATCTCAACCAATAAGTCAATCGAGCTCCAGTGATTATGAGCCGGCACTAAAAAAGCCGAAATCTGATAATATTAGCCTCGAAAAAAAACTCAAAATCGTGAATCTAGCACGAGAACATCCCAAGTGGACCTTCCGAACTTTGAAAGCTCGAGGAGCTACTTGTTTGTCGAGGATGGATGACCCCACCCGGTGGCAAAACGACATACAAAGGGGCGGAACAATGTACGACAAGAGTAATGCGATAAAAAAATGGACGTACAATAGATTCTGCGAAGCGCGACAGAAACAAATTCCGGTGACTACCCGAAATATTCAAGAGTGGGCATTACAGGCTTCAATGCAATATACTTCGGAGGATTACTGTTTTGTTGCTTCAATTGCTTGGACCAAGAGGTTCAAAAAGGAATATCGAATAAGACAAAGAAAAGTGACAAGATACGTCAAAACTACTGAAAAGAGATCACCTGAAGAAGTTTTTAGGGCAGCAGACAATTTTCAGACGGAATGTATGACTGCCACCACGTCGTTCGATCCAGATTACATTCTGAACACGGACCAGATGGGTTGTGAATACCGCGCGAATGTACATCGAACGATGGAGCATGTTGGGCAAAAAACTGTCGAAGTCCATTAAGGTGACATGAATAAAGTCACTCATACGTATACTGCCCAATACACAATCGCTGCTTCAGGCAAATTGCTACCGAAGGTGTTCATTTGTCTCCAAGAGCCAAAAGGTGCGTTTGGTCCAAGAGTTGGCGAGAGGGTTGAAGCTCTCGTTAATGAGTATAAAAACGTATACGTCATATGCTCAAAATCTGGTAAGTTGACATCAGACTTATTTAACGATTACACGACCAACGTTCTACAACCATACGTTGAAGGCAAGAGGTTTGCACTGGTAATTGACAGTTAGGGTGGTCAATCTAATAAGAGGTTATTCAGCAAATTCGAAAATGAATGTGGAGAATCTTCTTGCTTGCTTCAAATAATTCCCCCTAGTTGCACACCATACTGCCAGCCATTGGACGTATATTTTCATCAGCAAGTGAAGATCTTTATCAAAGAATTGCAAAACTGCACCTACTTGCTGCAGCAGCAAAGGCAAATTAATTCCAGAGATGATGCCATCAAAATCCAAGCTTTAGTGATCAATCAACTGTGCGCTTCTATTTTTCGGAATATGATCGAATATGCTTGGTTCGCTTCGAAATTGATCCCTACTAGACAAGTCTTTGTGAATGTTAGAGAAGTCTGTTTTCCGGAAAAGCCCTGTAGATCACGTTGTAGGTGTGCATCGGGTGGGGACGATGTTGATGGTTCACGGTCCATTGGCTTCGTAAAGTGCGCTTGGTGTCGTCAGTATTGGTGCTTCCATTGCTTTTACGATTTGTACCACCCTAATCAATGCACAAAATATTTTATCAATGTTTAACTCCCATGATTGCAGGAAATACTTGTCCACTTCATGAATTTAACCATGAATTACTTTTAAATTTGTTTCATTTGTGAGTAATAGCCTATTTGTGAATCGTACTCACTCGTTACCACGATGACTGGATATATTTTGTTTCTCAATTGAATCCCAAGGGATACAGACAAGAAAACATACGGGCAATATATATAGACAATTATTGAATTACACCAGCTCAGAGATAAACACAGATCAACACTGTCAGCTTACAGCGTACGGTGAAACACATACAAAAAACAAAAACGCAATCCAAATATGAATAAATATGTAAATTGCGCAGTTTCGCATCCTTATCCAGAGGTGATCCGAGCTGAACGACACATACAAGTTCGCGTCTCTTCGGAGTCGTACGAACGGTCGCAGTTTCGCATCTCTTTCAAGAGGTGATTCGAGCTGAACGACAACTAAAAATTTTTGGGAAACACGTCAATTAGCCTCCGCGTGGCGTTTCCTGGGAATACTCGTCATATGAGTAGCTAGTAATTGGCACTTATGCTGTAATTGAAGAGATAAGTATAGGGTAAGTACGTTACAACTTCTTAGATCGTGAATAGAGGTTCAAGAATAAATAAATAAATAAATAAATAAATAAATAAATAAATAAATAGATAAATAAATAATAAAACAGATAAGAAACTATCGCATCAAAATATAGCTGCCGAACAAGACGGTAAAGAATCGCTTTTGCAAAAGTTCAATCAAAACTGTTTTTAAATAATGATATCTTCTCGAACTTTAAATTTCTCCCAAACAAAAAGCATACCCCCGAGATCTTCGATCTATGAATTTTGAATTTCTGACATGTAAAAATTTGCAACATTTATTAAGAGATTATTTATTTTTTTCAATGGTCAATCCTTGCGGGCATCTTATTCACAAATTGATAATGATGTTTCCGGACCATCTGCCTCCATTGCCGCGGCCCCTGCCATCGCCCCTGCCGCGACCCCTGCCGTCGCCCCTGCCGCGGCCCCTGCCGTTGCCTCTGCCGCGGCCCGTGGAGTCATCCTTGCTCCCGCCACGGCCACGCTTACGGCGGTTGGACCACTTGTATCTGAAATTGAAGTGGTATTAGTAATTCGAGTGAGTGATTTCGAATTTTATATACTTACACAATTCACTGACGAAATTCGATAAATATTTCAAATTCTAACATCATTAACTTTTTTAATTTCATTTCAGCTTGATTCTCTGTGGGATGATGTTTTATGCAGCATTATTACCATCAGATCCATGCCAACCGAATGGAATTGCGTCGATTGGAACGTGCTATGTATCAAGAGACTCGGTAGAGTCTCGCGCCAAGTACATTCAAACGAACGGGCGGACTACCGAGTATCTTTACTGCTAGGGGATCGAGAAAGCGCTGTATGGCCAACCGTTCTATCAAGTATCTCCGAAATCATAAGCATTTCGGGATATTTGGATGCACTTTTGCGATATGAATCGCGGATGAGCTTTAATTTAAGCGTAATTTCAATAACGTCAGTGGTCGGAGAGCTGAGGTATGATAATCTCTGATCACCGGTGGGCTCGGTCATTCAACGATTATTATTAAGCACCACCGTAGTCTCCGGCGTCGTACGCTAGCTATATGTCATCTGAAAACAAAACCGTTCCAACATAAATGGTATAGAAGGGAAGCCGCGGCTCGCGTAATATTCCTGTCAAAGCTAGCTCCTGTCAAGTAGGAAAAAGGTTATAATTCCCGTCCGCCTAGCAGGTGACGTCAGCGTAGCCAGTACACTACGGTACACGTCTGATTCCTTACAGAGTTCGCCACCGCACAGCGACTCCTTTTCATTGGGCCCCAGAAAAATGGCGCTCTCATGGCTACCGTTCGAAAAATTTTCTTACCCCGTCAAACCATAGATGTGGAGTAGTACATATATATGCGTCAAACATCTTACAAAAATAGTACACCAAAGAAACCATAATTAATACTGCAATATTCTCCAACAACATACAAAAAATTATGAAATCCCCTCAAAAGGCACCTACGGTGCAAAAAACTTCGCCAAGTACATTAAATGTTTGGAAAATTTATTAATAATAAGAAAAAAAGGATCCAATCAATTATGGTGCCAACTGCCAAGTACATGTAACTTTGCATCGTGTGAAAATATAGAATTGGAAAGTAAATCAATGAGAATCAATTTAAAGAATCAAAAAAATAAATAAATAAAATTCATGAAATTCAATAAAAAAATCAAAAAAACAAATTGGAGTACGTGGTTCTTGGCGAGCTAATGTTATATTGCCATAAAAAAATTCTAGATTTTTTTTCCGAAAAAGCCCGCTAAGTCCCACTACCTCCAATTTGTTTTTTTGATTTTTTTATTAAATTTCATGAATTTTATTTATTTATTTTTTTGATTCTTTCAATTGATTCTCATTGATTTACTTTCCAATTCTATATTTTCACACGATGCAAAGTTACATGTACTTGGCAGTTGGCACCATAATTGATTGGATCCTTTTTTTCTTATTATTAATAAATTTTCCAAACATTTAATGTACTTGGCGAAGTTTTTCGCACCGTAGGTGCCTTTTGCGGTTTTTAGTTTATCCGACAATTCGGTGGTTTACAAGTAAAAAATTCTTGAATATTTTTGACGTTGTTCGATTGAAGGTAATTTGTGGTAAATACTTGAGATTGAAAATTATAACATTGGGTTGTTGCTCATGCGAAAATATGTCCAAATATATGTATACTACAAAAACTTAAAAATTCGGTTACCTTAAATCAGATCCAATTATTTGTTTCTTTTTATGATATGTATGTAAAAATCTAACATCACAAAATTGAGAACATCCAACTGCAAGTCAATCTATCCACTACGAATATTTGTATTTACTGCCGATAGTTACCAAAATTTGAATTCCTGCAACGAGCTTGTGTACTTACTTGTCGTCTCACTGGCGCTTGCGACTGGGGCCTGCCTCATTTTTCTGTTCCGCCTATTGAATCAAACAACAAAAATCACAAGAATAAGTAACGACATTAAATAATGTTACGCATTGAATAATGTTATGTGATTTGTTTCTTACATCTCTCCTGCCGTTTTTGTGCTGAGGCACCACCGCGCTTGTCCCAGCGCCCTCGCCATCCTGCGCCCTCCGCTGTGCCTCCTAAAAAATTTTCTTGTCTCGTTCAAACCTTTCTCGCTCTTTTTTCAGCTTTTCGCGCTCATCCTCGATTTTGCGTCTCTCTCAACCACTACCTTTATCTTCGGACATGTTATCTGATTCGGAGAATGAACAACAACTACGTCAATAAATGATCGAATAAAACGTCTAGCGGATGAAATCTGTGATAAATAAAACGTGCGAATCAGTCACTCCTTCGATACTGGGTTTGCATTCGTTGCAGAGATTACACCCAAAAATGAGATTATGTTTCCAGGAATTTGGGAGTATGCATAAAAATTTTCTTCGATCGCTCATGTATACAGCATACATTGGGCCAAAATGATTATACAAATAATTATGGAATAAAATTCTGAAAAATTATTTCAAATTACTATCGGGTCTGACTGTGAGTGTTCATCGGTAATGAAGTGAAATTAATTGTGAGCTGTCAAAAGAAAAAGACAGAAATCGCCATATTGCAGTGAAATATGCGACACGTAACTCATTGTTAGATTTTCATTCAAAGGTTTCATGAAATGTTTTCAATTGATTTGATCGATTGTACAATTAGCAATACAACAATTAGGTGACATTTTCATAGATCAAACGACTGATTCGCCGGTTAACGTATCTAAAAACATCACTTACCGTCATTCACCGAAGTTTCACAGGCGCGAAAATCGGTGCGTCGATTCATTTGTTTCAAAAAATACCTAGAGTGGAAAGCCAGCGCACGCGTATTCACCCCCGTGTTCAAAATTAACAATAAGATCGGAACAATTGATTTGAATAAAATCCATCAGATGTCGTTTCGCAATGGGCCTCGATTCAGCGCAACCTCTCCACCGACACGTGCGTTGTGTGTCGATCGAGATCTGTAGGTGACGAAAAAGCTTTCATAATTGCGCTAGCGTATTTCCATCCAAACGAAAACAGTATAATATGGTAAAGAAAAATCGTCAATCCTTTGTATCGATGGCTATTTCATGGCGGCTTGTACTTGCTGTACTCATTGAGATGTGGTATACATTTGTGTGGTCGGGGAACATAACCTTACTCGACCTGTCACGACTAATACCATTCGATAAGATGAGTATTAAATCTTCATGAAACGTTGATCAAAGTAGTGGATGTGTTCAGAATATATAAATATGAGTGTAATGTTTTTTTATCGATAATGTAAATGTAACATTGCAGTAAGACTGGTATTACCGTTATTATTTTCAGATCTATCAGCCAAAGAATGTTCATTGATGAAGGAATCTATGGCCTGGATGCATTGCAGGCGATGGTTAGGACCTACGTGAATTCTGAAATATGTCTTGAAGAATCAAGGGAGCTGTTCGAGCCCTTCGACTGTGCCTCCGACGAGTGTGATGTAGTGATAAACGTGAAATGTGGTCTATTTATGACCGGAATATTTTTTTTAATGGTGCTCTGAGAAAGTTTCAATGCTATAGTGATTCAGTATTGGTTTCCTATTTTTTTTAAATTTATTTTTTCACCTTTTTTTTGTCATTTTTTTTAGGTTTTCAATTTATAATCTAGAAAGGAGTGACCATTAGATGGAATGACACATCACAGGCTTCATCTTATGGCACAAGAAGACACCCGAAAAAGTTTGAGCAGAATCTATGATCCGAAGGTCTGAGCCTCTCCTTGTTAGTAGGTTACGACTGTGTACGCCTAGTGTGTTTGATTGTGAACCCCTCAGAGGCCACGCGCGTCGCGTTAAATTGGACAAGCGTCTGCTGTCGCCGAGTCGGCTCGATCGCCGGCTACAATCTGCTTCAGCCCGAGCCCCGTGATCGCTAAGTCGTCTGCGACCTTGGTCTGCTCACCGCGTTCAACCGTTTTGACAGCTCTGAATTCGTTGTTGCTTTCGATCTGTTTCGATCGGCGATGCAATGATTGCAACGATTACTATTTATTTACAGTACCGAGCGATGCAATTTTAAGGAACAATACGAGTTGTTTCTTCTTCTGGGGCATGAGCAATGCTCAATACAAGTTATTTCTTCTTCTGGGATATCAGGAATAATATGAAAAATATCGCGCACCATCGCAGTAGTAACCTCGAAGAATTTTACGGTGAAATGTGCGATACATTACATGCGATTTCACCTGATGTGACACCGAAACTTTTTCGTGGATTATTGACATATCGCAGGTGAATGCCAGGAGTTTAGATGAGTCAAACGGAAGCGATGCGAAACATACGGGCCGACGAATGTAAATAAAGATTCCGAGTACGCGTTAACCGGTTGTCCACGTGTCATACGCGGGATATTTACGCACGACACCCAGAGCAGTGATTTTGAGGCACAATATAAGGCGTTCTATCTTCTAGAATATCGACAACACTGTGAAAAATACAAAACACTATTGGAGGAGATACTATGGGAAAATTGACGGTAAGTTCTTTGATGCATTATTCTACTCAACGTGTAAGAACAAAATTCTTTGTGGATTATTGACATGTTGCAGACAAGAGTCAGAAGTTCAGATGATTCGAAGGAGAGCGGTGCGAATCATACGAGCTGACCACTGAAAATAAAGATTCCGGGTATGTGTTGTGGTATTTTATTCACAAATTCATGATAATAACACTTCAACGACAGGGAGTTGCTCGAATAATAAAACATCGAAATGGTTGGAACATTATTATAATTCATACTCGCATGTAATATTCATAGAATTGTTTGTATTAAATTTATATACACATGTCGATTCAGGATAAATCTTAGTCTATAGAATTGCATACTTGATAGAAACAGAAGGAACATGTAAGTGGAGAATGAAGCTCAGAAATGTTGAATCTGATTGAAGGTGCAAAATAATGCGTGTTACTTGTATTGATTCTGAGCAAAAACGAAGCATAAATTACATTTGATAAGACAGAATTTGATGAAGACAGGGAAAAACCAAAATAGATACTGACAATGAGTTACGAATGTGGGATATACAAGATGATCTGCGAATAAAAACTTTAGTATTATTCGAAAAATAAATATTCATCATTTACTCCTACTGATTTACGATGAAAAAAAAAACTACCAGTATTCTGTGAACAGAAGATAAATCTCCACAAAGTGACTTTACTTGAGTTGAATCTACAAACAATCTATACAATGAAAAAAAAAAATGATTCTTTTCGAGTAAAATCTACGAATAAACTATAAAACAAATATCAAGATGACTTTTTTGGAATTGAATATACGAATAAACTATGAAATAAAGGAACAAATCGATTTTTCTCGAGTAAAATCTACAAACAGACTATAAAATAAATAAAAAAGTAAAGTTAATTGCACCGAATTTTACAAATAAAATATGACATAAAATAACAAATTGATTTTTGTCGAGTAAAATCTACAAACGAACTATAAAATAAATAAAAAAGTAAATTCTGTCAAGTCATTACATTATTATTAATACAAAATTATAAACTGATGGGATAGTTTTTCCCAGGAGACAAAGATGGCTATGTGGATAAGCAATACTAAAGTAAATTAAAATACGAAGCTATTTGTTACGATTGATTGACTAAATAAGAGAATAAATAAAAAATTAAGCTAAGAGCAAATCACGGCCAAGTTCTTTACAAATACTAATGAAGGAAATGTTCTTCGTGTGGGGAAAAGATGGGTACCCTAACATTACAAAAACCCTAAAATTCTTCCAAATATGCCCAATGATCTCTACACCCATAATGCGAAAATTTGAAAATTTTAAAACAGCAGACAAAAGCATAGCAGATTTCTATTACGCGATTGCAAGATGCCAAATCCCCTGAAATGTACGCAACAATCTCTATCCCTGAATGACAACGAGCCTTAAATTTATACGACGATACCCAACAATTTCTATTTTGCTATCTTGAGATGGATTGCCCGGACGAAAAAACTTCTGGAAAATACGATGCTTACCTTTTCTACGAATAATATGATCCGAGATATGAACTGAAAGCTAGGAGGTAGTTACAAAATTTGAAAAAAAGACAAATAACTATACCCATAATAATTGATTGGAATAGGTTAATCAGAAAGCAGTGAAAAATAGACTCAAGACACTGAAAACGAATATGGATCTTATACTATAAAACTTTACACAAGAGAAGAGAAACACACTTTGGATAAATATTTGATCAAAATTCCAATTAATTTCTAATGTTAGAGGCAATAGCACAGTGCGAAAGGTAGAGAGTACTCAGCTCATATTGATCAATGCCCCTCAGAAGTACTCAAAAACGAGGCGGTAGAATTTAGGCGATTATGTCCTCATTCAATAGTTTATCCACCAACCATCATTATCAAGTACGCTGTTCATTCGACGGTGCATCGAACCAACAATCGCCTCAAAGTACTCTGGCCTGGCGCGAAGGTTTTCCCACTTCGCTTCGACCCGGAGAGCCAGGCCTTCCTCCCTTTCCCTGGCGACAGGCCTCCAGCCCCGGACCATTTCAGACCAACAGTTCTCTATTGGATTGAGATCCGGGGATTTGGCTGGCCAGTCGAACCGCTGCAGTTCTGGGTGCTCTCCGTACCAGTTCTGCACGTTTCTGGCTCTGTGCACTGCACTATTATCCTCAACGAAACGAATAATTGGCATGTCTTCTGCTGGGTATAGGGCTCTGACGGAGGAAAGCAATGAATTTTCCAGAATATCTATGTACTGCTCGGCATTCATATTCCGCGTTACCTTTACTAATTCCCCTGGACCAGCGGCCGAAATCCACCCCCAATACGCTGCAGTTACGCGTCCGCTGTGATGACCTGCTATGACATTTACCGGATTGTAGCGTTCGCTATCTTCCCTCCACACATTCAACCTGCCATCTTTATCTGAGGAAAAAACTTTCTCATCAGTGAAGACTACCGTACTCCACTCTTCCTTGGTGATCCTCAGTCCCTGCAAAGCAAAAATTATTCTATCCTCCCGGTGAGTGATGGTCAAGTCCGTCTTCTGGGCCGCTCTCCTGCACTTCAGTCCTGCTTCCTTCAGTCGGGCTCGTACGATCCAGGGGCTGGCAGCGACTCACACGGTGGGACCGATACCTGTGGCTGCCTAAAAAGGATCAGCCTTAGCGTGCGCGATTATGGTCTGATAAAAAAATAATTGATTAAAGAAATCAATGGATTCAAAATCAAGAAAAGAAATGAATAAGACTAATTGAAAAAACGGACCTGATCCTCGAGAGGTGTCGTTTGGCGGGCAGCTCCATTATTTCTTCGGTGGTCCTGGAGTCCCTCGATGCCACCTTCTCTATATTTCTGGATCCACCGCTTCGCGGTGGATCTGCTGATTCCGACTGCAGCTACAAAGATGAGATAGTCACAGAAATCGATTAAATTGATTGATCTGGAAAAAAAGCTTTGTCTACTCTTCATGAATTATTTCACCTGCGATCGCCGGAATCGATACACCGGACTCCCAGAGTCCTATCACCCGTCCGCACTTCGTCTGATCCATTTTTTTTATGGATATTTGGACTTTATACGTTTTTTTTAGAGTTTTTTTTATCAGTAATGATAAAAATAGCTCAAGTACCGCTTCAACACGATAAGTGAGTAATGTTATTTCGTATTTCAATTGTTTTTCCGATGCGCAGGCACTCGATTCCCGCGCGTTGTCATTTGTTTTTAAATCCATCGCTGTTATTGGTGGATCACGCGCAGCTTTTGCATCCAACTAACTAATAACGAATCTTTGAATTCTGATAAATGACCAAATTTGAAGTTTTGCTTTTCAAAGGGAAGAAATACAACAATTAAGCAGATATTAGTCAGGCCAGTTTGAATTACTGGATAGTACTTCGTATTTTCAAGTAATGCTGTTGAGGTAATGTTCTTGCTTGTGTTTTACCAATCCGGCCTCACTTCATAGTTGAATCGAGAATGCGTAGTCTACGCTGACAGGGGTAAGATCGTTTGTAGAATCAGTAGGAGTAAATGATGAATATTTATTTTTCGAATAATACTAAAGTTTTTATTCGCAGATCATCTTGTATATCCCACATTCGTAACTCATTGTCAGTATCTATTTTGGTTTTTCCCTGTCTTCATCAAATTCTGTCTTATCAAATGTAATTTATGCTTCGTTTTTGCTCAGAATCAATACAAGTAACACGCATTATTTTGCACCTTCAATCAGATTCAACATTTCTGAGCTTCATTCTCCACTTACATGTTCCTTCTGTTTCTATCAAGTATGCAATTCTATAGACTAAGATTTATCCTGAATCGACATGTGTATATAAATTTAATACAAACAATTCTATGAATATTACATGCGAGTATGAATTATAATAATGTTCCAACCATTTCGATGTTTTATTATTCGAGCAACTCCCTGTCGTTGAAGTGTTATTATCATGAATTTGTGAATAAAATACCACAACACATACCCGGAATCTTTATTTTCAGTGGTCAGCTCGTATGATTCGCACCGCTCTCCTTCGAATCATCTGAACTTCTGACTCTTGTCTGCAACATATCAATAATCCACAAAGAATTTTGTTCTTACACGTTGAGTAGAATAATGCATCAAAGAACTTACCGTCAATTTTCCCATAGTATCTCCTCCAATAGTGTTTTGTATTTTTCACAGTGTTGTCGATATTCTAGAAGATAGAACGCCTTATATTGTGCCTCAAAATCACTGCTCTGGGTGTCGTGCGTAAATATCCCGCGTATGACACGTGGACAACCGGTTAACGCGTACTCGGAATCTTTATTTACATTCGTCGGCCCGTATGTTTCGCATCGCTTCCGTTTGACTCATCTAAACTCCTGGCATTCACCTGCGATATGTCAATAATCCACGAAAAAGTTTCGGTGTCACATCAGGTGAAATCGCATGTAATGTATCGCACATTTCACCGTAAAATTCTTCGAGGTTACTACTGCGATGGTGCGCGATATTTTTCATATTATTCCTGATATCCCAGAAGAAGAAATAACTTGTATTGAGCATTGCTCATGCCCCAGAAGAAGAAACAACTCGTATTGTTCCTTAAAATTGCATCGCTCGGTACTGTAAATAAATAGTAATCGTTGCAATCATTGCATCGCCGATCGAAACAGATCGAAAGCAACAACGAATTCAGAGCTGTCCGACGGTTGAACGCGGCGAGCAGACCAAGGTAGCAGACGGCTCAGCCATCACGGCGAGCCTGCAATGTGGCTAGTCGCTGGCGACCGAAACTGCTCCGAATCAGCCCAAATCGCGTGGCCGCTGAGGGGTCCACAATTAAACACACTAGGCGCACATGGGAAGCTGAACGTGACCACTATCAATCTACTCGAACCTGCGGAATGCAACGTACCCGACGTCGAACCGCAGGAGGAAAAAACTTACGCGCAACTACTACAGCTGACGAACTTTAGGAGAACCAACACCATACAATGTAGAGTAGAAATCGATCGCACTGTTCACCATTGTGGGATGCACTCACACATATCCTTGGTTGAGCTAGGCAGACAAGCTTATATCAAATATATTAGCAAGGAGACATGCCATAGGTTATATCGAGAAGGATCCATCGAAATTTGGCCAGGAAAATATTTAAACAACATACCACAAAATGCGACTACCCGAAGATCAGTAACCCTTACTGGAGGACTAGCACGCAACAGGACCTGTGAACCAGGGTTCTTTGACGATCAATATGGACAATGGCTAAGTGTGGTGGTCCAAGCTATAGTCAAGATCTCAGTAATTCAGCAAAAAGCAACAGTGAAACTGAATTATAATAAAATCGCGTGTGATTTTTCTACATCAACGTGTTCCGATGAAGAAGGAGGAAATTTATATTGGGAAGTGATACCTGAAGATAACTGCAAATTTACCTCATACGATGTGCTCCATGAAGGATATATTACCAAAATACAATCATCAAAGAAGGACGAACCTATCGTGTACTCCATTACTTTACAAGATATAACTTTCGCACTTATCCGTGCCACAGAAATCAAAATATGTGGCTACACCCTCTACAAAACCGAACATCCGAAACTATTCATTTTCGAAACAAGCAAAGGAAACACATTCAAGAATCAAGGATTATTAACGGTTCAAAGCGTAGACACATTTACGTATGTCAACTCAAAATTCATCTACGTCGAAAAACACATTAAACAACAAATGACCGACCTACACAAAGACGTCATATCTCAGAAGCGCGAACTAGAAAAACAAGTGCTCAAAAACAGCCTCACACTAGCCAGCATATTACCTGACGAGTTTGCGTACAACATCATGGGAGGCCCAGGTCATATTGCAACCATCGTCGGAGAAGTGGCACACATTGTAAAATGTATACCTGTAGCCTGCGCGGTACGCGAGACGTATGAATGTTATGTGAAACTACCAGTAACAATGCGCAACACGTCATACTTCTTGACGCCTAAATCAAAAATCCTAGTGAAGAAGGGAACACAAATAGAATGCAACCGAATACTAGCCCCGATGTACAGAATAGACGACGTATGGTATAAATTCACTCCGCATCATAAAGAGGTTTTGCCGCTGAAGGCATTGCAGCACACAACTCAGTATATATGGAAATTTGTAAATACGGAAACACTAGCAACCAGTGGCAGCTATAGTCAGAAGGACGTTGAAAGATTCAGAGATCATCTACTATTCCCAGCAGAACGCCCTGCTATCCTGAATAACCTAGCCCGAGGCCTAACGGGAAGGGAAACACAAACCGACGGCAGTTCGATTTACAATTTATTTAATGACCAAATATTCGAACAAATAGCAGACTCTACTTATGGGGAGGCTTCATCACCTTCGGATCAGCCACAGCAGGGATTATGGGAATCCTTATCATAATCCGAATGATTAAGCTAGTCGGAGATACGATAATACACGGGTACACACTACATCAAATATACGGATGGTGTTTGAAACTAGTCGGGTCACTATGGACATCAGTGACTCACCTCCTTGTATATCTGAGACACCAAAGCGCAACGCAAGATGAGAAAGACGTTGAAAAGAACGGGACGCCTCAGCCAGCAATCAGTCTTCAACCAGCAGCACCAGAGGCAGACGAACACTTATATCCACGATTACTACAACTAAGAAACGACATGGACACGGAAATAACTAACGGAGTTCGTTATTCCGATATAAGGGGGGAGGTGTAACATCCTCACCTCAAGCCGGACGTATTTTTCAACTTTCACTTTCCACGTCACTTTCACTTGAAAAAATCAATTACACGTTTGCGTATGGAAACTATTCATATACATATATACTATACTCTTTTATTTTTATATATCTTTAATAATTACAATATAACTCAACACGTATGTATTTCATTATAAAAGCTAATATAAGTATCAAGGTTATAGAACACCTCCGCCTTGAACCACTGTTCACTCCCGACGACAACCCTTGCGACCGTCCCGTACGAGGACAAGCTCGAGACTAACCCAGGTAGCGATCCAAGATGGCAGCGCATTCCGTACCCATGACTCAGCGCCAGGTGCAACCTTCGAACCCGAAAACAAGGCCATAAAACAAAGTGACGAAAACAAGGTCATAAAAGGGATTACCGAGTCCGCCAAGCGACGCCGTGGATGACTTACCTACCAGGTGCAACTCCAGAACAACAACAAGGCCATAAACCTTTGGACGCGGAGCGCGCGACCCCATTACTTACCTGAGGACCCTCAGTTTACCTCCAGTTACCAGAGCGAGCACATCGGAGCGGTTCACCTGAAAGCGGGAATACTAAGTGTCAGTCACGCATACCATTATGTGAACTATTAGACTATCGAACTCTAAATAAGTGTTATCCTGTGCATAAGGATTTAAGTGAATAATTTTTATTCAGTATAGTGTATAAGAACTTTGAACTATAATTATTTGAATACCTAAAACTATATTATATTAGTAAGGCAAGGACTTGAGTCTCAAGAATGCAAAGTGTAAACATCGCCAAGGCAACCACGCCACACCATATCTAAGTGTAAACATATTTTGGCAGAGTGTGGTCACGTAGGCACGGCTTCCCCTTGCCACGCGACTCCACATCTAGTTACTTTATATACTACATTAGACTCAGAGACAGAGCGAAAATCAGTCAGTCTAGATTCAGAACTCAGACGAGTTACTACACTCTTAGGAGTTGTCCTTATTATTTAACCCTTAGGAATTTTTTTCTCTTTCCAAATATTCATACATACTCTTAGGAGTTTTACTCAATTACCATATACCAATTTATATTATACCATTCAAAGTTATACTTTCGAACTATTCCAAGTTACTTTATACTATATCAATTTATACTCAAATCGTATTTCATACCAAATCATAAAATATACTTTACAAGTTGAAAGTTTACCCGAGTAATTATTCGTGAATCCTGCAATCTCTACAACGGAAGCAGCCACAGTACCGCATCCAGCAGCCGCAACACAGCAACAAGGTAAGGCATCATTTTACGTATTCCAATCTCAAATCATACTCTACCAAACGCCTTTACCAAAACCTTCATATTCCATGTCGAGCTGTGCTTAGTGCCGAAATAAGCTGAATCCTTGATGAGCAGTGCCTAGTGCAGAATTATTGCTCTTTCCTAGAATCGATGGTCCTAATCGATTCGTACCCAGTGACAAGCGATGCCTAGTGCTGGAAGACGCTTTTCCTCATTTTTCCATTAGATGCCCGATACGTCACGTAGAAGACATCGAGCGGGTAGACGATTGAGAGCTAGACGAGCTAAAGCCACAGTTAGGGCAGCAATCAGGGCGGCAAACAGAATAGATAATCGAAGAGTACCGGAGGAACAAGAATCACCACGTTCCCCATCACCAGAGCCACCCCCAGCACACGGTGCTGAAGGTCTAGCCTTCTATCTAGAAGTACAAGGGTTTTTACGTATGTTAGAAAGAGATCACGATGAGGGTAACGAGACAGCGGATACCGTCATAATTCCTCGTTGCCCACCGGCTATACCTATGGAGGAGGCAAATAGAATCAACCAACAATAATAACACCCATTACAAACTTCCGCATAAATGAAGATCGGCCCTCGGATAATTCAGGTTGGCGATAAATATCCGGAGAGAGATCCCTTGACCTAACACTCCGGAACGATGAAGTAAATAAATTTGCCTCGCTGAATTACCGTTGGCTTCACATAAAATATTGAGTTTCTTACCCTCAATGACGAAACGGGATCACTTGATCCAACACTTGAATGAGGCACAAAAGAAACTGAAAGGGAAACTGAATCTAAACGGAAACTTAAAACAAAATTGACTCGAATAATCGGAACTTAGAAAAAGAACAAAAGGATGAAGTACGAAAAGGCGCGATTAAGGTCCTGGCCAAACTAAACTTGATTCTAGCAGGGTCGGCGTAGAAGTAGATCGAGATCCTCGCTGGTTCCGGGGATCAAGCGATAATTTCGGTGTCCGGCACTTTGGTTGACCTCGTGATCTGGATCATCTTCAATAATTGGTCATTGTCTCCCCACCTTTTGAGGATTCTTGCAGGCGCGCGCTGGTCGCGTGCCGCGGTAAAGGATGACTGGTGGGAGCAATTAGTAATGTGTGGTGTCACCTGGATTTTGCCGCTGGCGATATGAGGTGTGATGGGGGTCAGTATCTGGCTGGCGTAATGCAATTTTCGGTACTCCTCGCCCTGTTGCCATCTCTGACGACTTCTCCGGGTCCCTCCGCGGGCAAACAATGCACCGGAGTAGCGGGAGACATGATACGCCACACCGGGACTTGCATCCATGCTCCGTCCTTACAGTCTTCTTCGATGGATCTCCGTGAGGCTTTCCTGGCCAACCACGGGGATTTTTCAGCAGTCGAGACAGTAGATGTTTGGGTTTGGTCCAGCTCCTGGCTGGTAAGTCTGTCCAACGGGAGGCTTGAGTGTGCGCTTTTTAATTGTCGCACAGCCCTGTACGCCGTTGTGAAGGCATCCAAATTGCAGTGGCGATGATCTGGTTCAGCTCCAGGCTGATAAGTCATTTGTTAACGGGAGGTTTCGGCAGATTGGCTCTAACCCTGTACGCCGTCAACGTGGCATCCAGGTACAGCTGTTACTTTTTCTCATCAGAGCGGTAGGTCGGTATAGTGCGATGATGTCCAGGGTTGCAGATCTTGAAGGTCTCGAAGTTCTGAATGATCTTGATGGGTGCCAGACGTGAAAAGGGGGTTCAAATAATACAAAAATTGACGGTAGAATTGACTAACTAAAAATATTCAAACAAGACCGTGCCTTGGAGGTAGCGATAACGCGGATTGTATCCGGACGGTAATTGACGTAATCGGGATTTTCGGGATCCAGTGACGGCTGCAGAAATGCAACGTCACAGAGTATATGTGAATATTTGGAAATAGAAAATAACTCCTTAGGGTTAAATGATAAGGACAACTCCTAAGAGTGTAGTAACTCGTCTGAGTTCTGAATCTAGACTGACTGATTTCGCTCCTGTCTCTGAGTCCAATGCAGTATATAAAGTAACTAGATGTGGTGTCGCGTGGCAAGGGGAAGCCGTGCCTACGTGACCGCACTCTGCCAAAATATGTTTACACTTAGATATGGAGCGGCGTGGTTGCCTCAACATACCAGAACGTGCGCTGCCATCTTGGATCGCTACCTGGGTCAGTCTCGAGCTTGTCCTCGTACGGGACGGTCGCAAGGGTTGTCGTCGGGAGTGAACAGTGGTTTAAGGCGAAGGTGTTCTATAACCTTGATACTTATATTAGCTTTTATAATGAAATACATACGTGTTGAGTTATATTGTAATTATTAAAGATGTATAAAAATAAAAGGGTATATTATATATGTTGTGACGTTGCATTTCTGCAGCCGTCACTGGATCCCGAAAATCCCAATTACGTCAATTACCGTCCGGATACAATCCGCGTTATCGCTACCTCCAAGGCACGGTCTTGTTTGAATATTTTTAGTTAGTCAATTCTACCGTCAATTTTTGTATTATTTGGACCCCCTTTTCACGTCTGGCACCCATCAAGATCATTCAGAACTTCGAGACCTTCAAGATCTGCAACCCTGGACATCACCGCACTATACCGACCTACCGCTCTGATGAGAAAAAGTAACAGCTGTACCTGGATGCCACGTTGACGGCGTACAGGGTTAGAGCCAATCTGCCGAAACCTCCCGTTAACAAATGACTTATCAGCCTGGAGCTGAACCAGATCATCGCCACTGCAATTTGGATGCCTTCACAACGGCGTACAGGGCTGTGCGACAATTAAAAAGCGCACACTCAAGCCTCCCGTTGGACAGACTTACCAGCCAGGAGCTGGACCAAACCCAAACATCTACTGTCTCGACTGCTGAAAAATCCCCGTGGTTGGCCAGGAAAGCCTCACGGAGATCCATCGAAGAAGACTGTAAGGACGGAGCATGGATGCAAGTCCCGGTGTGGCGTATCATGTCTCCCGCTACTCCGGTGCATTGTTTGCCCGCGGAGGGACCCGGAGAAGTCGTCAGAGATGGCAACAGGGCGAGGAGTACCGAAAATTGCATTACGCCAGCCAGATACTGACCCCCATCACACCTCATATCGCCAGCGGCAAAATCCAGGTGACACCACACATTACTAATTGCTCCCACCAGTCATCCTTTACCGCGGCACGCGACCAGCGCGCGCCTGCAAGAATCCTCAAAAGGTGGGGAGACAATGACCAATTATTGAAGATGATCCAGATCACGAGGTCAACCAAAGTGCCGGACACCGAAATTATCGCTTGATCCCCGGAACCAGCGAGGATCTCGATCTACTTCTACGCCGACCCTGCTAGAATCAAGTTTAGTTTGGCCAGGACCTTAATCGCGCCTTTTCGTACTTCATCCTTTTGTTCTTTTTCTAAGTTCCGATTATTCGAGTCAATTTTGTTTTAAGTTTCCGTTTAGATTCAGTTTCCCTTTCAGTTTCTTTTGTGCCTCATTCAAGTGTTGGATTAAGTGATCCCGTTTCGTCATCTAAGGTAAGAAACTCAATATTTTATGTGAAGCCAACGATAATTCAGCGAGGCAATTTATTTTGTTTTATCGTTCCGGAGTGTTAGGTCAAGGGATCTCTCTCCGGATATTTATCGTATCGAATCGTGCCAACCTGAATTATTCGAGGGCCGACTCTCTAATATCTGGGCTTACTGCTTATTTGTTATCGCTTTCGCTATCGCTATTGCTTGCTTGCACTTTACCGTAACATCCCGCATATGATTTGGTTACTTGTGATTAATAGTTCATGATTAAGTTGGCCACCGTCCTTGGAGAATTTCACCGTAGTTGTAGCCGTAGGAGAATACCGCTTTATCGTAACAGTAATTCAAAAATCTGGCGGTGAACCTCGGTGTGCGAAAAGATTGCACCGAGCCTACGTTCATCCCCCGATTTACCGTGTACGTCTGCTGCCTTACGCGGCGTATTAATTGTCCGATTAGTATTGTCCACTGAGACAATTGATTTCCGAGTCTAACACCGTCATCGACATGAGATACTCTGCCTGTCCTCGATGACATATTTTTACTCTGCCTGTTCCTAGTGACATATTTCGAGTCTGACTGTCCCTGGTGACATATTCTTCGTCTGTCTGTTCTTGGTGACATAATTTTCGGTCTGTCCCCCGTGACATAAAAGTTTGACTGGGCCATCGAGGTACCACTGTTACGACTCATTTTGAAAGAGCAATAGAATACCGTCTAGCAAAATCTGTTAGAAAATCGGCTAAGAGCCGTACTGCCGCATATTTTCTCTCCTATTTCATAAACTTTGTATTGTATCGCTGCCGTTACCGAATCCTGTTGTAAGAATCTGATTATCTGTACCACCAAATATTTCGCTTGTTTAACTTGAACATAAGGGCCAGCGGCCAGTGAAGGCAATTTGCTGTGTTATAATTTAATTGTAAGGCAAACCCAGCCTCTCTACCTTTTTTGTATCGTTCTGAGCTAGCTGAGTTACCGCCCGTCGCCGATCTCTTGAATCTTATATTTTGGTGTAAATTCCGCTTTGTCGAGTATTACGTGACGCAGCAGCGTCTGGCGCCCAACCCGAGCACGTAAGTAATTTTGAGTTTATTTTCCAATAAAAAGAGTACGCACCATAGGGTCACTACGAATCGGTCAACCCTGCCGTTAATTTTTCGCTGTAGAAAAATCGTACGTTACAATGTATATGAATAGTATCCATACGCAAACGTGTAATTGATTGTTTCAAGTGAAAGTGATGTGGGAAGTGAAAGTTGAAAAATACGTCCGGCTTGAGGTGAGAATGTTACACCTCCCCTCTTATATCGGAATAACGAACTCCGTTAGTTATTCCCGTGTACATGTTATTTCTTAGTTGTACTAATTGTGGATATAAGTGTTCGTCTGCCTCCGGTGCTGCTGGTTGAGGACTGATTGCTGGCTGAGGCGTCCCGTCCTTTTCAACGTCTTTCTTATCTTGCGTTGCGCTTTGGTGTCCCAGATATACAAGAAGGTGAGTCACTGATGTCCATAGTGACCCGACAAGTTTCAAACTCCATCCGTATATTTGATGTAGCGTGTACCCGTGTATAATCGTATCTACGACTAGTTTGATCATTCGGATTACGATAAGGATTCCCATAATCCCTGCTGTGGCTGATCCAAAGGTGATAAAGCCTCCCCATACTTTCCGATGAGTAGAGTCTGCTATTTGCTCGAATATTTGGTCATTAAATAAATTGTAAATCGAACTGCCATCGGTTTGTGTTTTCCTTCCCGTTAGGCCTCGGGCTAGGTTATTTAGGATAGCAGGGCGTTCTGCTGGGAATAGTAGATGATCTCTGAATCTTTCAACGTCCTTCTGACTATAGCTGCCACTGGTTGCTAGTGTTTCCGTATTTACAAATTTCCATATATACTGAGTTGTGTGCTGCAATGCCTTCGGCGGCAAAACCTCTTTATGATGCGGAGTGGATTTATACCATACGTCGTCTATTCTGTACATCGGGGCTAGTATTCGGTTGCATTCTATTTGTGTTCCCTTCTTCACTAGGATTTTTGATTTAGGCGTCAAGAAGTATGACGTGTGCGCATTGTTACTGGTAGTTCCACATAACATTCATACGTCTCGCGTACCGTGCAGGCTACAGGTATACATTTCACAATGTGTGCCACTTCTCCGGCGATGGTTGCCATATGACCTGGGCCTCCCATGATGTTGTACGAAAACTCGTCAGGTAATATGCTGGCTAGTGTGAGGCTGTTTTTGAGCACTTGTTTTCCTAGTTCGCACTTCTGAGATATGACGTCTTTGTATAGGTCGGTCATTTGTTGTTCAATGTGTTTTTCGACGTAGATGAATTTTGAGTTGACATACGTCAATATGTCTACGCTTTGAACCGGTAATAATCCTTGATTCTTGAATGTGTTTCCTTTGCTTGTTTCGAAAATGAATAGTTTCGGATGTTCGGTTTTGTAGAGGGTGTAGCCACATATTTTGATTTCTGTGGTACGGATAAGTACGAAAGTTATATCTTGTGAAGCAATGAAGTACACGATAGGTTCGTCCTTCTTTGATGATTGTACTTTGGTAATATATTCTTCATAGAGCACATTGTATGAGGTGAATTTGCAGTTATCTTCAGGTATCACTTCCTAATATAAATTTCCTCCTTCTTCATCGGAACACGTTGATGTAGAAAAATCACACGCCAGTCTGTTTTGAAACACGGTTTCATTATGATTTAGTTTTACTGTTGCTTCTTGCTGAATTACTGAGATCTTGACTATAGCTTGGACCACCACGCTTGGCCATTGTCCATATTGATCATCAAAGAACCCTGGTTCACAGGTCCCGTCGCGTGTCAATCCTCCAGTAAGGGTGACTGATCTTCGGGTAGTCGCACTTTGTGGTATCTTGTTTAAATATTTCCCTGGCCAAATTTCGATGGATCCTTCTCGATACAACTTATGGCATGTCTCCTTGCTAATATATTTGATATAAGCTTGTCTGCCTAGCTCAACCAAGGATATGTGTGAGTGCATCCCACAATGGTAAACAGTGCGATCGATTTTTACTCTACATTGTATGGCGTTGGTTTTCCTAAAGTTCGTCAGCTGTAGTAGTTGCGCGTAAGTTTTTTCCTCCTGCGGTTCGACGTCGGGTACGTTGCATTCCACAGGTTCGAGTAGATTAATAGTGGTCACGTTTAGCTTCCCATGTACACAGTCGTAACCTACTAAGCCGTAGACGTTCGTAATTGAGATGCATATGATGATCAGTAGTAACATCTGGAACAGAGGGTTCCAGTGCATTTATTCGATTTGTTTGCGTTTGTATATGGGGGGATCCAGCTCAGCTAGACCAACCTCCAGACTTTCACCTCTCGGATTCGACTGAAACTTTTTTTCTGTGTTCGCCCATATCCAAATGGAAATATGATTTTTGGATTTTTTTTTTCGAGCATCCCCTCTGATGTTATTAATTTTCGAAAATCTACGATCTTGAAAACCGGTCAATTTTCAACTCCGGATAACTCAGAGAGCAAAAATCGTATCTACAAAAAAAGGGTGTGTTTTAGATTTGTCTTGGATCGAACTTTTCGAAAAAAAATAGTAACGAATTTTCAAAATTATTTTTGGTGTCAAAATTCGGTATCAAGGCGGAAAATCGGTGTTTCCGCAATTTGGGCATAATTGATTTCGTGGAGCTTTTTTTGTAAAATTCTGTATCAAAAACTAAAATTTTCGAGACCTTCTCGAAGATGGAGTCTTTAACGGTTCGAAAGTTATGAATTTTTGTATAAAAAAAAAAATTAAAAAAAAATTGAAAAAAATTAAATTGAATTGAATTAAAATTAACTGTATGGATCATCGGTTACTTTGGCTGGAAAACAATTCTTCTAATAGTGATTCCTGATCGACAAAGATCTTTCGAGCTGTAGCGACAAAAAAAAAATTCAAAAATTTACAACTCTGTCATTTTGGATCTAGGCTATTTTTAATTTTCCTATCAGAAGGGCATAAAATTTTTCGATCAAAAAAATCTTAAAATTGAGTGTTAGGCATAACGAAGAATCCCTGAAATTTACAGGATGGTATTCGGCTTCGTTTTTTTTTTAAATAATGTTTTTGTTCATAAGAAGTCGATTTCACGTGAATATTCGCGCCTGCAGACGAAATTGCTGATTTTCGAGCAGAAGGGCATCATATTTTTGGATGAATAAATTACCAAAAATGAGGATTGAGCATACCTAAGAACCCCTGAAATTTTCATAATGGTGTCCAACTTTAATTTTATTTTAATCGAGTTTGTCCGAAATTGGTCCTTATAAATTTGCAAAAAATATATTGAAAAAAAAGGGACACCGTTTCATAAATTCTAGGAGTTCTTGGGTATGCTCAATCCTCATTTTTGGTAATTTATTCATCCAAAAATATGATGCCCTTCTGCTCGAAAATCAGCAATTTCGTCTGCAGGCGCGAATATTCACGTGAAATCGACTTCTTATGAACAAAAACATTAATTAAAAAAAAACGAAGCCGAATACCATCCTGTAAATTTCAGGGATTCTTCGTTATGCCTAACACTCAATTTTAAGATTTTTTTGATCGAAAAATTTCATGCCCTTCTGATAGGAAAATTAAAAATAGCCTAGATCCAAAATGACAGAGTTGTAAATTTTTGAATTTTTTTTTGTCGCTACAGCTCGAAAGATCTTTGTCGATCAGGAATCACTATTAGAAGAATTGTTTTCCAGCCAAAGTAACCGATGATCCATACAGTTAATTTTAATTCAATTCAATTTAATTTTTTTCAATTTTTTTTTAATTTTTTTTTTTATACAAAAATTCATAACTTTCGAACCGTTAAAGACTCCATCTTCGAGAAGGTCTCGAAAATTTTAGTTTTTGATACAGAATTTTACAAAAAAAGCTCCACGAAATCAATTATGCCCAAATTGCGGAAACACCGATTTTCCGCCTTGATACCGAATTTTGACACCAAAAATAATTTTGAAAATTCGTTACTATTTTTTTTCGAAAAGTTCGATCCAAGACAAATCTAAAACACACCCTTTTTTTGTAGATACGATTTTTGCTCTCTGAGTTATCCGGAGTTGAAAATTGACCGGTTTTCAAGATCGTAGATTTTCGAAAATTAATAACATCAGAGGGGATGCTCGAAAAAAAAAATCCAAAAATCATATTTCCATTTGGATATGGGCGAACACAGAAAAAAAGTTTCAGTCGAATCCGAGAGGTGAAAGTCTGGAGGTTGGTCTAGTTGAGCTGGATCCACCCATATATTTAAAAAAGTTTCATGATTTAGAATTCCATATAGTAAAATCCGTCAAGATACGTAGCGATATTGTTCTGTTTAAACCCTATGTGATAGTCCTTATCCCTAATTTCATTATATCCGTACGTTATTAACATAGTATTATTCTCGATTTTATCTAGTGTTTCTAAGAATTCACTTTCCTCGAGCATCTCTTTTATTACAAGTTTCCCTACGAAATTTCGAAGTGTGTTGAATTTATGCGCGTATTTGATAACTATCTGTTCCCATGAGGCGAGATTTTTTCCTGTAAAAATGTCTAGAGAGTTTCCGCATTCTGCTATCTTTATTCCATCTTGCGGCCAGTTAGGTCGTTTATAAAACTTTGGAACTCTTTGCGCTGCCTCTGGGATTCTCATCTGTAACATATTATTTTATACTTGAGTTTTTGCTCGTTTTAACTTATTAAAATGTACTACTCTTTCCTTATTAGCTACCTTAATTATCGCATTATTATTAGGTAGTGTATTCAGGATTTTGTGAGATCCTGTATACTGCTCATCGAATTCTCCTTTGGAGGATTCCTTTAGAAGGAAAACTAGATCACCTTGTTTAAATTCAACATCGTGGATCTTTCGATCATAGTATTTTTTGGACCGAATTTCGGCTGCTACTAGGTTTTCTTTGGCTTTAGCCTGACATTCGCGGATTTCACAGTAGAGTTCAGTGAGGTATTCTGTGTACGTACGTTCTGTCTGAGTTTTTCTCTATTATCTCATTTCCAGAGGGTAGGCGTGCTATTCTGGCAAACATGAGTTCGGAGGAGGTGTACCTTGTTCCCTCATGTGAGCTAGTGTTGTAAGAAATCATTGCATAAGATAGCTATTCGTCCCAGTTATTGAGATGATTCATGTAGTGCTTTAGGTATTCTGTAAGGACGTGATGTGATCTTTCTATGGAACCGTTTGATTGTGGGTGAAACGCAGTAGTTTTCACTTGGCTGATTCCATATCTTTTTGGTAACTGTTTTATGAGCGAGCTTATGAGATTCGCTCCTTGGTCTGTTAGAATCTTTCTTGGGGCTCCAAATATGTTTATAACTTTTTCTATAAGTGCGTCAGCAACTGTTTGTGATTTAGTATTGGTTAGCGCTATGGCACTGGAGTGTTTGGTTAATAAGTCTTGTACTGTCAGCACATACTGGTTGCCTCGCGGTGTCAATGGTAGGGGGCCTTTTATGTCCATTGAAATTTTATCAAATGCCTCATCTGGTGTGTCCGTTAGCATCATAGGCTTTCTCGTTTTGACTCTGGTTAGTTTTTTGATTTGACATTTCAAGCATTGTCGTATGAAGTCCTCGGTCTGTTTTTCCATTCCAGTCCAGAAGTATCGTTGCCTAAGTCTCGCATATGTTTTCGTCATGCCTTTATGTCCTCCAATACTACTTTCGTGGTTCTCGCGTATGATACTCGCGGCTTCTTGTTCATTGATTATTTTTACGAGTTGTTGATAGATTGTGATCTTGCATCCAGTGTCGATCAATTGTACCTTTATTCGCCTTATAATTTCCTTTCCACACAGGTTGTCTATTCTCATAGTCTTTGCAATTCCTATCTCTTTAAGGTCTAGTTCTAGTACTACGTTTTGTAGTGAGGTTATTGCTTCGTTTAATACCTCTTCATCTAACTGTGTCCTTATCGCTTCTTTGATTGGTAGGCCAATTAAATTTCGATTGTTTACATGGTGTACCTTGGCTTTTGCTAATTGTATTTGTGTAAATTCAGGCATTTTGTTATTTGTTTCGAGGTCTTTCGCACCTTCGTCCAATGGCTCTCCGTTTTGTGTTATAAAAAATACGCAGTTTCCCTTGTCCATGCTCAACCTGTCTCGCGTCTCTTCATACCTATTATCTTTGTCAGCTCTGGGTATTGCCTCTTCGTTGCTGAATATATCTCCGTCCGTTTCGGAGTCTGAGGCATCGGTATGATCTGTTACCTGGCTGTCCACGCTGCGGTATTCTTCTTCTATGTCTGATTCGGGGAATATTTGTGGGTTTTGAATTTCGGCTATTGCCTTACTTGGGGCCTTGGTCTCCTCTTCTCTTGGTTGTATTTCCTTGTCTGATGGTTGGGGGGTTTCGAACGCTTCATGATCTGAACTTGAGGATACCCTTTCTTTTTCTTCTTTTTCAGTTGGCTTGTGAATTTTTATTATAAATGGATCCGAAAAGATTGAAGTAATCATCCCGCGAACTCTTCCCCAATTGAAATGATCTATCCCGCATCCTATCTGTGGCATTGCTACCTTATATATTCTCTCTTTGTCGCATGCTTTTCGTAACGTTCGTAACGTGCTTTCTAAATTTTTGTACGTGGGTTTTTCATGGTACTTGCCCTTTGTAACGAGGTAAAAAATGTTTTGATTGTTTAGTTTTAGTTTTCCTACCCCGCCTATTTTAATTTCTTGTTGGAGAAGTGTCTCACTATTTTCAAATTCTTCAGCGAATCTCTTTGCTATTCCTGCACCCATTTTGAAGTCTTCGGAGACCCAATGTGCTAGTGCGTAGTTCTCGGAGACCGTAAAGAGATCACCCGTTACTTCGGTGATTTGTAAGACTTGTGTGGTTGTATTGTTTTCTACCGGGTTCCGTGATAGAGCGTCGGCGTTTGCATTTATCCTCCCGGGTTTGTATGGGATGTTGAACTCATAATCCATTAAATGGACTTTCCACCTAGCGAGTCTGGACGATGGATCTTTTTGCGATTGTAACCAAGTTAATGGTCTATGGTCAGTAACTAATGTGAAGAGTTTTCCGTATAAGTATGATCTGAAGTGTTTGACCGCGTAGACCAATGCTAAAAGCTCTTTTTCTGTTGTAGAATAGTTTTGTTCGGCCTTGTTTAGTAATCGTGACGTATAAGCTATCGGTAAATCTCTCCCTATTTGGCCTTGACTTAAAACTGCTCCGATGGCTATTCCCGATGCGTCCGTCGTTACTACGAAGGGTTTATTGAAATCCGGATACTGTAAAATGGGTTTTTCACATAGTTTATTTCGTGATATCGTGAAAGCTTCTATCTGTTTCTCCGTCCATTTAAAATTCTTATCTTTTTTCAAGAGTTCCGTCATAGGTTTTGCTATTTCAGAAAAGTCCTGAATAAATCGTCGGTAGTATCCAGCGAGTCCAAGGAATTGTTTTACGTTTTTGGGTGTTTTGGGAATAGGAAAGTCCCTTACTGTTTCCAATTTTTTCGGGTCTGGTTTCAATCCTTCTTCAGATATTATATGTCCAAGATAATTCACCTCTTTTCGTAAGAATTGACATTTATCAGGTTGTAATTTGAGATTCGCCGATCTTAGTCTGCTAGTTAATAAATTGAATTTTCTGGTATGTTCCTGTAATGAGCTTGCGTATGTAACGATGTCATCTAGATGGACGAACATTTCTGTTCCTTGTAACGCTGATGAAACTCTGTCCATCAGTCGCTGGAACGTTGCCGGAGCATTCTTTAGTCCGAATGGCATTCGGTCGAATTGATAGTGTCCAAAGGGTGTTGTGAATGCGGTCTTTTCCGCGTCCTCTTTCGCCATTTCTATTCGATGAAAACCTGAAGCTAGGTCGAATACTGAGAAGTACTCAGCACTGCCCAGCTGGTCCAATATGTCTGTTATGTTGGGAAGTGGGTATGCGTCTCCGATAGTTTTTTCATTGAGCTGTCTATAATCTATAACCATCCTCCACCTCATGTTTCCTTGTGAGTCAGGTTTCTTTGAAACAATCCAGAGTGGAGAGCTGTAGGGTGAGACTGAGAGTGTGATTATACCACCTGCTTCTAGTTCTTCCACTTGTTTTGTGATCTCTTCTTTGTGAATTGGAGGGTATCGATATTGTTTCGTGAACACAGGTGCGTCGTCTGTCGTTGTAATTTTGTGTTTAATCGCTGTGGTAGCTTCTAAACGTGCACCTGGCATTTGGAACCGATCTGCATTCGCGTTGATTAAACTTTCCATGTATCTTCTTTCGTCTCCGTTTCAATGTTCCAATCGAAGTAGTGAAAGTACGTCCGGTACTTCACCTCGCGCTTCCTCTATTTTTGTTATTCTTGTTACCGGTGGTGTGAGGAATTGTTCCACCTTTATGACTGGTATTTCCACTTTTGTTTCTACTTCTAGGGTGTTAATAATTGGTAGGATAACGTGATTTTTGCGACTCTGCAGACTGCCTTCCCTGCGTAGAATCCTTCCAGTAGTTTGACCTTTGAGACATAACCTTCCCTTAGATCGTCTGGATTGGCGACTTTTATTTTTAACACTTGCATCGACCGTGCTTTAATTTGATGCGTGCTCCCCAAAAAGTGGAATTGGTCATTTTCTATCTGTAAATTTCCTCCTTTATAGTCAATTATAGCTCCCGTTTTTGTGAAGAAGGCAGACCCCAGGATGCCGTCCTGTGTAACGTGGAATGCGTCTTCTACTACGTGAAATACCACCTATATTCCTGAGATATTGAGTATAGTTTGTCCCAGGGTGTGTACCAGATCATTAGTTATGCCTTTGATAGAAAGTCGAACATTGTTATTAATTTGTGCCGGGTTTTTTGTGCTTTTTAGCTTGATTATGTTGGGTTCTGCCCCGGTGTCTATTAATAAATTTGCGGGACTCGTGAGATCAGGTGATGAAATGTTAACGGTGGGAACGTCGCCTAGTCCGACGTTGTGTAAGAGCACGACGGGATGGCCTCCGGTTGCGTGCTGTCCTCCACGTGTGTTACCTGAATCGGTAGACTCGTCCGGGGTTGGTCGCTCCGCCTGTCTACCGGGGGTTGCGGTCGACCGTTGTCGTTTCCCGACCTATATCTATTGCGGAGTTCGTCGTTATATTTTTTCTTTCGGCATTCTTCGAGGGAGTGACCGATATTCTTACAATAAGCACATGTGCTAGGCCTGCTGTTACTTGGTCCCGGTTGTTGGAATCGCGTGTTTTGGTAGCTACGCCGGTCATCCCGTCTATCGTTTTGTCTATTATTTTGCCTATCGTCCATCTGAGGTGGTCCCCTATAGAAATTAGAGGGTCGTTCCGTTCGTTCTATATGTGTCATGCAGTCACCTGCCTGATGACCGCTTCTATTGCACCTTTGACACACGGGTGGTCTGGGTGCGTAATTCAGTGCTGGACGTTGTCGTTCCCGATCACGATCCCGTGCGGTTTCCTCTTTCATGGTTCTCCCTTCCATTATTGCCTTTGCGCAGGTGTCCTCGAAGACAGTTGGATTTAACAGGATTAAAGAATGACGAAAGATGCTGGGTAACCCTCTCTTCAGGCTTTCCGAGGCTTCGTACTCGGTGTTATATATTAGGTCTCGTGTAAAGTATCCAGCTCTACGTTCGCTGTCCAAGATCGCGTCTTTGATTGTTTTTACTCGGATGACGTAGTCGATGATGTGTTCGCTTGGTTTCTTGAAAATGTTTGCTAGGTCTCCACGATAATGGTTCGTGGTTTTGAGTGAGCTGAATAGTGAAGACAGTCTGTCGGCAAATTCCAGTACTGTGTCAAAATCAACCCGAGCAATGATCTGATAGGCTTTCCCGGTGAGTTCATGTTTTAGCGTCCTTACCAAAATTCTTTCGTTCGCCGGGGGAATCAATTCCTTGGCTTTCCAGCATGCTTGTAGGTATGTTGATAACCGGTTTGTGTCTCCATCAAATGAGGGGACTGTTTGAACTGCATCTCGAATTGATGTATGAGATTCGGTAGTATTAGGTGTGCGATTTTGGAGAGTATTGAATTGATGTTGTAAAGCTAATACCTGCTCTACAAGTACTGTATTGTCCATTGAATCTGCTCGTCGCGGGGTGTTTCTTGGTGTAACATTCGCTGTGGATTCGTAGGTTGGGATGGGTGAGGGTGGTAGCGGTGCCCTGGGAGTGTGTGTGGGTTCCGTAATTGTTCCTGTAATTGATTCTTCCTTTCTCTTCGCTATTTCTAACCTGAGTCTTTCGTTTTTCCGCGTCAGTTCGGTTTGTTTATCTTGTGCTTCGTCTAATTTCTTTTCCTTTTCCCTATTTTTCTGCTGTACTTCTAGGAATGCCGTTCCTCTGTTTTCGAGTTCCCTCTCTCTTTCCATGATCTGCGCTTGCATTGCCTCCAAGTGCTCGGCTGTGAATGCTGCTCCACTACGTGTAATTGGGGGACCTATCGAATTAGAATTTGATTGGGAGAACCCAAACAAATACCTTTCCTCATCCCACCGCTGTCACCAAAATTTTGTTACGTACCGGGTTGATATTTCACAAGAAGGGATTCCTGCTTATTAACTTCCCAGAAGCAACGGTTTTTTGATCCCTGAATGGACACGAAGTCGCTCAACACTATGTGCGGGGATGTCAGGGATCTAGGCAAAAGTTAGGTCGTGTGAAATAAATGAATGAAAAAATAACTATTTCATAAAATACTCCTGTCTTTATTTATGCGGAAGGGCGTAATGGGTGTTATTGTCGCTGGTTGATTCTGTCTGCCTCTTCCATGGGTATAGCCGGTGGGCAACGAGGTATTATGATCGTGTCTGCTGTCTGGTAACCCTCGTCGTGATTTCTTTCTAACATACGTAGATACTCTTGTACTTCTAGATATAAGGCTAGACCTTCAGGACCGTCTGCTGGGGGTGGCTCTGGTAATGAGGAACGTGGCGATTCTCGTTCCTCCAGTACTCTTTGATTATCTATTCTATTTGCCGCCCTGATCGCTGCCCTAACAGTGGCTTTAGCTCGTCTAGCTCTCGATCGTCTACCCGCTCGGTGTCTTCTACGTGGGGTATCGGGCATCTAATGGAATAATGAGGAAAAGCGTCTTTCAGCACTAGGCATCGCTTGTCACTGGGTACGAATCGATTAGGACCATCGATTCTAGGAAAGAGCAATAATTCTGCACTAGGCACTGCTCATCAAGGTGTTACGTCCCCACGAGCATACAGCAGCGCTTTAATCATATAACGGCACGCAATCATTATCATAACCTTATAATTCATTCACCTACCCCCCAAAAGGTACCTACGGTGCAAAAAAGTTCGCCAAGTACATCAAATGTTAACTGCAACCCAATTACCTTTGAGGAAGACGAAAAATTTATTAATAAGAAAAAAAGGATGCAAATCAATTATTGTGCCAAGTACATGGAGCTTCGCATCATGCATAGGAGCAATGGAGAGGTCTAGGATCAACATACAACGAACGAAATTACGAAGTGTAAGACCATAGAATTGGAAAATAAATCGATGAAAAACAATTCTCAGAAAAAAAAAAAAATAATAAACAAATAAAGTGAAATTGAAAGAAAAAAAAAAAAAGAATTGGATTTCGCGGTGCTTGGCGGGCTAATGATACATCGCCATACAAGACTTATATATTTTTTTTCCGGAAAAGCCCGCCAAGTGCCACTACCTCCAATTCTTTTTTTTTTTTTTTTTTTCAATTTCACTTTATTTGTTTATTTTATTTTTTTTTTTTTTTCTGAGAATTGTTTTTCATCGATTCATTTTCCAATGCTATGGTCTTACACTTCGTAATTTCGTTCGTTGTATGTTGATCCTAGACTTCTCCATTACTCCTATGCATGATGCGAAGCTCCATGTACTTGGCACAATAATTGATTTGCATCCTTTTTTTCTTATTAATAAATTTTTCGTCTTCCTCAAAGGTGTTTGGGTTGCAGTTAACATTTGATGTACTTGGCGAACTTTTTTGCACCGTAGGTGCCTTTTGGGGGGATTTCATAACTTTTTGTATTTTGTCAGGCTTGAATGAAAGCTCATCCCTGATAGCGATGTGATTCCACATTTGCTGTCATATTGTTATTATGTGAGTTGTTTAATAAAACGCAAATCCCCATTACGCTTTCGAGCACTTGGTAGGGCGCCCGGCCGTGTGAATGTACCTGTCGCAAAACTCTACCGAGTCTCTTGATTGACAAGGAGACACCGCGAACTTGCCCTCACCAATTTCATTCAGAGTTATAGGGTGTGTAGGGCATGACTTCTATGACAACATATTTAAACAAGAAACTGAAAGTCTCAACCAACCATTATCCAGAAAATTGGGTTTGAGAATTTACGTTGTGGTCGTTCGTGGGCAGCCGGCAGCCGAGCGGATAAGCGCCTAGTCTTATATGTTCGCGGTAGCCGCGACCGGTTCGACTCTCGTCGTGGTTATTTTTTTTTCTTTAATGCCGCGTAATTCCAGCAAATGTAATATTCAACTATTCCTGTGTTACATTTGTAATCTTTCTCCTAAAAAAAAATTTCGCAAAGGAGTTTGGAAATGAAAAACGTATACAAGCAAATTTTTAATCAAATATCGTCATCACATTAATATTATGGTATACATATACATTTTTTATGCTTTTGAACTTCCAATCACGTGGTGCCCCATGAATCAGGATGGAAAGACCCATAGAACCGAGGAAAACAATAATTTTTTCGACATACGGCATATGTAATAAATGTTGCATTTTTTCTCAGGAAAAAGATTATAAAAGTAACACAGGAATGGTTAAATGTTAGATTTGCTAGAATTACGCGGCATTAGAAAAAAAAAAATTAATAATGACGGGGAATCGAACCGGTGTCCATGAACATGTGAGATTAGGTGCTTACCCGCTCGGCTAACGGCTGTTTCCACGATAATTTACGTATTAAGTATATAACCACATTGTAGATTTTGAAACGCAATTTTCTCTAAAATAATTGAGGGTTGCGTTTTCTTGTTTAAATATGTTGACATACTTGTCATGCCCTCCACATCCTATAAATATGAATAAAATCGGTGAGGGCCAGTTCGTGGTGTCGCCTTGTGAGTGATCATCACACTTGTGTTTCACGGTTATTAAATAATTATATAGCTCTACGTGTTTGCTTCTAAAATTAGCAATTTTGTAGGTCGGTTTCATATATCTCACGTAATACGTCCTATGTTAAAAAATGCATTGGTAACTGCTAAACTAGAACAGAGTCCAATGTTCATAGTCTTTCAGTTCGCTGTTTGTATTTGGTAATTATATTCTTGGCACGGGGTGCGTTAGAGGATCCATCATGATGGTTCCAAAAACTGCGTCTTTGATCGTAGAATCGCGTCTAGAAAGCATGAAAAAATCGAGGCTGTGGCTCCTTACGAGAAAATCTATTAACTTCAGTTGATTCATGGATCTACGAATTGCTGCAATAACTACGGGTGCATAACTGGAAGGTATCAGCTGCTCCATCCTGTATGGATAAAACTGCGTCTTGTATCGAAGAACCCTGTCTGAAAAGCATGAAAAAATCAAGGCTGTAGATCTTTATGAAAAAGTCTAATAACTTCGGTTGATTCAAGGATTTACAAATTGCTGATATAACTAAGGGTGCATAACTCGAAGCTATCAGCTGCTCCATACTGTATGGATATCCCCCCCTCCCTCCCTCCAACCTATCGTATGCAACTATAACCCTGCATGCAGCCCTCCTCCTTTCTCATCCGGGCTTGGGACCGGCAATGGCGGAGTTACTGACATGCAGGCGTTATAGTTGCATTCATGTTCTATCGTTTTTTCTATTTCATTAACCCATTCTACCGCGAGTTACATTGACCTCTTCGCTTGTCTCATCACTTATTCGATAAGTGAAAAACTTTAATTGTGCGACAGACAATAATATTTGGATTGTTAGCTTATCAATCGACTCATCTACTATTTGCTGGCAGTTTTACATCCATTGATTTCCTGGGTCGATCTAGGGTGCCCTGCGTGTCTTTGAAGAGAACAACTATTGTATTTCAGCCTGCCAGCTATATTTGTGCAACCATAAACCCTGCATACCGCTTTCCTTCTTTCTCATCCTGGCTTTTGACCGGCAATGGTAGAGTTACCGATATGCAGGGATTATAGTTGCATTTGTATGGCATTTGCGGATTTTTTTTTTTATATTTATTTTTATATTTTATCGATATGTCTTACGCCGCCTTTACATTCGTCGCAAGAAAATCATGTATCCGTCCTTTGCATTTCTTGGCCAGGTTTGTTTCCTGATATTCTCGTCATTAGCGTTCACCCAGGCAGAAGTCCCTTCTCGTAGCATGCTTGTGTAATGCCCTTCCGTTATGTTGCGGCCATGGTGGAATATCGCACTGTCAACCTTATAACTTTTAGTGCAGATCATGATTTTTTCCGTGGGTACTGCTTTTATGCTGTAATTATTTAATTTCATAACTTCTCCATTCTGTACCGAAAATAGCATCAGCTGAATAATTGAACAGCTGTTTGCTGATGATATGTCAGTTTTCACGCACATTTCTTTCGATCTGCAAGTACTGCACGATCCTTCGACCGTTTTCCAGTGCGAGAGATTATCATTGATTACGTCCGATAAGCTTGGTGTTCTTTTGCAAGGTTTAGGCAGTACCAATGACAATATTGTACTGCGTTCGATTAAGGTATTAGTGTAACCGCAATTATTGCAGTGTAGTTTTTTCGTCAGTTGATGCTCAACAATCGTGCTGAGGTCATTGTGATGAGCAATTAGACCGGTTATAAATTCGGACGCGTCTTGCTGTTCATTCGCAGTAAACTGTTCACCCGCAAGTGTTCTAGCGGAAAATACATTCACCGAGGCTTTTGAATCAGCATAGTCATTAGTTAACATTTTCAAGACATCGTCTGTTTGATTTTGACGTAATAAATGGTCCCTGAGTGTTTTACAGTGTAGTATACACTGGATTGTTGCGTTAGCGTAACAGGAGACGTGATCGACATTTTGTAAGCCTTTTATTTGCCACGAATTTGCTGCAGTTTCTTCCGCTGGTACCTGACATGTATCGACACCTCTCGGTATTGACCATCTGCAGTCAGGTATCTTCTTTGCTCTCATCGACGTGAAAGACATCGGCATGAGATCTGGACGATACTTTTTCCTCAATCTATTGTATTCCAAAATGGCTGATCCATTCGCTAATACAGAGTGAGGATCGTAATTGATCAGATGCAAACCTTCTAGTGTGGTTACTCGAGAAAGAGCAACGTACACTTGGCCACAAGCAAATACGGTATTACCTGCGTCGATTACGGCATTTTTTAAACTCAGTCCCTGACTTTTATGAATTGTCATACCGTAACTGAGACATATTGGAAATTGTCTTCGGATAACGAAAGCGCCATCCATCACCTCAAATTTTACATCAACGCGTTCTAAATCATGTACGACGCCTGTAGCTAAGACAATCTGTACTGTTTCTACATCGCCGGCGTCAGCAGCTCGGGATATTGCTGTGATTGTACCAATAGTACCGTTCACGAGGCCTAACGTAACATCGATGTTCCGTCTGATCATGACTTTTGAACCAATTTTTACAATAATTATTCTTGCTAGACCTGCGGTTCGAGAACTGTCTTCGTCATCAGTGCTTAACATTTTCTGCACTTTTTTTTTGAAGTACGGTGGACAATCAACCGTATCATGAGCCAGTAATTGTATGTCGTCAGTTTGAAGTTCGTTCAACATAGCTTCGTTGAGAACATCGCACATGCGACATGTAGGCAGTAAACAGACTGTGTCGTTGGGTAAATTATTTAAGTAGTTGCAAAGTTCTCGTATTCTGTCTCTGAACTCAGTTGCTTTGAATGTAATTTTCCTCGATGACAATATTTTCGTGTCCGAATCAGTAACGACCCCACGGCGTATTCTTGAGAGTATCTCGCGATAGGTTTGATCGTTCTTTTGTCTCATATTGATTGTTAATTCATCGTATTTGAATAAATTACACCACAGATCCACACTACCCATTGCGCCTATGAGTTTTTCGACATCGGTGTTCGATAATTTAGTGAACGAGGGTCCCTCGTGAACAGGTGGAAGTTGTAGCAAATCGCCGAAAAGGAGAATATGCTTATTACCAAACCAACCATCTCCACAGTCTGCGGTGTTGAAGATTTCGACTAATCGAAGATGTATGTACACTTGGCGTGATCATAAGTGGCGTAGTTAGACACTACGCGATGGGCTTTAGGTTGGCGTAAAATATCCCTAGTCTAGGCAGCAAACGGGGGTTTGATTTTTCGCAAATATCTCGAGAACTGATTGAGATTTTCGAAATTTTAGAAAAGATTCGAAAAGAGGAGGAAATTTCCTCAAAAAAGTCTCGACTCCCGGAACTAGACGACCATTATTTATAATCTTTCTAGAAGCGTGAAAATACGGCCGAAAACAGCTAGTCTGGCTCGTGGGCCGTTTCATTGCGTGACGCGCGCAAGCCAGACTAGCTGTTTTCGGCCGTATTTTCACGCTTCTAGAAAGATTATAAATAATGGTCGTCTAGTTCCGGGAGTCGAGACTTTTTTGAGGAAATTTCCTCCTCTTTTCGAATCTTTTTTAAAATTTCGAAAATCTCAATCAGTTCTCGAGATATTTGCGAAAAATCAAACCCCCGTTTGCTGCCTAGACTAGGGATATTTTACGCCAACCTAAAGCCCATCGCGTAGTGTCTAACTACGCCAGTTATGATCACGCCAAGTGTACATAAACGTTACGTTCGAAATCATAGAAATTTCGTCTATCACTATCAGAGCAACGTTTCTTAGTTGGTCCCGTATGGTTTTAAGGACCGCGTCCGACAGCTGTTTGTATTTTGGAGTGCGCCCGTGTTCAACTGGCAATTGAAAGAGCCTATGAACAGTCAAGCCGTCGACATTGAATGCTGCTATTCCGGTCGGGGCGGTTATTGCAGTATCTTTGTTGGCATGCTGCTTAATCCAACATTTGATAGTTTCTATAAGAAAACTTTTACCAGTTCCACCCTCTCCACTGACGAATAGTCGTAGGATTTGATTGGATCTCACCGCTTCGATAACCTGATCAAAAACTCGTTTCTGATCCGTGTTTAGCCTGTTTATCATTCCTGAAACGTCTACGGTGTTGACTTTCTCAGCAGCGTCTTTGAATTCCTTCATCGCGCCTTCAGCCTCGATAGGTACGCAGCCGAGTGGTACAGTATCGCTATTTTGTGAATTGTCATTGTCTCTCGCATTATCTGCGATTTGTTTTTCAATCATTTCCTTCGCATATTCCATACCTTTTTGTATTTCGGTCATGCGTTCGTGATATTCCATTGCTTGTGCAAGTTCTGATTGCATTGACTGAAATGACTCGCCGTAAGTATCGCAATCGTTCCGGAGTTCATCCACATCTCTCCATGGTTGGAAGAGTAGCAGCAAGGCATAGAAATAACGTTCGGGTTGAATATCAAGGTTTTTTTGTAGTGATTTACGAGGCATGGACGCTTACGTTTTTTTACGTACAGCGATTTGCCCATCGTATAATATTCTACATCTTTACCTGTAGGCTCGACCTTTGTTATGTCGTACCATTGTACGAAATCGTATAGGTTCGTAGCTTCCAATTCCTCTGGTCGTGCGGGATAATGCGTATCGACTAACGAATCGCAAAATATTTCAGTGGAATCGGCCTCCAAAGCTTCAATTTCCTTACGTGATTTCACTTTTCTATTTCTGATCATGTTCACGTCAATCCACCTGATAGTAGTCTCCGAATCTGTACCGTATAAGGGGATTCCCAATAAAGTATCTGCGGCTTCAGGAGCTCCACATTCTCTATGATTTAACATGCGTAAGCCGAAATTCCATAAACGACTACACAGAGTTTTCGTAGAGTTTATATCTTCGAAAGTCGTGTCTGAATTACTTTTTTCGGGTTTAGCAACGTATTTTGTGACATACCGATTTAGGAGTGTAGACTTTTCTCCAATGAACTGAATATCCATGTTTCCTTCCCAGGCCGTCAAAATTGCTGGGTTGTAATCGTTAAGATTGGCTTCCTTTTCGGAGCGAGGCAGGTCGTACAATCTGCTTCTTGACTTGAGCGTCCGCCTACCGGCGATAGAAATGGCCACTTCTCGCATAACGAAATTATTCGTAATCGGCCGAGAAAACCCAAAACGGCAGACTTTTCCAGATCTGCCATTTTTCTTTGCTTTACTTCGCAAGCAATAAGAGTTGTGGGTATGCCGTTGATGTGTGTTAACACGGCGATACAAATTTGGCGAGACATCTTTAGATGGCATGCTGCAAGTAGCATATTTAAGAATGAAAGTCGCTACTTCTTCATTAGAAGATGTCCCCAGAATCGGAGCATCCTTAATCGAAATCATTAAATGGAAATGTTGAGTTCCGCGACTCTGGTATTCTCGCCTCCAGAAGAAATGCGTCACTTCCCCAATGGGATTATCCGGAGAACATATGAAATTAAGCATAGCCTTGAACTTATTGTCGATAAACCTGGATGTAGATACTGGATCAGCTGCCACCAAGTGGCTAGGTGACATCTTTGCAACGGAGGGTCCTCCTACTTCGCGTAAATATTCCGTCATATCTGTCCACAGCCATTCACTCGGACTCAGTGTGAGGAACCATGTCGCCGGTCCATAGTTATAGATCATACACGATACGTCATTTCTGGGACGGCTCCAATATTGCTCTGTATTGCGTAGTCTTGCAAATATAGCATTTAAATTTCCTTCCAATTCTTCCTTGGAAAGTTTGCTTAAATAACTTGCTGCGGTGAATCGCTCTCTTGGATTAATGATATTTAGTTTATAATAAATACCACCGCTTAATTGTCTGTTGTTAGCATCGTTCAACAGGTAAAACAAGTACTGCTGATCGGTTCTGAATTGTGGATGCTTTGACATAAGTCTCGATTTGATGAATTCGAAATGAGAAAGACGTTTGGGTCTATCTTCGTGTTGTCCGTTACAACCGTAAGGATATGAGTGCGGAAAACATTGCAAATCAAGTTCTTTTTCACGGTTATCTAATGGCACGTCGTGAATTTTCAACATTTGGTAGAGATTTGTCGCCGTTTCGTTTTCCTTTTTTTCATACATCGGATATATAGTCATCTGTTCATACAGCGCATCTGATGCCGAAGCCTGAGTTAATAATGCTGCACGTTCGTCAGATTCTACTTTATCGCATGTCTCATGTTGTGCTGGATCATCATCTTCGTGATCATGAACTATTGCTGTATCGTGTTCATTTTGTACTTGATATTCAACGTCTTTTATATGAGCGAGCAAAAGGTCGGCTGATGCTGGCAGCTTTATTTTTGAATATTGCGAGTTATTTTTTTTGAGCCAGACTAATGCTCCCCATACTTTATTAACATCGACTAATTGCTCCCATACCAATTTTGATTTTGTCGGGATGCCGCGGACTAAGATATAAAATTCGTGGTCCAGATTGATCGGATCCGTTTGATGACATACTTTTTTCAGAGTCTCTTCGAGGGGTAGAGGCAAATGGAACGTTCTGCCTTTAACTTTTTGCATCATCTCTCTATGGGGCAAATTTTTTTCTGCGATGGTGCCCATCCTTTGAATTGTTTGAAACGCCTTGGCTCTTTGAATCAAAATTCGCTCGTCATCGTTTAAGCACGATATAACTTCAGGTACCGACTCGGTAGCGAGTTTGTTCAATACGCACTTCGGTGGCATGATATCTTGACGAAGCTTTGGGAGACAGTAATTGCAGACATAATCGCAATCGTTACCTTGGTCTGCGACGTGTTGCATCAATTCTGCCCATAATAGACTGGTCATAGGCTTCCTGAATTTCTGTACGTTCGTAACTTCTCTTTGGAAACAAAGTTTTTCGCAGGATACACATACGTACCGCGGAGTATCCATAGATCGCTTTGTTAATGTTTTAAACGCAATCGGATACTTAGATATGATATTTTCTTCGTTGAGATCCAATTCTTGTGCGACATTACTTGCGATAGTATTTGCTTTGTGTTGTGCGCATTCTGCGGTTTCTTCCAGTTTTGATACGTCACCGTCATCTAGAGCTTTGTCTATGGTAAGTATTTTCTCGAAAGAGTTCACTGATTTGTATACTAACCGCTGTGTGTATCGCAACGAAGGGAAATGTGGTGCTAATAACTGGACAGGTAGGAAGATTGATTCGCAGACAGCGTCATCCATGTAACACACTTGTGAATGACCTAACTTGAAGGCTATGTGTTTAACGGTACAGTCCAACCGCATCATGAATTTATGAAAATTTTTCAACGTGCACGTCGATATGATTTGCAGAAAACTAACATACTTAGTCAGTTGATATATATCTCTGGTTTTACACGTGTTACCGCAGAGCCAATTTTTTTTCTTGCTTTTTGATTTTTTGGTTGCATCAACTAATGGTAAAATGTTTACTGCTTCCCCCGTTCGGTTGATTATGATTGGATCTGACGATTGAACACTTTTGTATGCAGCTTCTGCATAATAGGGTTCACCCGAAGCAATATGTTTGGATGGACCACATAGAGCTCTTAGCTTATCCTCGGTACTGTGATCGGCACATTCGGCAGCTTTTGTTGACAATATTTGAGCCTGCTTCTTAACGGTAAGTAATTTTTTTTTTAACATGATGATGTTACGTTCTCTCTCATGGAGACACCATTTTATTATGGATTCTGCTTTTAGTCTGCTCTCAGTCTTGCATTGATCACTTATTTTTGGTAATATCTTTGCTACATATTTCTGTTTGGATAGCATCACTGCCATGGAGTTTGCCGCCCGGATAAGTCGATATTTTGTGAGGATTCTGCCAGCGGCATTTATCTTTTGCCTCGCGTTATCATTCTTCTCAGTTCGTATGTAATAAAATTTATTATATTGCATCTGCAGATGGCGACGACGTAAATAATTGGCTTGCCGTTGCGTGCGTTCTCTCTCTATTTGGGAAGCATATCGCTCACGAAGCCGTTCACGTTCTTTTTCTATACTGGACAAATAACGTTTTCGTTTTTGAGTTCTTTGCATATGAATGTCGGACAGATATCTGTCCCTTTTTTTGTCAAGCCGTCTTTCTTTGTCCAAGAGATAAAGTTCTCGCTGCCGGGCTCTTCGCTTCATGACATTTAAAACATAAAGTTCTCGCCGTCGAGCCCGTTGCTTTTCGTTATGCACATGGCAGCTATCAAACAAAGTTCGTTTTTTACTTGGTACTAAACATTGTCCCCCGATATCTTCGCCAGGTGCCTGACGTTTTCTAGAGGATACAGTATTTTCCGACGCAGTGATCGTTTTTCTGTTGATGCATGGAAAGTTTTCTATAACGTTGCTTTCGAATATTTTTAGCAGATGTGTTCGCATCTGAGAAACATCGTAAGTTTTTAGTGTTGGGTTTTGACCTTTAATGAGCGATATCGCGAATGCGATAGCAAAGACTCCACAGTCGTATCCATTACTTTGCTGTTGGACCTGAGGGAATTGGATACGTTTGCTCTGAAACTGATAAAAGGGAAACAGTTTCCTCAAGTACGTCTCATGGTGCTCGTGAAGAGTCTTCCTATTTAATGAATCGTATATGTAAAGTGATTTACCGTCAAAATAACTGCATACCCAGTGCCCGTCTGATCCTGTATTACCGCAATGCAGTATTTGCACATGTTTTTCGTTCGATGAAACCGGTTTAATTGTGTTCGGCATTTGAACTCTCCACGTTTCTTGGGGTACATATGACGAACATTTTTTGACAATATGACTGAAATGATCCATGTGCAGGTCAGTCAACCACCCACCTGAAGTTATTATGTCTTTGGACGTAGCATCCAAATGCGGTGTAGGGCGAGACGCGCTCTTTCGATTTTCAAGTGATATCTTCTCCCTATCTTTATTAACAGAAGAAACTTGTGTTGTTGGACAAGTCTTATCATCAACTACCTGATCGTCATCACGATTACAAACGGGAAGAGCAGTCACCGATACAGTTCGTTTGCCGACTACTTTTGCTGATTGCTTTGAAACTTCAGCCCGTCCTTGTTTTGCGCCATTCTGCGAAGTTTTCCGCAGGTTTTTATTTTGCCTAACCTCATTTGTCATGCATCCTTTTTTTGCGCCATTTTGCGAATTTTTCCCTGGGTTTTTGTTTTGCCTAACCTCATTTCTCGTGCGATTGATTTGACGTGGCATTTGAGGCTTGGGAGAAGAGATGACCTTGACTACTGAAGCGCTATTTATTCCATCCACGTATGGAAACTGTTGAATTGCATTATTTTGAAATAATTTCAACAAATGTGTCCGCATAAGGGTTGAATCGTACGTTACCTGATCAGGTTTTTTCCCATTCATAAGCGAGATAGCAAAAGCAATCGCGAAGACTCCGCAGTCAGACCCATTGGGCTGCCGCTGTACTGTAGGAAATTGTACAGGGTTCTGGGAGAAATTATAGAAAGGAAACAACGCCCTTAAGTAAGTTTCATGGTCCTTGTGGAGCACCTTTGAATTCAAAGAATCGTATATGAATATCGATTTTGTATCATAGTAACTACAAACCCAATGTTGCGCTCCGTGCGTGCCACTGTGCAAAATTTGCACGTGCTTGACGGTACGTGACACAGGTTCTATCGTGTCTGGCATCTGTACCCGCCACGTCTCCTGAGGTGCATATTCTGAAAATTCTTTCAGAAGCAATGAAAAATGATCTATATGATCATCATAAAGCCATTGGCCAGATTCGATGACATTCAATAACATGTCATTCACAACTGGTATCTGCAAACTGACCATGATTGCGAGTTGGCTAATCGTTTAATAAGTTCAAAGTCCTCTATCTCTTTATATTGTGCGTAAAGCAGCAATATGTTGCGCGCAATGCAGCAATGTGTTGTTTGCAGAGCAACAACTAATCTGATTGCGTAAAGCAGCAGATTATGGCGCTTAGAGCAGCCTTTCTTGAAATCGTGAGATTTCTAGAGATAGAGGACGTCCTAACCTAACTATCCTATCTATCCTGACACACCTAATTACTAATAAACACCCACGCAACCTAGCCTAGCTAATCCCTCACTAATGCAGATGCACTTGTCACAATTAATAGCTTGTGGATTGTACTATTACGACTCTAACTCTGAAAATTATTGAAATTTTATTAAAACAACGTAATCTAAAAGTGCGCTCTACAACCTCAGCTACGAAATTAGATCTGTCATGACGAGCGAACCATGATATGTCGAATTCCGGTGGAGCAGAATCGAATCCCTAACTGTACCGGCAATGACGACTTGCCATTGGTCAGGGACTAGGGAATTTACGCCCGAAGCGCAGTGCTGATTTCAAACCATATCGTTTCATACAACCGCGCTTTACTGTGATTGTCAACGCTGTCATCTACATTGAACGCTTTCAGAAAATTAAAAAAATTCCGTAACTAGTGCAATCGATGAAATGAGTATTGTTGTCAAACACTCTGTCAAAAAGTTGTTTACAAATAAGATGGGAGAGTCGTTTCTTTGACAGCATCGTTTCCTGTTGTTCTTGGTTGTGTTGGGCTCTGTTCTATTTCTCTCCACTTTTTGTTTTGGGTAAGCTACATTATACATTCATAATTATTAGTATAATTGTGATTATTATTTTTATTATTGTTATTATTATTATTACAGGGCTTGATCTCAAATCAACGATTAACGGATTTCGAGTGAGATTTGTTATTCCCAAATGAGCTGGCAAATTACAAACAGTGGAATGACATTACGACGTAGGCTGTGCAACGGATTCCATCTACAGCGGCTTCCGAGATTAGTCGACGGAGGAGTTGCACACAAAGAAGTCTCAAGTCAACATTGTAAGATAGGCAGACATTCAATGACAGTAATTCGTTTTTAATGAAAAAAATTATGAAACTGATGATGGTAATGTGTGGACTTTTGTGAGCGTCTTCATCCTTTTTCTTTTTTGTCTTCATTCGTTTTTCAAGACTATTCCTTAGCTGTCATTGCTGTTAGTCATCACAGGACTTGAAGCAATTCAAATCGACTGTCGCTAAACTATGAGTTTGCTTTGCGGTGGTAGAATGAGCATGAGGTCGTGATATATCGATGCAAACTATGTAGCCAACTCTGTCCTGGTAGGTTTTGTTTTTTTGCTGAATTCGCAGCAGTCTGGAATTGGATGTCCACACAAACTTCTCCATTCAATTAGCAGGAACAACGAGACACTTGTATCAGCATGTCTCTGCAGGCACCACAGCTGATTCGATCAGCCAAAGCATCGAAGGTGAGTCAGAAAGTGCGAACTTAATCGTTTTTCTATGTATGAATGAATTATGATGATAGGTTGTAATGGGAGGCTGATGTTCCCTTATGATACAATATCATTGAGAAGAGATACGAACAACACGTGAGACGGAGTAACCTACCAGATGAGCCAATCAGAACCCTCTCAGATAAGTCAACTTGAATGCTATCTTACATACCAACTGGTGACTCTTGCAATGGAGCAATACAAGAATCCAGTGATGATTACATATTGTACTTATGACTTTCTTTAACCTTGAGGTGACTACAAGAGAAGCTGTTACAATACAATGCAAGAACTCAAACTACCATTAATGGTGTCTTTTATTTCGAATACCCAACTATTACCATACATTGCAATCACATACGTCAATTATTATGATACTTATTACGTGTAGCGATAACTTTCGAACAAAGTACTCCACTCACATGTCACACTTGTATATCGTTGACATTAGCTGATGATAAATGTTGTACTTGTTGGTAACATAGATTACGTAAATAAACGCTGAGAACTAATTTTCACACTTTTCATTTAATGCTCTACACCGTAACGTGAATCGATGCACCATTTCCAGCGTAAAGCATCGGCGTATGTGCTAATATGTTGTAACGCATTGGCATCTGAGAAAGGTACTTGCATGACTGCGATTTAAGGTCTCTAGGTAACGACAAGACAGCAACTAGCCATCGGTGAGGAAACGATGATTTTAAGAATCTTCCGCCATTCGATTAAGCCATAGCTTACAACTAGATCAGCGCGTATATTTGTAGAAAGGCTCGTGTTTTATGGGATGCTAGGAGAAAAGTTGTCAGCTTTCAGGTAACATGGAAGGAAGCTCCGTGTTTTTCAGCGTCAGTTTGATTGAGGGTGCAGCAGGAACTCTTGGTTTGCGGTATCGGAACAGGAACCAATTCCTCCTTGGATATCGGTATGCTGGTAGGAGAGAGGATGGTGTTAGTAATTACGGATCGGTACAGTGGCTTGAGAGAGTAATAAACATCGTACTCGGGTGACAAGGAATCGTTGGTCTGGTGGGCAGAACTCGATGTGGCTATAAAAGTCAGATTTGTCTGAAAGAGACCTTAGTTTTGAAAAGTCGTTCACCTTATGTTTCGCTACAGCTTCCATCCCCGAGTAGGATCGCGTTTGGAAAGGAGTTCTCTGTTAATGATGAGCCGGGAGAAAGACTGGCTTCTTTCAAGTGACATGGAAGGAAGCTCCAAATTTTTCAGCGTCGATTTTCTGAAAGGTGGTCTCTGGGAAGGCGTTCTTGGTCTGTGGTAATGGAACAGGTTCTGATTAATCCTTCGATATCAGTGTGCTTCTGGGAAAATGGAAGGTGTTAGTTATGATATAGTCGATGAGGAAAAAAGGTAGAGTTTTGATTGACTCATAAACAATTGCTGGATAGGTGACCCAAGAGCTGCTGCATTCTTTGACATTGATATGCTGATAGGAAAAGGTCGAATAGTAGTTGTGACGAATCGACGGGATAAGTGCCAATGGAAGGCAAAGGTCATATTCGGCTTACCGACAACTCCGGGGTGCGTGGCCGGGATTTGATTGGAATGTAGATGACGGCGAATCTCATTGGACGTAGACTTTCTTCGGTTTGCAAAGTCTTCCGCCGTTCCAGTCTTTTGGAACTTTCGTCAGCGGGTAGTATTGTGGAGGAGCTTTTCCTTCGTCACGTTCCAGAAGAAGAACTGCCTTCTTTCAGGAATTTACATAGGAAGAGTCGAAAATTTTGTCAATGTCAGTACACTTGTGGGAGTAGGATCCTTTGGATTGTCGAATTAGAACTGCTTCGTTCTTCGATGTCGGTATGCTTGTGGTGGAAAGGAAGGTATTAATTGTGTTGATTCAATACAGCAGGTATGTTAGAGAGGCGTAAGTTATGGTTGACTTACGAACAACTCCAGGGGAGATAGATTGTATCTTGTCGAATGCAACTTATAACGCCAAAAAGCATCAGCGAGAGACCTCCATGTTGGCGAGTCTTTTCCCCTCGGATTTTATTACAGGTTTTCAAGCCGAATAGGATTGGAAAGGAACTCTCAAGTTTGTAGCGTGCCAGGAGGGGAAGAGTCCTTTTGTGAAATTCAAGTGGTAGTTTTGGATCGTTCGGCGTTGGTATTTCTGTGGGAATAGGAACCTCCGATCTGTGTCATTGGAACAGAAACTACTGTGTTTTTCGGTATCGGTATGCTTATTGAACAGGGGAAGATGTTGGTTGTTTGCATTTGATACAAGTAAGTGGGTTAGAAATGCAAAGTTCATGATTGACTCACACCCATGCTGTTTTTCACTGACGTGATTGTTTAGTAGATTCGACGAACTCGGGCACCCGGCCGCCATCATTCAATACATCCATAATATGATATATTGAAAAATTCATCAAACTATCACCGCGGGTAACGATTACCGATAATTCGACCAGCTGTTCCCTCGTAACCTCACAAGCAGTCAGCGAGTTGGCGAGTGTACACCCGCCACAGTCAGCGAGTTGGCGAGTGTACACCCGCAATTTTGATTATCGATCGAGCAGGCAAACATGTTGCACTATTCAGAGTTTTATCTACGATTATGTATGTTCTTATTGCGGAACTCAGAGAGCTATCACAAGGGCATGTAACGTACGTACGTACATACAACCCACATCCCATCAATGACGATTCCATCACTTCTATTCTATGCCGCCATTATGTTACACTTGCCGCTAGACGACGGCTCCGATAGCAGCAGCCAGCGCGGCGTACGGCGGCCAATGAGAGCGTTGCGTTTCTAGAGGTCTATGAAAAGGAATCGCTGTGTAGTGGCGAACTCGGTAAGAGATGAGACGTTCATCGTCCCCCTACGCTGACGCCACCTGCCAGGCGAGCGGGATTTTCACTGCTTGATGGGAATATAGCGCGAGCCACGGCAATGACGCGGCTTCCCTTCTACATTTTATATTGGAATGGTTCTGGATTCTTGAAACATGTTGATGACGACGGTGGTGAATCTGATGAAACGAGCCTGCCGGTGATCAGAGATCATCGTATCTCAACTCTCCGACTACCGATGTTATTGAAATTAGGCTTGAATGAAAGCACGTCCCCTATTTATATAGCGAAAGTGATTTCACATTTGCTGTTTTATCATCAGTATGAAAGTTATTCGATAAAACGCGAGTCCCCACTCCGCCTCTGAGCTCCCGTCGCAGTAAAGATACTCGGTAGTGCGCCCGTTCTTTTGAATGTACTTGGCGCGAGACTCTACCGAGTCTCTTGATATTATTTCAACTATAATAAGAATATTCTAGAATACCCTATTATATACGAAATTCATCGAGTAACTCGAAGACCCTCAATCTCCGTTCATATAAACAAACTTCATAGTCCAGCATAAAACTAAAGAAGATAATATCCAGACGCACTGCACGTGCAACCACTTGAGGTCTAGAATCCTAAGAAAAGCCATAAAAATCACACCCCAAATCCTGAAAAACCTATGAGCGAAATCGAGTCCACAGAACGGAGGATATTGAACACCCACATCCTAGACAAACCCCACCAACGCTCGGACGCAAGGAAATCATCCCTCCGCCCTCGCGCTGGTCCAACCACAGCATTCCTATAGCAGAGTATCTTTCCGAAAAACCCAAATCAACCAATAGTGTAAACTCCCGCCGACGCGGTAACCCGAAAAACTACCCCTCCTAAAACCCCACCAAATTTGTTGTATAAAACCCAGCATCCCGCAAGAATCAATCTCAATCTAAAATCTCAGTTTTAGCTCAGTCTTAGTTAACTCATAATTAACTTGATTATTCAGCTCATATTATAAACCTCACGAGTTTAGAATATCCATAATATTTCTTTATTCGTTTAACACGAATTCATCGATTAGTATTGTGAGATCTAAATCTCATTAAACATCAGTAATCACAGAAAATAAATTAATAAACAATTGATAAACTGATTTTGTAATTGTAATTCCTTTAACAATCATTTTCATGATTGATAAATATATTATTCCAAACCAACGATCCGATATTGTTTTTTGTTAACATAAATAACATCCTTTTATTTCGACTGCGCTGAGCAGCGGCTGGTAAGAACCCTAAGTAATTACGGTAACGTAGTGAATCAGTAGAGTGTTGACGTATCGACTAGGCAAATCGACCACCACAGACTCACCAGGTGAAAAGAAACAGATTCACTGTTAACGTTTTCACATCCGAACTCGGTCGATAATCCAGTCAACTAAATGAAATAACCTCAGGACGTAACAAAGGATTCGGCTTATTTGGGCACGAAGCACAGCTCGACATAGAATATGAAGGTTTTGGTAAAGGCGTTTGGTGGAGTATGATTTGGGATTGGAATACGTAAAATGATGCCTTACCTTGATGCTGTGTTGCGGCTGCTGGATCCGGTACTGTGGCTGCTTGCGTTGTAGAGGTTGCAGGATTCACGAATAATTACTTGGGTTAACTTTCAACTTGTAAAGTATATTTTATGATTTGGTATGGAATACGATTTGAGTATAAATTGATATAGTAAATCGGAATTGTATAATATAAATTGGTATATGGTAATTGAGTAAAACTCGTCAAAGGATATGTGAATATTTGGAAATAGAAAATAACTCCCAGGGGTTGAATGATAAGGACAACTCCTAAGAGTGTAGTAACTCGTCTGAGTTCTGAATCTAGACTGACTGATTTCGCTCCTGTCTCTGAGTCTCATGCAGTATATAAAGTAACTAGATGTGGAGTCGCGGGGCAAGGGGAAGCCGTGCCTACGTGACCGTACTCTGCCAAAATATGTTTACACTTGGATATGGAGCGGCGTGGTTGCCTCGGCGATGTTTACACTTTGCATTCTTGAGACTCAAATCCTTGCCTTACTGATATAATATAGTTTTAGATATTCAAATAATTATTGTTCAAAGTTCTCATACACTATACTGAATAACAATTGTTCACTTAAATCCTTATGCACAGGATAACACTTATTCAGAGTTCGATAGTCTAATGGTTCACATAATGGTATGCGTGACTGACACTAAGTATTCCTGCTTTCAGGTGAACCGCTCCGATGTGCTCGCTCCGGTAACTGGAGGTAAACTGAGGGTCCTCAGGTAGGTAGTGGTGTCGCGCGCTCCGCGTCCAAAGGTTTATGGCCTTGTTGTTGTTCTGGAGTTGCACCTGGTAGGTGAGTCATCCCACGGCGTCGCTTGGTGGACTCGGTAATCCCTTTTATGACCTTGTTTTCGTCCCTTGGTTTTATGGCCTTGCTTTCGAGTTCGAAGGTTGCACCTGGCGCTGAGTCATGGGTACGGGGTGCGTTGCCATCTTGGATCGCTACCTGGGTCAGTCTCGAGCTTGTCCTCGTACGGGATGGTCGCAAGGGTCGTCGTCGGAAGTGAACAGTGGTTTAAGGCGAAGGTGTTCTATGACCTTGATACTTATATTAGCTTTTATAATGAAATACATACGTGTTGAGTTATATCGTAATTATTGAAGATGTATAAAAGTAGAAGAGTATCCCCCAAAAAGCACCCACGGTGCAAAAAACTGCGCCAAGTACATTCAATGTTTGAAAAATTCATTAATAATAAGAAAAAAAGGATCCAAATCAATTTTATTGTGCCAAGTAAATGTAACTTTGCATCGTGTAAAAATATAGAATTAGAAAGTAAATCAATGAGAATCAATTCAAAGAATGAAAAAAAAAAAATCAAATGAATAAAATAAATGAAATTGAAACAAAAAATCGAAAAAACAAATTGGAGGTTGTGGGACTTGGCGGGCTTTTTGGGAAAAAAATCCAGAATTTTTGTATGGCAATATAACATTAGCTCGCCAAGAACCACTACCTCCAATTTGTTTTTTTGATTTTTTGTTTCAATTTCATTTATTTTATTTATTTGATTTTTTTTTTCATTCTTTGAATTGATTCTCATTGATTTACTTTCCAATGCTATATTTTTACACGATCCAAAGTTACATTTACTTGGCACAATAATTGATTTGGATCCTTTTTTTCTTATTATTACTGAATTTTTCAAACATTGAATGTACTTGGCGCAGTTTTTTGCACCGTAGGTGCTTTTTGGGGGATCTCATAACCTTTTGTATGTTGTTGGAGAATATTGCAGTATTAATTATTGTTTGACGTGATAAGAAAAATTTTCGAACGGTAGCCATGAGAGCGCCATTTTTATGGGGCCCAATGAAAAGGAGTCGCCGTGCCGTGGCGAACTCTGTAAGAAATGAGACATCTACCGTAGTGTACCGGCTACACTGACGCCACCTGCTAGGCGGACGGGAATTATAATCTTTTTCCTATTTGACAGGAGCAGTCGACAGGAATACGACGCGAGCCGCGGCTTCCCTTCTATACCATTTATGTTGGAACGGTTCTGTTTTCAGATGACATATAGCTAGCGTACGACGACCATGGTGCTTAATCGTGAAACGAGCCTAACGGTGATCAGAGAATTAGAGAATTATCATACCCCAGCTCTCCGACCACTGACGTTATTGAAATTACGCTTAAATGACAGCTCGTCCGCGATTCATATCGCGAAAGTGCATCCAAATTTCCCGAAATGCTTATGATTTCGGAGATACTTGATAGAACGGTTGGCCATACAGCGCTTTCTAGATCCCCTAGCAGTAAAGATACTCGGTAGTCCGCCCGTTCGTTTGAATGTACTTGGCGCGAGACTCTACCGAGTCTCTTGATATTATACATGTATATGAATAGTATCCATACGTGAACGTATAATTGATTGTTTTGAGTGAAAGTGATGTGGAAAGTAAAAGTTGAAAATACGTCCGGCTTGAGGTGAGGATTTTACACTCCAGGTATAGCACAACACAGCACAACTACTAGGTTTGTACGATCTCGAATTTTCAGAATGTTCAATCTCCCAAATTCCGTTCTTCCTCTGTATTTTCTTTCCTGAAAATCGCGGTACGAAGTGAAAAAAAGAAAAGGAAATGCTCTCCAGGCAGACCACAACACAGCACAATCACTAGGTTAAAACGATTTCGAGTTTTGAAAATGTTCAATCTTCCAAATTCCGTACTTTCTCTGTATTTCTTCTCTGAGAAATCGCAGAACAAAGTGGTAGCCGGATAGAATGCTATCCAGGTGAAGCACAACACTGCACAACAGTAGAGCTCGAACAATCTGAAGTTTTAGGAATTTTCATTCTTCCAAATTCAATTCTTGGTCTGTATCTCCTTCCTGAGAAATCGTAGAACATAGTAAAAAAAACAAAGAAGTTGCTCTCTAGGCGGATCAAAACACGGCACAACCGTGAGGTTCAAACAATTCAGAGTTTCGAGAATTTTCATTTCCACAAATTCTGTTCTTTCCCCGAATTTCCTCTTCGAATGATCGTGAAACAAAGTAGAAGCGGAAGAAAATACTTTTCAGGTGAAGCACAACACGGCACAACCGTTAGGGTTGAACAATTTCGAGTTTTGAGAATTTTCATTCTTCTAAATTCCGTTCTTTCTCTGTTTTTTCTCTCTGAGAAATCGTAGAACAAAGTGAAAGCCGAAAAAAATGGTCTCCAGGTGTAGCACAACACAGCACAACCACTAGGTTTGAACGATTTCGAATTTTCAGAATGTTCAATCTCCCAAATTCCGTTCTTTCTCTGTATTTTCTTTCCGGAGAATCGCAGTACAAAGTGGAAAAAAAGCAGAGGGAATGCTCTCTAGGCGGACCACAACACAGCACAACCACTAGGTTTAAACAATTTAGAATATTGAGAATGTTTAATATTCCAAATTCCGTTCTTTCTCTTTTTTTTTTTCCGAAAAATCGCAGTACAAAGTAAGAAAAAGGAAAGAAAATGCTCTCCAGGCGCACCACAACACAGCACAACCACTAGGTTCGAACGATTTCGAGTTTTGAGAATTTTCATTTTTCTGAATTTCGTTCTTTCTCTGTATTTTCTTACTGAAGAATCGTAGAACAAAGTAAAAGCCAAAGAAAATGGTCTGCAGGTGTAGCACAACACAGCACAACCACTAGGTTAGAACGATTTCGAGTTTTGAGAATGTTCAATCTTCCAAATTCCGTTCTTCCTTTGTATTTTTTTTCCGGGAAATCACAGTACAAAGTTAAGAAGAGGAAAGAAAATGCTCTCCAGGCAAAACACAACACAGCACTAGGTTTGAACGATTTCAAGTTTTGAGAATGTTCAATCTTCCAAATTCCGTTCTTTCTCTGTATCCCCTTTCTGAGAATTCGTGGAACGGAGTGGAAGCCAGAGAACATGGTCTTTAGGTGTAGCACAACACAGCACAACCTTAAGGTTCGAATGATTTCGAATTTAGAGAATTTTCATTTTTCCAAATTCCGTTCTTTCTCTGTATTCCCTTTTTGATAAAACAAAGTGAAAAAAAGGAAAGAAAATTCTCTCCGGGCGGATCACAACACGGCACAACCGTGAGGTTCGAACAATTGAGAGTTTAGAGAATTTTTATTTTCCCAAATTCTGTTTTTTCCTCGTATTTCCTTTTCAAGAGATCGTGAAACAAAGTGGAAACAGGAGATAATGCTTTTCAGGTGTAGCACAACACAGCACAGCCACTAGGTTAGAACGATTTCGAGTTTTGAGAATGTTCAATCTTCCAAATTCCGTTCTTTCTCTGTATTGTCTTTCCGAAAAATCGAAGTACAAAGTGAAAAAGAGGAAAAAAAATGCTCTCCGGGCGGACCACAACACAGCACAACCACCAGGTTTGAACGATTCCGAGTTTTGAGAATTTTCATTTTTCCAAATGCTGTTCTTTCTCTGTATCTTCTTTCTGAAGAATCGTAAGACAAAGTGGAAGCCAAATAGAATGCTCTCCAGGTGAATCACAACACTGCACAACAGTAGAGCTCGAATATTCTGAAGTTTTAGGAATTTCTGATCGTCCAAATTCCGTTCTTGGTCTGTATATCCTTCCTGAGAAATCGTAGAACAAAGTGAAGAAAAGAGGAGAAGTCGCTCTCCAGGCGGACCACAACACAGCACAACCACCAGGTTTAAACGATTTCGAGTTTTGAGAATTTTCATTTTTCCAAATTCTGTTTTTTCTCTGTATTTTCTTACTGAAGAATCGTAGAACAAAGTAAAAGCCGAAGACAATGGTCTGCAGGTGTAGCACAACACAGCACAACTACTAGGTTAGAACGAATTCGAGTTTTGAGAATGTTCAACCTTCCAAATTCCGTTTTTTTCTGTATTTTCTTACCGGAAAATCGCAGTACAAAGTGAAGAAGAAAAAAAAAATGCTCTCCAGGCGGACCACAACACAGCAGAACCACTAGGTTTGAACGATTTCGAGTTTTGAGAATTTCAATTTTCCCAAATTCTGTTCTTTCTCTGTGTTACGTCCGGACCTCGGTCCAAACGTCTCGCCTCATCCATTCTATCAATTCCAAATTCCTCACAATTATTAGCAGAAATTCCCCTAGACGCAACCTAATATCTTTCATCCTGTCTTCCTATTTCAACCTGCATCCGGCCTAGTTCGACCACGCATCAGCACAACGTGCAAGTGCAAATCCACCAAGTCAGCGGCACGTGGCCTCCCACTTTACCTACCCCTTCTTTTAATAAACCGAGTTTACCTTATTCCTAATTTTCATATCAAAATCACTTCCGAACTCAGTACCAAACTCTACGGTCTTCCAGGACATAGTTCTTTAGTCGCACACCGAAATCCTGGATCGGTCATCTTATAATTATTCTCAACACACCTATAAGCCTCCTCGAGCCTGGTCAATAATTATTTCTCTTCAAGACTCTCAACGTCTGATTACGCCTATAAGCCTCCCCGAGCTTGGCAAATAAACAATATTCATATAGCATTTATCTACGAACTTTCAATCACCTCCGTCAATAAAAATCCTTTTCCACAGTTGCATTTAGTTGCGTAAAACGAGAAACGAACTAAAAATAATAACGGCGGCGAAGATCATTTCCCGACCGTAACAAAGTGGTGGCAGCGGTGACCTTCTCGTTTCTGTGGAAAACATCGAAGCTAATTCATTCAATCAATCAACATTTTCTAAAACACACCAATGCCGTAACAAAGTGGTGGCAGCGGTGACCTTCTCGTTTCTGTGGGAAACATCGAAGTTATATGAATAAATAATAAATTTTTCTAAACACACCAATTTCGTAACAAATTGGTGGCAGCGGTATAAATTGTGAGTCTCAATTGTGATCTGTGAAAAATAACTCTGCACAAGCTTTTTACCGGTGGCAATACTTGCCAGCCGTCATAGATAGCACCTCGTACATACGAACAGCTAGTTTCGTGATAACGGAAACCCCGTTAGTGAAAGTATCGTGTAAGTTAAAGTGACCAACAATTGTGACATAAATCACTAATCAAATCCGCGAAAAAGCGACGTAAAATTTTTCAATCCGCCATAGAGCGACGTATCTCAACAATCCGCGAAAAAGCGACGTAATTTCTTTCAATCCGCCACAGAGCGACGAATCTCAAAACCGCGAAAAAGCGACGTAATTTCTTTCAATCCGCCACAGAGCGACGTACCAAGTCAATCCGCAACAAGCGACGAAAATTTTTAAATCCACGAAAAGTGACGAATATAATTTGAAATCTTCGAATAGTGACCAAAGAACTCAGTGATCCTCATCAATTACTGGAATTTTCAAATCAATCAGTAATTTTATATTACTAAGCATCAAGGAAGTGGAAAATAGCGGAGAAATAGCAGCATTAAGACGCTGACAAACTACAAAGTCACCGACACCAGATCTACGTCATCAACAGCATGCAGTTATCCCACATCTTCATCACCATAGTCACACTTCTGTAAGTCGTATAACGCATACCTTCTAACATTTACACATAAGCGCACTAGAATTAACCATATAAGGCAAAATGAGCCGCCCAGACGACAGTAACATTTCCTTCATTTCGATGCAACACGCAACAACGTTATTACCAGTTTTCGATGGCAAAAACATGCCATACCGCACATTCGCAGCTCGGGTCAACAAAATACAACAGCTTATCAACCCCAGAGACTTATCACAATTCACTTTCGTAGTACAACTTAAGATAGAAGGCGAAGCAGCCGAGCAAGTAAGACCAGAATCAGCCACTTTGATAGATACCTTGAGAGATCTTAAACGCGCCTATAGCTCCAAACGTAACCTAGAAGATATCCGAATGGAAATCGCAGCTTGCGTGATGGAACGAAATGAAACTGTCATAGAATACTCCGCTAGAATTAAGAAACTGGTCACAGAGGCCGAAGAGGCGGCAGAATCTACCCTAGCGAGGGAGACCGCCCAAACCCTAATAGAATACACTAGAATCGCAGCCGCGCGCTCTTTTATCAGAGGATTGCCAGACGATATAGAACTTAGAGTAGCGGCAGAAAGACCAAAAACACTTGCAGAAGCAACAGAAAAGGCTATCGTAATACAAAGAGTAGTGCAAAACAGGAATAAATTTCACACCCTGAAAACATCCGCGGCGGATAACAACGTACACGACACAACCTTAATGCCCAACAACAAAAAACAGCTCGAAACCAAGCATGTTAGTGTATTAGGCTGTGCATATTGCAAACGCACCGGCCACTCCAGCGACGAATGTAGAATCAAGCAACAAGATATCATAGCATACACCTGTAGATATTGTAAACGCGTCGGTCATACAATAGAAAATTGCCGCGAGAAACCGCGTGACGGTCCGAGTAGGTGTACATATTGGAAACGCGTAGGACACACATTCCAACAATGTCGCACGCGCGACAACCACCAGTACCACCAAAATCCGCGAGATCATTATCAAGGACGCGGAAATAATAACTACAGGGCACCCGAACCGCCAGGTCACGCGAGAGCAAACGATCGGTACAACGACAGACAATTCAATTATCAAGGCGCAAATAATCGGTACAACGACAGACATTTTAATTATCAAGAAGCAAATAATCGGTACAACGACAGACAGTTCAACTATCAAAGAGAAAACAATCAAGGCAGAAATGTACCAGGCGAACAAAACCGTCCACAGGCCCAGCACCGCGTCAATTACACACAAAGAGATCCTTATGAACGCAATGATCCTCGCGATGATTACAATGAACACCGCGAAGCAAACTTCGGCAATGACTCGGGAAACAGTCATTTAAACGAGAACCGGGACGATCGAGTGGACGCGTCGATATCCCAAGATCAGAACCAGCGTCCTACGCCAGTAGCAGCAACGTATTACAAGTAAAAGAATCGCCAGAATTGACAGCTCCTCACATAATAATACAATCACCGCAAACAGTCCAAAGATACACTACCCTCATAACAGACACAGGCGCCGACCTAAATTTAATAAAAATCGGGTGCATAGACCGACGCACACTATGTACGCCAACCGACAAACGAAATATCTCTGGAATAACGGGTACACACATAGAAACAATGGGCAGCATTGACCTCGAATTCGCTAACACGCGACACGAATTTCATCTAGTGCATGATTCATTTCCAGTCAAGGGAGACGGGATCCTTAGTGCAGATTTTTTCCGAACAGAAAATGCAACGATTTGTTTCAAAAATAATATCCTCAATACTCGTAATACCGGCACCATACCGCTTCATTTAAACCATACACACACGCGCGACCTCACACAAGTTTTTACGAATCAGCAGAATCACGCTCCTACGGTACATATACGCGCCCCGGAATTCGTCAATCCTGAGACACCGCTCTTGGTAGACACAGGTGCTGACGTAAACATTATCAAACTCCGCGCACTTAGCTTGGACGCGCTATGCACAGCTAAAGATATAACTACGTTAACGGGCATAACACAGGGACGAATGCAAACCATCGGATCGCTAAAAGTTCAAATCGGTAACAAGCCCCACAAATTCCACATAGTCGAGAACTCATTTCCAATAAGAGAAGAAGGAATCATTGGCATTGAATTTTTAAAACAACAGAATGCGACAATATCTTTTGAAAACGATTGCATAATTACGGACGACTGCGAACCTCTGAAAATAATGAACAACAAAACAATAACCATACCACCGCGTACCGCGCAAATCATTCGCTTAAAGGTAGCCAATCCATCGGTAAAATCAGGGGCCATCGACGAAATCAAGTTAGGAAAAAATATCTATTTAGGAAAAGCATTAGTCAACAATAATAGAGGCTTTACATATGCATGCGCCATAAATTCAAACGAAACACCGGTAGAAGTAAAACAGCCAACGGTAACTCTAGAAGAAGTTGACACCATCACACACAGACCTGAAGCTGATATGACACTACGACCACCACCCAACAACTCACACGGAACTCTCGCAACAATAAGGCAAAAACCCAGGGGACAACGCGAACTTAACATACACCCAAACCATGATTCAAATCGTTTAAAAGTTTTAACGGAAAATTTGAGGTTGGACCACCTTAATGACGAGGAAAAACAATCAATTACAGAACTCGCAATCGAATACAATCACTTATTTTTCTTACCTGGTGATCAATTAGGCCACACCCATCTGGTCAGTCACACAATTCCCACAACGGACGAAATTCCCATACACACCAAACAATACAGACATCCCGACTCACAAAAGGATGAAATAAATAAACAAGTTACAAAATTGCTAGAGCAAGACGTCATCAGACACTCAACGTCTCCGTTCAATTCTCCTGTGTGGATTGTTCCTAAAAAGGCAGACGCTAGTGGAAATAAAAAGTGGCGTATGGTAATAGATTTCAGAAAGCTTAATGACAAAACAGTAGGTGACGCGTATCCCTTGCCGAATATTACGGATATCTTAGATCAGCTAGGCTCAGCAAAATATTTTTCGACATTCGATCTAGCCTCCGGATTTCATCAAATCCCAATGCATCCAGACCACGCGCAAAAAACAGCTTTTTCGACTCCCCACGGTCATTATGAATACAGTAGAATGCCATTCGGGCTCAAGAATGCACCGTCAACATTTCAACGACTAATGGACCAAGTACTTTCGGGACTTCAAGGCAACGAGATGTTTGTATATTTGGATGACATAGTAATCTACGCAAGGTCACTGGAAGAACACGCGATTAAATTCAGAAAACTTATGACCAGATTAGCTGACGCAGGTTTAACGTTGCAACCAGATAAATGCGAGTTCTTACGTACTGAAGTAGCATATCTCGGACACACGATCACACGCGACGGAGTAAAACCGAATTCCGATAAAACAGCAGCCGTAAAAGAATATCCACCACCCAGAAATCCAAAGCAGATCAAACAATTCCTAGGACTGATCGGATATTACCGCAGATTCATCCCTAATTTCGCCAAAATCGCTAAACCAATGAATAACTTATTAAAGAAAAATACCGCATTCCTTTGGACATCTGAGCATCAAGCAGCATTTGAACTATTACGCGACACCATCTGTGCCGAACCGATCTTACAGTATCCGGATTTTGAAAAGCCTTTCGTCATAACAACGGACGCGTCAAATTACGCGATAGGCGCGGTACTGAGTCAGGGAAAAATAGGTGAAGATCTTCCTATAGCATATGCATCACGAACACTTCAGAAAGCCGAAACAAATTATTCCACAACGGACAAAGAACTATTAGCTATCATCTTCGCGGTAAAACATTTCAGACCTTATGTATACGGACGAAAATTCACCTTGGTAACAGATCACAAACCACTCATTTGGATTAATAGCGTAAAAGATCCGACCTCGAGAATATTACGATGGAGACTAACGCTGGACGAATATTCATATGATATCGTGTATAAAAAAGGCAGAGCCAATTCTAACGCCGACGCGCTCTCAAGAAATCCACCACCTAATCCGATTCAAATTCTTCCCATCAATGTCAAAAGACCAAGGCCGGAAACAGAAACCTCGGTGTCAGAATCGCCGAAATGTGTCAAAGAAGCGCATCAATATCCAACCAGACCACGGGAATCCTCCGACGAATCTACAAATCCTGCACCCCGTAAACAGCTGATAAAAGAATCACACCTGATAGATCATATTCCTTCCACAATCAGTGAACTCTCCTCGGACGACGATACAGACATCTCCATGATACCGAGGGTAAACAAACGGGGCCGACAAACCGAAACCTCTAGCAATCCAGCACCGCGTAAGAAACAAAATATAACCGATCACCTATCATTAGATTCCGACACATGCACAACCGATACAACAACAACAACAACTAAGCGAGGTACACAAAAACCGATACGGAACCGTAAACCAATTACGCGGCGAACGCAACGCCAGAGTCACACAAGCGATACGGACGAAAGTACTACCACATCTAAAGAAAGGCCCACGAAAAGGAAATATACGCGTAAAACTCCAAAGGAATCAGAATCAAATAATGACAGTACAAGCACACACCGTTCTGGAAACGTACATGTAAAATACACACTTACACCCGGAGCCAGAAACGCGGACCCATCTGATCGTAACGCGACACCGGACGGCAACGTAGCAGGCAGCTCCACACGCGCACCAGGTCACACACCTCCATACGACCAGTTCATGTATGACGTAAACATTCTACCACTAACTAATCTGAAACTTATGACGGAGATAAAAGCAGATTTATTGAAACAAAAAGACAACATGGCACACTGCATCTCAGCTGACTGTAAAGCATCCCAAGGAATCGCAGATCAAATGGTGAAAAAAGGACTTATACGCAGGAAAATGCTACAATCGGTACACCCAGAGATTACCGACGTGATATCAACAACATATCCGCGACGCACAATCTACAATCTAGTCACAAAATCAAGGCATTTCGAAAAACCGACATATAAATCTTTATACGACGCGCTCACTACCCTGAAAAAGCTCATACTCAAGGACAGGATTAAGACCTTATCAATACCAAAACTAGGATGCGGGTTAGACAAATTACAGTGGTACAGAGTCAAGCAGATGATCTCGTACATCTTCAAGGACTTGGATTTGAAAATCACGGTTTGCAATTTTGAAAACAATGAGCAATCAATTCAGTACACAGAATCGGAAAGCCCTTCTACACCAAACGCGGCTATAGCAAAATCGACAAAACCCACATTCAAATCAACCAAAAGTCGTAGAGCAATCTTTATGAAACCTAAAACTCCACCACCCCGTCGTCCACCTCGCCGTCCACCACCTCGGACTTCTCCTCCGACTCCTCCGGTACCCCCACCACTCTTAGCAGACGTGCAGATGACAGCTGACGATGACGTCGCGGCCGACGAAATGAGCATAGGTAGTACACACGACCATGACCTACCTGATCCACTGGAGCAATATGAAGCGAATAGTGATAACGAACGCAGTTACAAAAACTTTATGCAAACAATAGGGACCATTATTCCACCTGAAAACGTAGCAGTATCCAATGACGGACTATTGATGCTGAAGGATAATTACGCGCACTTTATAGCGGCAGATAGTAACTGGACGAAAGAACTAGATCAGCAATTAATAAACAAAGGCTACATGAACAAGGAAAAATTCGCGAACCAAAGACCACGCAAGCTCGAAATATTCACTTCACGCGCAAAATCAAAACACATCTTCACCGTAGTAGTAAAATCACGAGAACATGATGCAAACAGATTATATGATGTATTTTACGCTTTGGTTAATTTAGCAGCCCTATTACGAAAACTCAGAATAAAATCCCTGGCCATCCCTGTCACAGGAATGGGACTAGAAGATTTTCGAGAAGCAGTAATTATGAGAATGATGTACTACGTATTTGGCACGATTGACACACAAATTACTCTATGCCTCAACACCACGACGGTACCCGACGAAGGCTTACGATCAGATATAATCAAAGAATACCACGATTCTCTATTCGGAGGTCATCAGGGCGTCTCAAAAACATATAATCGCATCAGGCAAAACTACTTCTGGCCACACATGAAATTGGAAATTCAACAACACATCAGAGCATGTGACAGCTGTCAAAGGAAAAAATTAGTTAGAGTCAAGACAAAACTCCCTATGGTCATTACCGACACTCCAGCCATTGCTTTCGATAAAGTAGCCCTAGACATCGTAGGACCACTCCCCATCACTAAACTAAATAACCAATATTTGTTAACGATTCAGTGCAATTTGACAAAATTCCTCGACGCGATCCCGCTACCAGACGCAACCGCCCAGTCAATAGGAATAGCATTCGCCAGAGAATATATCACGCGATACGGAACACCCGGAACTATATTGACAGATCAGGGAAGAAATTTCATGAGCACGGTAATGAAACAAATTTGCAGGTTATTCAAAGTTAAACAAATTCATACAACTCCCTACCGCCCGCAATCTAACGGATCACTAGAACGCAGTCACTTAGTTTTGACAGAGCACCTTAAACATTACACCGACGCAGGAAAAGATTGGGACCAATATATTAGATTCGCGATATTCAGTTACAACACCGCCAAACACGAAGGCATAAACTTTACTCCGCACCGTTTGATTTTCGGAAAAGAAGCGCAATTACCGACCAGTTTAACACCATCCTCAGCGACTGCATTGACATACGACGCATTCGTCATCGATTTAATGGAAAATATCACTACCGCATGCAACCTCGCCGCACAGAATCTGAAAAAAGCCAAATAGAAGTCGAAGAACTTGCACGATAGACACCTAAATACACAACATTTCGAAGCAGGACAACGCGTATTTCTATTAAACGAAGCTCGTACGAAACTAGACGATCACTATAAGGGTCCATACATCATTAAGCGGATAATTAACGACATAAACGCAGAAATATATCTAACACCTCGCAAAACAAAAGTAGTCCACATTAATAAACTAAAACACGCACATACTCGGTACAAACCCCGACGTAACAAATCTAAAATAATAACCTGAAACAACACAGTGAGGGACAATTAAGAGAAAGGATCGACACAGCAAATAGGTTCACTTAAAACGTTTTATTCAATCTGGCGCATCAAACACTGGAGGAAAGTGCCAAAAGCGGCAACACAGTTGGGACACTGATACGTATGAGAATACCGCCCCAGGAACCGGCAACATACTCCACATCGCTGGTGAACCTCATACGGAAACGCCAGCGTGACGTGCCGAGAAAACCAAAGATAGGGGTCTCCGCTAAGGGGCCGCGGGCAACGGGTACACCAAATCCGACCCCCGCTGGTCCATCCATGGCTCCGGTGGCACAGGCCATCCGAGAAAAAAATCTCGCGCAGCATTACCGCAGGGTCAGACACTCCTGGAAATGGCCCACCCGCAAGACCCGCTCGAATAACCCTTACAACGGCGGCAACTTGTTCCGCTTCCTCTCCCAGCATTACTATCCCTATAAAATCAACCCTGTTAGTACACTTCACAACTCTAGAGGAATATGTACACGCACGGAGCACACTTACGCTCTCCTAATCCAGACATCTCGGATGGACAAGACACTTGGAACAATTATAACTTGTCGATAATAGAAGCAAAGAACGAATGAGGCCCCGAGCGGCAAACTCCGCGGTCGCACCACCGGTCCCGGGATTAAAACGCTGACACAGCCATGAGCAAAGACACAGCAGAAAAAAAAAATACGATACTAAGAAGTCCAGTGCATACACTGACTCCGCGTATATCCATCCCTAGGTGCAGATCGAATGCAACGAGACGTGTGGGATAGAACCACTGTCGAAGAACCCAGGAGTATATTACGACCGGCAGACAGATCTGATAACATTCAACGATGAATGGAGCCTCATCACATATATAGATCCGAAGGGGTTCTTCCACAAATTAATATATTAGCGACAACAAAACCAAAATAGCGCACTTAAACAAACTAAAATTAGCACACACCAGGATAACCAAGTGTGACTTATAACGATATGAAATAATTACAGATGCGTTGCGGTCTTGTCCAACTATGCCCATACACCGTTCACCGCAACGACACTCAGTACGAATCCGGGGATCTATTATGAACAACTACTGGACCTGCGAACATTCGATAGCGAGTGGACTCTAATAAACTACGTGAACGTTGGAAATCTTACTACTAAGTCAGAGAAATTGGAGAGGTACCTTGATCTACTGTACAATAGATGCGGAATACTCGGTTCAAACTGTGGTGGAAAAAATGTATTAACACTCTCAAAAAAGAGATTATCATCCATAAACGAATGCCTGCAGCAAATTGGAGACCTCGTAGGAAATAAGGAGACTAGCGAAATACACGTCAAATTAACGCAACTTGCACACGCACGCGTAAAACGAAACTGGTACTACAGCCTCGTCGGAACTATACACAAAACACTATATGGAACGCTTAATGAGGAAGACGGAGAATACTATAATACCCAAATAGACAGACTTTTCAATGATACCAATCATCTGGCACTGCTATTAGTAAATCAGACCCATATCGTCCAATCAACACTAGGCATTCACACACAAAAACTCGACAACATTGACAAACACATTTCGGAATTAGACGAACAAACAATATTTCTGTTCAATACCTCGAACGCTCTCAAAAGACGATTAGAACAAAATTCGGCAATAATAAACTTCGCTGAACATATAATAACACTGGATGAAATGATGAACGAATACGAATTAGATCTAAACTACCTGATTGACGCAATCTTATTCGCACAAAACGGTATCATCCACCCAAAAATATTAACACCAAAACAATTAATCACCAGCTTACAACACATCCAATCATTAGAGCCACTCTTACGATTCCCAGTCCCCTTGAGGAATATCTACGCAGAAGAATTAATCAAACTATCACGATTAGAGGTAGCATACAATGAACCAAACCTACTGTACATACTATCTATACCTCTTCTGAACGACGAAACATTCAACTTATTCCATCTAATTCCAATCCCAGTGAAACAAAATTTTGATAGATCCGACGACAAATTTGCACACATCACCCCAAGTCACGACTACATTGCAGTAGCCTCAAATACAAACTCATACTTCTACCTCTCAGAAACTGACTTTTCACAATGTAAGAAGTCAAGAAACGCATACATCTACAAACAAAACCACCCATTATACCACACGAATAATCATGGATCATGCGAAATGGAACTTTTTCTTAACAATCCACCCAAAACCCTCGAAGCCTGCGATATACGCATAGATAGCTTCAATAGCTCTTTCTGGCTAAAACTTAGAGCGCCAAACACCTGGCTATACTCGGTCTCGAAACCTGAAACCATACATATCGCCTGCCCAGATATCGAAGCAACGCGTACCACTCTAACTGGCTCGGGTATATTAAGGCTCGACAATAAATGTTTGGGACATTCAGAGACGATAACACTTATCACTTCAAACGATAGAACATCTATGACGTTTAAAAACTACGTACCGGAATTCACACTAAACTTAACAGAAATATATCAGAACTTAAACGCGAACCACACGGTGAACCTCTCTTCAATTCCCATGTTTCACAAATATAAGCCCACTTTGAACATCGACGACCTCAATTCAAACGGGCTCGCCCTTAACGATATAATAAAACAGGCAACGGAAATCAGTACGCACCATCGCGATAAACAGTCTGAAAACTGTGCTCACATATGCTGGTCTAGCAATGGCAGCAATGGCAGTCCTATTCGCGTTCTACAAATTTTCGGTATTAGGTAAAATACTCCACTGTATAGCGGGTAGAAAGCGCAACAGACAGGCGAAACAAGCATGCCGAGAACTGGCTAAAAGATATAGGCAACCAATAGACTGTGAGATCGAGCGTCCGCATATGATTAGCGGGACACACATACACGAAAGCATAGAAATGGGGCCACTAAAAACTCCCCACAGATCAGCACCACCCATCCCAGATGTTCCACCATACATACGCGGATCCACGCACTCGTTATATTACCCTGATCAATAATCTAGCAATCAATTGAGAAATAGCGCGTAGCTGAAAACAGATATATAGCTGTACAAACACCTGTAAGTTAGGGCCATAGGACAACGGATTTGCAAAAATGACTACAATAATAAAAGAAACATATTTTCTGTAAGAAATAAACATAGCATAGGAATATCAAACATTGTATAACTTATAGTCAGCAACATTTGTAATAAAATTCATTATTATAATATTCGAGTAAAAGGATAAAATCAGTATTAACCATGGCATGTAAAATAACATAAGTAACTATCTGTAACAATACGGCTAATTCCTTCAATCACAAAATAAAAATTCAAAATCACCATTACCCAAATGTTCAGGTAACCTGTAAAATTCAATAAAGCATCTTCCGAAATATTATTCCAAAATAATTAATATTAAGGACATTGTACTCAGCGTAGAATGAACTTATATATATTACAAGATAAATGAGAACTAGAAGATAAGCTATCATTAAGAAAAATGTATACTAACCCGCTTAAACGCGCATTAACCATAGGCGCATTTATCTTAAAGAAAAATTTCACTGTAAACAATCATTGCGAATAGGTGTAATCAGACGTTGCTTCATTCTACTTTTCTACACTTCGCATAGGGAACCATACCTCCGCTCACATCGTTATGCTTCTTCTAACGGGGGGGGGGGGGTGTTACGTCCGGACCTCGGTCCAAACGTCTCGCCTCATCCATTCTATCAATTCCAAATTCCTCACAATTATTAGCAGAAATTCCCCTAGACGCAACCTAATATCTTTCATCCTGTCTTCCTATTTCAACCTGCATCCGGCCTAGTTCGACCACACATCAGCACAACGTGCAAGTGCAAATCCACCAAGTCAGCGGCACGTGGCCTCCCACTTTACCTACCCCTTCTTTTAATAAACCGAGTTTACCTTATTCCTAATTTTCATATCAAAATCACTTCCGAACTTAGTACCAAACTCTACGGTCTTCCAGGACATAGTTCTTTAGTCGCACACCGAAATCCTGGATCGGTCATCTTATAATTATTCTCAACACACCTATAAGCCTCCTCGAGCCTGGTCAATAATTATCTCTCTTCAAGACTCTCGACGTCTGATTACGCCTATAAGCCTCCCCGAGCTTTGCAGATAAACAATATTTATATAACATTTATCTACGAACTTTCAATCACCTCCGTCAATAAAAATCCTTTTCCACAGTTGCATTTAGTTGCGTAAAACGAGAAACGAACCAAAAATAATAACGGCGGCGAAGATCATTTCCCGACCGTAACATCTGTATCTTCTTTCTGAAAAATCGTAAAACGAAGTGGAAGCCAAAGAATATGGTCTGCAGGTGTAGCACAACACAGCACAATCACTAGGTTAGAACGATTTCGAGTTTTGGGAATGTTCAATCTTCCAAATTCCGTTCTTTCTTCGTATTTTCTTTCCGGAAAATCACAGTACAGAATGAAAAAAAAAAAGAATATGCTCTCCAGGCGGACCACAACACAGCACAACCACTAGGTTCGAACGATTTCGAATTTTGAGAATGTTTAATTTCCCAAATTTCGTTCTTTTTCTGTATTTTCTTCCCGGAAAATCGCAGTACGAAGTGTAAAAGAAGGAAGAAAATGCTCCCCAGGTGAAACACAACACAGCACAACCACTAGGTTTGAACGATTTCGAGTTTGGAGAATTTTCATTTTTCCAAATTCTGTTCTTCCTCTGTATTTTCTTACTGAGGTTACGTGGAATAAAGTTGAAGCGAAAAGAAATGTTCTGCAGGTGTAGCACAACACAGCACAACCACTAGGTTAGAACGATTTCGAGTTTTAAGAATGTTCAATCTTCCAAATTCCGTTCTTTCTTTGTATTTTTTTTCCGGGAAATCACAGTACAAAGTTAAGAAGAGGAAAGAAAATGCTCTCCAGGCAAAACACAACACAGCACTAGGTTTGAACGATTTCAAGTTTTGAGAATGTTCAATCTTCCAAATTCCGTTCTTTCTCTGTATCCCCTTTCTGAGAATTCGTGGAACGGAGTGGAAGCCAGAGAACATGGTCTTCGATGTAGCACAACACAGCACAACCATGAGGTTCAAATGATTTCGAATTTAGAGAATTTTCATTTTTCCAAATTCCGTTCTGTCTATGTATTTTCTTACTGAAGAATCGTAGAACTAGGTGGAAGCCAAAGAAAATGGTCGCCAGGTGTAGCACAACACAGCACAACCACTAGGTTTGGACGATTTCGAGTTTTGAGAATGTTCAATTTTCCAAATTCCGTTCTTTCTCTGTATTTTTTTTCCGGAAAATCGCAGTACGAAGTGAAGAAAAGCAAAGAAGTGGCTCTCCAGGCAGATCGAAACACGGCACAACCGTTAGGTTCAAACGATTTCGAGTTTTGAGAATGTTCAATCTTCCAAATTCCGTTCTTTCTCTGTATTTCTTTCCTGAGAAATCGTGAAACAAAGTGGAAGCTAATGAAAATGGTTTCCAGGTGTAGCACAACACAGCACAACCACTAGGTTGAAACGATTTCGAGATTCGAGAATGTTCAATCTTCCAAATTCCGTTCTTTCTTTGTATTTTCTTTCCGGAAAATCACAGTACAAAGTGAAAAAGAGAGAAGAATATGCTCTCTAGGCGGACCACAACACAGCACAATCACTAGGTTAGAACGATTTCGAGTTTTGGGAATGTTCAATCTTCCAAATTCCGTTCTTTCTTCGTATTTTCTTTCCGGAAAATCACAGTACAGAATGAAAAAAAAAAAGAATATGCTCTCCAGGCGGACCACAACACAGCACAACCACTAGGTTCGAACGATTTCGAATTTTGAGAATGTTTAATTTCCCAAATTTCGTTCTTTTTCTGTATTTTCTTCCCGGAAAATCGCAGTACGAAGTGTAAAAGAAGGAAGAAAATGCTCCCCAGGTGAAACACAACACAGCACAACCACTAGGTTTGAACGATTTCGAGTTTGGAGAATTTTCATTTTTCCAAATTCTGTTCTTCCTCTGTATTTTCTTACTGAGGTTACGTGGAATAAAGTTGAAGCGAAAAGAAATGTTCTGCAGGTGTAGCACAACACAGCACAACCACTAGGTTAGAACGATTTCGAGTTTTAAGAATGTTCAATCTTCCAAATTCCGTTCTTTCTTTGTATTTTTTTTCCGGGAAATCACAGTACAAAGTTAAGAAGAGGAAAGAAAATGCTCTCCAGGCAAAACACAACACAGCACTAGGTTTGAACGATTTCAAGTTTTGAGAATGTTCAATCTTCCAAATTCCGTTCTTTCTCTGTATCCCCTTTCTGAGAATTCGTGGAACGGAGTGGAAGCCAGAGAACATGGTCTTCGATGTAGCACAACACAGCACAACCATGAGGTTCAAATGATTTCGAATTTAGAGAATTTTCATTTTTCCAAATTCCGTTCTGTCTATGTATTTTCTTACTGAAGAATCGTAGAACTAGGTGGAAGCCAAAGAAAATGGTCGCCAGGTGTAGCACAACACAGCACAACCACTAGGTTTGGACGATTTCGAGTTTTGAGAATGTTCAATTTTCCAAATTCCGTTCTTTCTCTGTATTTTTTTTCCGGAAAATCGCAGTACGAAGTGAAGAAAAGCAAAGAAGTGGCTCTCCAGGCAGATCGAAACACGGCACAACCGTTAGGTTCAAACGATTTCGAGTTTTGAGAATGTTCAATCTTCCAAATTCCGTTCTTTCTCTGTATTTCTTTCCTGAGAAATCGTGAAACAAAGTGGAAGCTAATGAAAATGGTTTCCAGGTGTAGCACAACACAGCACAACCACTAGGTTGAAACGATTTCGAGATTCGAGAATGTTCAATCTTCCAAATTCCGTTCTTTCTTTGTATTTTCTTTCCGGAAAATCACAGTACAAAGTGAAAAAGAGAGAAGAATATGCTCTCTAGGCGGACCACAACACAGCACAACCACTAGGTTTGGACGATTTCGGAATTTGAAAATGTTTAATCTCCCAAATTTCGTTCCTTCTCTGTATTTCCTTCCTGAGAAATCGTAGAACATAGTGAAGAAGAGCGAAGATGTTGCTTCCCAGGCGGACAACAACACAGCACAACCACTAGGTTAAAACGATTTCGAGATTTGAGAATGTTCAATCTCCCAAATTCCGTTTTTTCTCCGTATTCCTTTTCTGAGAAATCGTAAATCAAAGTGGAAGCTAAAGAAAATGGTTTCCAAGTGTAGCACAACACAGCACAACCACTAGGTTTGAACGATTCCGAATTTTAAGAATGTTCGATCTTCCAAATTCCGTTTTTTCCCCGTATTTCCTTTTCGAATGATCGTAAAACAATGTAAAAGCAAAAAAAAATGCTCTCCAGGCGGAACACAACACAGCACAACCACTGGGTTGAAACGATTTCGAGTTTTGGAAATGTTTATTTTTTCAAATTCCGCTCTTTCTCTGTATTCCCTTTTTGAAAAAACAAAGTGAAAAAGAGAAAAGAAGTCGCAGTACAAAGTGGAAAAGAGGAGAGAAGTTTCTCTCCAGGCGGATCACAACACGGCACAACCGTTAGGTTTAAACAATTCAAAGTTTCGAGAATTTACATTTCCACAAATTCTGTTCTTTCCCCGTATTTCCTCTTCGAATGATCGTAAAACAAAGTGAAAGCGAAGAGAATGCTTGTCAGGTGAAGCACAACACGGCACAACCGTTAGGGTCGAACAATTTCGTGTTTTGAGAATTTTTATTCTTCCAAATTCCGTTCTTTCTCTGTATTTTCTTTTCGAATAATCGTAAGACAAGGTGAAATCGGGAAAGAATGCTTTTCAGGTGAAGCACAACACGGCACAACAGTTAGAGTCGAACAATTTCGAGTTTTGAGAATTTTCATTCTTCCAAATTCCGTTCGTCCTCTGTATTTTCTTTCCGGAAAATCGCAGTACAAAGTGAAAAAGAGGAAAGAAAATGCTTTCCAGGCGGACCACGAAACAGCACAACCACTAGGTTTCGACGATTTCGAGTTTTGAGAATTTTCATTTTTCCAAATTCTGTTCCTTCCCCGTATTTTCTTTTCGAATGATCGTAAAACAAGGTGGAAGCGGCAAAGAATGCTTTTCAGGTGAAGCACAACACAGCACAACCACTAGGTTTGAACGATTTCGAATTTCGAGAATTTTCATTTGTACAAATTCTGTTCTTTTCCCGTATTTCCTTTTCGAATAATCGTAAAATGAGGTGAAAGCGGGAGAGAATGCTTTTCAGGTGAAGCACAACTCGGCACAACCGTCAGGGTCGAACAATTTCGTGTTTTAAGAATTTTCATTTGCACAAATTCGGTTCTTTCCCCGTATTTTCTTTTCGAATAATCGTAAGACAAGGTGAAATCGGGAAAGAATGCTTTTCAGGTGAAGCACAACACGGCACAACAGTTAGAGTCGAACAATTTCGAGTTTTGAGAATTTTCATTCTTCCAAATTCCGTTCGTCCTCTGTATTTTCTTTCCGGAAAATCGCAGTACAAAGTGAAAAAGAGGAAAGAAAATGCTCTCCAGGCGGACCACGAAACAGCACAACCACTAGGTTTCGACGATTTCGAGTTTTGAGAATTTTCATTTTTCCAAATTCTGTTCCTTCCCCGTATTTTCTTTTCGAATGATCGTAAAACAAGGTGAAAGCGGCAAAGAATGCTTTTCAGGTGAAGCACAACACAGCACAACCACTAGGTTTGAACGATTTCGAATTTCGAGAATTTTCATTTGTACAAATTCTGTTCTTTTCCCGTATTTCCTTTTCGAATAATCGTAAAATGAGGTGAAAGCGGGAGAGAATGCTTTTCAGGTGAAGCACAACTCGGCACAACCGTCAGGGTCGAACAATTTCGAATTTTGAGAATTTTCATTCTTCCACATTCCGTTGGTCCTCTGTATTTTCTTTTCGGAAAATCGCAGTACAAAGTGAAAAAGAGGAAAGAGAATGCTCTTCAGGCGGACCACAACACAGCACAACTACTAGGTTTGAACGATTCCGAGTTTTGAGAATCTTCATTTGCGCAAATTCTGTTCTTTCTCCGTATTTTCTTTTCGAATGATCGTAAAACAAGGTGAAAGCGGAAGAGAATGCTTTTCAGGTGAAGCACAACTCGGCACAACCGTCAGGGTCGAACAATGTCGAGTTTTGAAAATTTTCATTTTTCCAAATTCTGTTCTTTTTCTGTATTTTCTTACTGAAGTTATGTAAAAGAGAGTTGAAGCGAAAGAAAATGTTCTGCAGGTGTAGCACAACACAGCACAACCACTAGGTTTGAACGATTTCGAATTTCGAGAATTTTCATTTGTACAAATTCTGTTCTTTTCCCGTATTTCCTTTTCGAATAATCGTAAAATGAGGTGAAAGCGGGAGAGAATGCTTTTCAGGTGAAGCACAACTCGGCACAACCGTCAGGGTCGAACAATTTCGTGTTTTGAGAATTTTCATTCTTCCAAATTCCGTTCTTTTTCTGTATTTTCTTACTGAAGTTATGTAGAAGAAAGTTGGAGCGAAAGAGAATGCTCTTCAGGCGGACCACAACACAGCACAACTACTAGGTTTGAACGATTCCGAGTTTTGAGAATCTTCATTTGCGCAAATTCTGTTCTTTCTCCGTATTTTCTTTTCGAATGATCGTGAAACAAGGTGAAAGCGGAAGAGAATGCTTTTCAGGTGAAGCACAACTCGGCACAATCGTCAGGGTCGAACAATGTCGAGTTTTGAAAATTTTCATTTTTCCAAATTCTGTTCTTTTTCTGTATTTTCTTACTGAAGTTATGTAAAAGAGAGTTGAAGCGAAAGGAAATGTTCTGCAGGTGTAGCACAACACAGCACAACCACTAGGTTAGAACGATTTCGAGTTTTGAGAATTTTCATCCTTCCATATTCCGTTCGTCCTTTGTATTTTCTCTTCGGAAAATCGCAGTACAAAGTAAGAAAGAGAAAAGAAAATGCTTCTTAGGTGGAGCACAACACGGCACAACAGTTAGGGTCGAACAATTTCGAGTTTCGAGAATTTTCATTCTTCCGAATTCCGTTTGTCCTCTGTATTTTCTTTTCGGAAAATCGCAGTACAAAGTGAGAAAAAAGAAGGAAAATGCTCTTCAGGCGGACCACAACACAGCACAACCACTAGGTTTCAACGATTCCGAGTTTTGAGAATTTTCATTTTTCCAAATTCTGTACTTCCTCTGTAATTTCCTACTGAAGTTACGTGAAACAAAGTTGAAGTGGAAGAAAATGTTCTGCAGGTGTAGCACAACACAGCACAACCACTAGGTTTGAACGATTTCGGGTTTTGAGAATTTTCATTTGCACAAATTCTGTTCTTTTCCCGTATTCCCTTTTCGAAGAATCGTAAAACAAGGTGAAAAAAGAAAAGAGAACGCTTTTTGGGTGAAGCACAACACGGCACAACCGTTAGGGTCGAATAATTTCGAGTTTTGAGAATTTTCATTCTTCCAAATTCCGTTCGTCCTCTGTATTTTCTTTTCGGAAAATCGCTGTACAAAATGAGAAAAAGGGAAGAAAATGCTCTTCAGGCGGACCACAACACAGCACAACCACAAGGTTTGAGCGATTTCGAGTACTGCGATTTTCCGAAAAGAAGCGAAAGAAAATGTTCTGCAGGTGTAGCACAACACAGCACAACCACTAGGTTTGAACGATTTCGAGTTTTGATAACGTTTAATCTTCCAAATGACGTTCTTTCTCTGTATTTCTTTTTTGAGAACTCGTAAAACAAAGTGAAAGCCGAATAGAATGCTCCTCAGCTGGAACACAACACTGCACAACAGAAGAGCTCGAACAATATGAAGTTTTAGGAATTCTCAATCGTCCAAATTCCGTTCTTTCTCTGTATTTCCTTTTTGGAAAAACTGAGTGAAAAAGATAAAAGAAGTTGCAGTACAAATTGGAAAAAGGAAAAGAAGTTTCTCTTCAGGCGGATCACAACACGGCACAACCGTTAGGTTTAAACAATTTAGAGTTTCGAGAATTTTCATTTTCCGAAATTCTGTTTTTTCCCCGTATTTCCTCTTCAAAAAATTGTGAAACAAAGTGAAAACGGAAGATAATGCTTCTCAGGTGTAGCACAACACAGCACAACCACTAGGTTTGAACGATTTCGAGTTTTGAGAATTTTCATTCTTCCAAATTCCGTTCGTCCTCTGTATTTTCTTTTCGGAAAATCGCTGTACAAAATGAGAAAAAGGGAAGAAAATGCTCTTCAGGCGGACCACAACACAGCACAACCACAAGGTTTGAGCGATTTCGAGTTTTGAGAATTTTCATTAGCACAAATTCTGTTCTTTCCCCGTGTTTCCTTTTCGAATAATCGTAAAACAAGGTGGAAGCGGGAGAAAATGCTCCTCAGGTGAAGTACAACACGGCACAACAGTTAGGGTCGAACAATTCCGAGTTTTGAGAATTTTCATTCTTCCATATTCCGTTCTTTCTTTGTATTTTCTCTCTGAGAAATCGTAGAACAAAGTGGAAAAAAAAAAGAAAATGCTTTTTGGGTGAAGTACAACACGGCACAACCGTTAGGGTCGAATAATTTCGAGTTTTAAGAATTTTCATCCTTCCATATTCCGTTCGTCCTTTGTATTTTCTCTTCGGAAAATCGCAGTACAAAGTAAGAAAGAGAAAAGAGAATGCTTCTCAGGTGGAGCACAACACGGCACAACAGTTAGGGTCGAACAATTTCGAGTTTTGAGAATTTTCATTCTTCCAAATTCCGTTCTTTTTCCGTATTTTCTTACTGAAGTTACGTAGAAAAAAGTTGAAGCGAAAAAAAACGTTCTGCAGGTGTAGCACAACACAGCACAACCACCAGGTTAGAACGATTTCGAGTTTTGAGAATTTTCATTCTTTCAAATTTCGTTCGTTCTTTGTATTTTCTGTCCGGAAAATCGCAGTACAAAGTAAAGAAGAGTAAAGAAAAAGCTTTCCAGGCGGACCACAACACAGCACAACCACTAGGTTTGAACGAGTCCGAATTTTGAGAATGTTCAATCTTCCAAATTCCGTTCTTTCTCTGTATTTTCTGTCCGGAAAATCACAGTACAAAGTAAAAAAGAGGAAAGAAAAAGCTCTCCAGGCGGACCACAACACAGCACAACCACTAGGTTTGAAAGATTTCGAGTTTTGAGATTTCTCATTTGAACAAATTCGGTTCTTTCTCTGTATTTTCTTTCCGGAAAATCGCAGTACAAAGTAAAGAAGGGAAAAGAAAATGCTCTTTAGGCGGACCACAACACAGCACAACCACTAGGTTTAAACGATTTTGAGTTTTGAGAATTTGCATTTGCACAAATTCTGTTCTTTTCCCGTATTTCCTTCTCGAATAATCGTAAAACAAGGTGGAAGCGGGAGAAAATGCTCCTCAGGTGAAGTACAACACGGCACAAAAGTAAGGGTCGGATAATTTCGAGTTTTGAGAATGTTGAATCTTCCAAATTCCGTTCTTTCTCTGTATTTTTTTTTCGGAGAATCGAAGTACAAAGTAAAATAGAGAAAAGAGAATGCTTTTCAGGTGAAGCACAACACGGCGCAACCGTCAGGGTCGAACGATTTCGTGTTTTGAGAATTTTCATCTTTCCAAATTTCGTTCGTCCTTTGTATTTTCTGTCCGGAAAATCACAGTACAAAGTGAAAAAGAGAAAAGAGAATGCTTCTCAGGCGAAGCACGACAGGGCACAACCGTCAGGGTCGAACAATTTCGTGTTTTGAGAATTTTGATTCTTCCAAATTTCGTTCGTCCTCTGTATTTTCTTTTCGGAAAATCGCAGTACAAAGTGAAAAAGAGAAAAGAGAATGCTTCTCAGGCGAAGCACGACAGGGCACAACCGTCAGGGTCGAACAATTTCGTGTTTTGAGAATTTTGATTCTTCCAAATTTCGTTCGTCCTTTGTATTTTCTGTCCGGAAAATCACAGTACAAAGTAAGAAAGAGAAAAGAAAATGCTCTCCAGGCGGACCACGAAACAGCACAACCACTAGGTTTGAACGAGTCCGAATTTTGAGAATGTTTAATCTTTCAAATTTCGTTCTTTCTCTGTATTTTTTTTTCGGAAAATCGCAGTACAAAGTCAAAAAGAGGAAAGAGAATGCTCTTTAGGCGGACCACAACACAGCACATTCACTAGGTTTGAACGATTTTGAGTTTTTAGAATTTTCATTTGCTCCAAATTCAGTTCTTTTTCTGTATTTTCTTACTGAAGTTACGTAGAACAAAGTTGAAGCAAAAAAATGTTCTGCAGGTGTAGCACAACACAGCACAACCACTAGGTTTGAACGATTTCGAGTTTTGAGAATTTTCATTCTTTCAAATTTCGTTCGTCCTTTGTATTTTTTGTCCGGAAAATCGCAGTACAAAGGAAGAAAAATGAAAGAAAATGCTCTCCAGGCGGACCACGGAACAGCACAACCACTAGGTTTGAACGAGTCCGAATTTTGAGGAGTTTCATTCTTCCAAATTCCGTTCGTCCTCTGTATTTTCTTTTTGGAAAATCGCAGGACAAAGTGAAAAAGAGAAAAGAGAATGCTTCTCAGGTGAAGCACAACACGGCACAACCACTAGGTGGGAACGAGTCCGAATTTCGAGAATGTTCGATCTTTCAAATTCCGTTCTTTCTCTGTATTTTTTTTTTCCGCAGAATCGCAGTACAAAGTCAAAAAGAGGAAAGAGAATGCTCTTCAGGCGGAACACAACAAAGCACAACCACTAGGTTTGAACGATTTCGAATTTCGAGAATTTTCATTTGTACAAATTCTGTTCTTTTCCCGTATTTCCTTTTCGAATAATCGTAAAACAAGGTGGAAGCGGGGGAGAATGCTTTTCAGGTGAAGCACAACACGGCACAACAGTTAGGGTCGAACAATTTCGAATTTCGAGAATTTTAATTCTTCCACATTCCGTTGGTCCTCTGTATTTTTTTTCCGGAAAATCGCAGTACAAAGTGGGAAAGAGGAAAGAGAATGCTCTCCAGGCAGAACACAACACAGCACAACCACTAGGTTTGAAAGATTTCAAGTTTTGAGATTTTTCATTTGAACAAATTCGGTTCTTTCCCCGTATTTCCTTTTCGAATAATCGTGAAACAAGGTGAAAGCGAAAGAGAATGCTTTTCAGGTGAAGCACAACACGGCACAACAGTTAGGGTCGAACAATTTCGAATTTTGAGAATTTTCATTCTTCCAAATTCCGTTCTTTGTCTGTATTTTCTTACTGAAGTTATGTCGAACAAAGTTGAAGCGGAAGAAAATGTTCTGCAGGTGTACAGAATGAGAAAAAAAAAGAATATGCTCTCCAGGCGGACCACAACACAGCACAACCACTAGGTTCGAACGATTTCGAATTTTGAGAATGTTTAATTTCCCAAATTCCGTTCTTTTTCTGTATTTTCTTCCCGGAAAATCGCAGTACGAAGTGTAAAAGAAGGAAGAAAATGCTCCCCAGGTGAAACACAACACAGCACAACCACTAGGTTTGAACGATCTCGAGTTTTGAGAATTTTCATTTGCGCAAATTCTGTTCTTTCCCATGTATTTCCTCTCCGAATGATCGTAAAACAACGTGAAAGCGGGAGAGAATGCTTTCCAGCCGAAGTACAACATGGCACAACCAGAAGGTTTAAACGATCTCGAGTTTTGAAATTTTTCATTCGTCCAAATTCCAATCTTTCTCGGAATTTCCTTTCTGAGAAATCGTAAAATAGAGTGGGAGGAAGTAAAAGAAAGACCTTAAAAAGTGGTCTTCAGTAGTAGCACATTACAGCACAACCATTAGTTTCGAACAATCTCGAATTTTCATGGTTCCAAATTATTTTTTTCACACCGCATTTCCATCTCGAAAAATCGTGAAACAAAGTGCAAATGGAACAGAATGCTCTTCAGGTGATGCTTAACACGGCACAACTATTAGTTTTGAACAATCTCGAATTTCCATGGTTCCAAAATATTTTTTTCTCTCTGTATTTTCTTTTCAAAAAATCGTAAAACAAAGTGAGAGTGGGGAAGAATGCTCTTGAGGTGATGCACAACACGGCACAACTATTAGTTTCGAACAATCTCGGATTTTTATGGTTCCAAATTATCTTATTTTCCGTGTATTTCCTTCTCGAGAAATCGTGAAACGAAGTGAAAGTGGGAGAGAATGCTCTCCAGGTGATGCACAACACGGCACAACTATTAGTTTCGAAAAATCTCGGATTTTCATGGTTTCGAATTATTTTATTTTCCCTGTATTTCTTTCTCGAAAAAACGTGAAACGGAGTGAAAGTAAGAGAGAATGCTCTCCAGGTGATGCACAACACGGCAAAACCATTAGTTTCGAACAATCTCGGATTTTCATAGTCCCAAATTATTTTTTTCTCCCTGTATTTACTTCTACGAAGATCGTAAAACAAAGTGAAAGTCGGAAAAAATGCTCTCCAGGTGATGCACAACACGTCACAACTATTAGTTTCGAACAATTTCGAATTTTTATGTTTCGATATACGCGTTTTCCGTGTATTATTTCCTCTTCCAATAATCGTAAAACGAAGTGAAAGCGAGAAAGAATGCTTCTCGGGTGAAGTACAACACTGCACAACCATTAGTTTCGAACTATCTCGAATTTTGATGGTCCCAAATTATTCCATTTTCCCTGTTTATCCTCTTCGAAAAATCGTAGAACAAAGCGAAAGTGGAAGAGAATGCTGTCCAGGTGATGCACAACACGGCACAACTATTAGTTTTGAACAATCTCGGATTTTCATGGTTCCAAATTATCTTATTTTCTCTGTATTTCCTTCTCAAAAAAACGTAAAACAAAGTGAAAGTGGAGGAGAATGCTCTCCAGGTGATGCACAACACGCCACAACTATTAGTTTTGAACAATCTCGGATTTTCATGGTTCCAAATTATCTTATTTTCTCTGTACTTCCTTTTCAAAAAAACGTAAAACAAAGTGAAAGTGAAAGAGAATGCTCTTCAGGTGATGCACAACACGGCACAACTATTAGTTCCGAACAATCTCGGAATTTCATGGTCTAAAATTATCCTATTTTCCCTGTTTATCCTTTTCAAAAAATCGTAAAACAGAGTTGAAGTAAGACAGAATGCTCTCCAGGTGATGCACAACACGGCACAACTATTAGTTCCGAACAATCTCGGATTTTCATGGTTTCAAATAATCTTATTTTTCCTGTTTATCCTTCTCAAAAAATCCTGAAACAAAGTGAAAGTAGAAGAGAATGCTTTCCAGGTAATGCACAACACGGCACAACTATTAGTGTCGAACAATCTCGGATTTTCATGGTTCCAAATTATTTTTTTCTCCCTGTATCTTCTTCTAGGAAAATCGTCAAACGAAGTGAAAGTGGGAAAGAATGCTCTCCAGGTGATGCACAACACGGCACAACTATTAGTTTCAAACAATCTCGGATTTTCATGGTCCCAAATTATCTTATTTTCCCTGTTTATCCTTATCAAAAAATCCTAGACAAAGTGAAAGTGACGGAGAATGCTCTACAGGTGATGCACAACACGGCGAAACTATTAGTTTCGAACAATCTCTGATTTCCATGGCCCCAAATTATTTTTCTTTCCATGTTTATCCTTCTCGAAAAATCGTGAATAGAGTGAAAGTGAGAAAGAATGCTGTCCAGGTGATGCACAACATGGCACAACTATGAGTCTTGAACAATCTCGGATTTTCATGGTTCCAAATTATCTTATTTTCCCTGTTTATGCTTCTTAGAAAATCCTGAAACAAAGTGAAAGTAAGAGGGAATGCTCTCCAGGTGATGCACAACACGGCACAACTATTAGTTTCGAAATATCTCGGATTTTCATGGTCCTAATTTATTTGTTTTTCCCTGTTTATCCTTCTCAAGAAATCCTAAAACAAAGTGAAAGTGAGAGAAAATGCTCTCCAGGTGATGCACAACACGGCACAACTATTAGTTTCGAACAATCTCGGATTTTCATGGTTCCAAATTATCTTATTTTCCCTGTTTATCCTTCTCAAAAAATCGTGAATCAAAGTTAAAGTGAGAGAGAATGCTCTCCAGGTGATGCACAACACGGCACAATCATTAGTTTCGAACCATCTCGGATTTTCATGGTCTCAATTTATTTTATTTTCCCCGTATATCCTCTTCGAAAAATCGTAAAACGAAGCGAAAGTAGGAGAGAATGCTGTCCAGGTGATGCACAACACGGCACATTTATTAGTTTCAAACGATTTTAAATTTTCATGTCACGATATTTTTGTTTTTCCTGTATTTTCTCTCCGAATGCTACTCGGGTGGAGTACAACCATTAGTTTCGAACAATCTCGGATTTTCATGGTTCCAAATTATTTTTTTCTTCCTGTATTTTCTTCCAGAAAAATTGTAAAACAAAGTGAAAGTGAAAGAGAATGCTCTCCAGGTGATGCACAACACTGCACAACCATTAGTTTCAAACAATCTCGAATTTTCATGGTTCCAAATTATTTTTTTCACCCTGTATCTCCTTCTAGGAAAATCGTAAAACGAAGTGAAAGTGGGAGAGAATGCTCTCCAGGTGATGCACAACACGGCACAACTATTAGTCTTGAACAATCTCGGATTCTCATGGTTCCAAATTATCTTATTTTCCCTGTATTTTCTTCTCGAAAAATCGTAAAACAAAGTAAAAGTGGGAGAGAATGCTCTCTAGGTGATGCACAACACGGCACAACTTTAAGTTTCGAACAATCTCGGATTTTTGTGGTTCCAAATTATTTTATTTTCCATGTATTTCCTTCTCGAAAAAACGTGAAACGAAGTAAAAGTAAGGGAGAATGCTCTCTAGGTGATGCACAACACGGCACAACCATTAGTTTCGAACAATCTCGGATTTTCATGGTCCTCAATTATTTTATCTTCCCTGTTCATCCTTCTCGAATATCGTAAAACAAAGCGAAAGTCGGAGAGAATGCTGTCCAGGTGATGCACAACACGGCACAACTATTAGTCTTGAACAATCTCGGATCTTCATGGTTCCAAATTATCTTATTTTCCCTGTATTTCCTGCTCGAAAAATCGTAAAACAAAGTGAAAGTGGGAGTGAATGCTCTCCAGGTGATGCACAACACGGCACAACTATTAATTTCGAATCATCCCGGATTTTCATGGTCCCAAATTATATTATTTTCTCTGTCTTTCCTTTTCGGAAAAACGTAAAACGAAGTAAAAGTAAAAGAAAATGCTATTCAGGTGATGCACAACACGGTACAACCATTAGTTTCGAACAATTTCGAATTTGTATGTTTTGATATACTGTTACTCCGGATAGAATCGCGGAGAAGAAATAAAGGGTCAGGGGAAATGATTCGGTAAAAGTCTGCTTCATTCAGGTTATTTAGCGTGTGCTTGCTTCGATAGCTCTGAACAGACTCATCTGTCATCTTATTAACCGTCTTCACGACAACGGCCAGCTGACGATCTGAACACAAGAACAGCAATATCGAGCGAGCTCGCCGCCGAAGCAATCCACGCCGATCGACCGGCGTAACATTACCCCCTCCCCCGTCGGAGAAGAGTCGTCCCGACTCTTGTGTTGATAAGATCAAAAGTGTGGTGTCTTTTCTCTTGAGGAGGGCCGAGCTGTGGCTCTTCGTAAAATCCGCCCCTCAATGACGTCCGGCATTTGCCTTAGCTCCAGAGGCAAACCACAGAAAACCTCAGGAAGACGACGGACACCCCTTCGAAAATAGTGTCCCACGTTGGTCTACGGGAAGTCTCCGGACACGGGATCCTGTCCCCCGTGGGTCAACGGCAATAGTTTGCCGGACTCGAGGAACATTCCCTCGCTGGTCAATGGCAGCAGTACGCCGGTCTCGGGGAACAATCCAACATACATCCGTCATAACAACAGTCTTTCCTCCTGAAACGGGAAAGAGACGACGGGCACCCCCACCTTGAAAAGCGCCTTGGCAGTCTCCGAAGAGGCAACTTTTCGTAAGGCTGGAAAACAGATTAATCGACGGGCATTCCCACCCCGAAAAGCGCCTGGGCAGTCTCCGAAGGGGCAACTCTTCGTTCGGCTGGAAAATAGATTAATCCCGTTGTCACCTGTAAGAAGAGGAAATTAACGCGTGCGGGAATCGAAGGGTTTGTCCGGCTATCCCCCAAGCGATACGGGTGCAGGGCGTCGGGTATCCGAGGCAAAGCTGACGTCTTCGCGCAGCAGGCACACGGAATTCAGCAAGGAGCTGCCGGATTGACGACGCGCGTTATCCTTCGCACGGGTGCGGCGCTCCGGGAGGGCTTGTTCGACGGCCTCGCGCCGTGAGTTGACCGGATCAGGCGAGAAATTGCCGGGTAGACGTCGCGCGTTGTTGTACGCGCGGGTGCAGCATCCCTCAATGACGTGTCCGAACTTCCTGCAATAGAGACATCGCCGCCCTGGGGGAGGAGACGGGTGCGCAGCATTACGGTATCCCGACCTGTAAGAACAGAATTCGGCACGGAGGCCAGACAGGATTTTCCGTTTGAATTTGACCCGAGAATCTGAAAGAATCTTAGTCCGATGGCGCTTAGTTGGCTGCGGAGTAGCAGAAAAGAAGCGCGAATTAGAAGCTGCGGGTTTAGTTGCTGAGGATTCCAATGGCGCGACTGGTTGCGGCGAACATCCTTTTGTTACAGCTTCTGCACAAGAACGGCGAGTAGGAGCACGTTCGGACGAGTACTGCTTTTGCTGAGGGAAAGCAAAAGAAGCATGTGCTCTAGCGGCTCGAGTAGAAGCAGAAGCTGGTCGTAGGGAAGCATCCACGTTGTGTGATGCACAACACGGCATAACTATTAGTTTCGAACAATCTCGGATTTCCATGGTTCCAAATTATCTCATTTTGCCTGTATTTTCTTTTTGGAAAAACGTAAAACGTGGTTAAAGTGACAGAGAATGCTTTTCAGGTGATGCACAACACGGCACAACCATTAATTTCGAACAATCTCGGATTTTCATGGTTCCAAATTATCTCATTTCACCTGTATTTCCTTTTTGGAAGTACGTAGAACGAAGTGAAAGTGACAGAGAATGCTCTTCAGGTGATGCACAACACGGCAAAACTATTAGTTTCGAACAATCTCGGATTCTCATGGTTCCAAATTATCTTATTTTGCCTGTATTTCCTTTCCGGAAAAACGTAGAACGAAGTAAAGGTAGTAGAGAATGCCAATCAGGTGATGCACAACACGGCACAACCATTAATTTCGAACAATCTCGGATTTTCATGGTTCCAAATTATCTCATTTTACCTGTATTTCCTCTTCAGAAGAACGTTGAACAAATTGAAAGTGACAGAGAATGCTCTTCAGGTGATGCACAACACGGCACAACTATTAGTTTCGAACAATCTCGGATTTTCATGGTTCCGAATTATCTTATTTTGCCTGTATTTCCTTTCCGGAAAAACGTGGAACGAAGTAAAAGTAGTAGAGAATGCTAATCAGGTGATGCACCACACGGCACAACCATTAGTTTCGAACGATCTCGGATTTGCATGGTTCCAAATTATCTCATTTTACCTGCATTTCCTTTTCGGAAGAACGTGAAACAAAGTGAAAGTGTGAGAGAATGCTCTCCAGGTGATGCACAACACGGCACAACCATTAGTGTCAAACAATCTCGGATGTTCATGGTTCCAAATTATCTTATTTTGCCTGTATTTCCTTTCCGGAAAAACGTAGAACGAAGTAAAAGTAGTAGAGAATGCCAATCAGGTGATGCACAACACGGCACAACCATTAATTTCGACCAATCTCGGATTTTCATGGTACCAAATTATCTCATTTTACCTGTATTTCCTTTTTGGAAAAACGTAGAACGGAGTGAAAGTAGTAGAGAATGCTCTTCAGGTGATGCACAACACGGCACAACTATTAGTTTCAAACAATCTCGGATTTTCATGGTTCCAAATTATCTTATTTTGCCTGCATTTCCTTTCCGGAAAAACGTAGAACGAAGTAAAAGTGGTAGAAAATGCCAATCAGGTGATGCACAACACGGCACAACCATTAATTTCGAACAATCTCGGATTTTCATGGTTCCAAATTATCTCATTTTACCTGTATTTCCTTTCCGGAAGAACGTAGAACGAAGTAAAAGTGGTAGAGAATGCCAATCAGGTGATGCACAACACGGCACAACCATTAATTTCGAACGATCTCGGATTTTCATGGTTCCAAATTATCTCATTTTACCTGTATTTCCTTTCCGGAAAAACGTAGAACGAAGTAAAAGTAGTAGAGAATGCCAATCAGGTGATGCACAACACGGCACAACCATTAATTTCGAACAATCTCGGATTTTCATGGTTCCAAATTATCTTATTTCACCTGTATTTCCTCTTCAGAAGAACGTAAAACGAAGTAAAAGTAGTAAAGAATGCTAATCAGGTGATGCACAACACGGCACAACCATTAGTTTCGAACAATCTCGGATTTTCATGGTTCCAAATTATCTCATCTCACCTGTATTTCCTTTTTGGAAGAACGTAAGACGTAGTGAAAGTGACAGAGAATGCTTTTCAGGTGATGCACAACACGGCACAACTATTAGTTCCGAACAATCTCGGATTTTCACGGTTCCACATTATCTTATTTTGCCTGTATTTCCTTTCCGGAAAAACGTAGAACGAAGTAAATGTAGTAGAGAATGCCAATCAGGTGATGCACAACACGGCACAACCATTAATTTCGAACAATCTCGGATTTTCATGGTTCCAAATTATCTCATTTCACCTGTATTTCCTTTTTGGAAGAACGTGAAACGTAGTGAAAGTGACAGAGAATGCTCTTCAGGTGATGCACAACACGGCACAACTATTAGTTTCCAACAATCTCGGATTTTCATGGTTCCAAATTATCTTATTTTGCGTGTATTTCCTCCCCGGAAAAACGTAGAACAAAGTAAAAGAAGTAGAGAATGCCAATCAGGTGATGCACAACACGGCACAACCATTAATTTCGAACAATCTCGGATTTTCATGGTTCCAAATTATCTTATTTCACCTGTATTTCCTCTTCAGAAGAACGTAAAACGAAGTAAAAGTAGTAAAGAATGCTAATCAGGTGATGCACAACACGGCACAACCATTAGTTTCGAACAATCTCGGATTTTCATGGTTCCAAATTATCTCATCTCACCTGTATTTCCTTTTTGGAAGAACGTAAGACGTAGTGAAAGTGACAGAGAATGCTTTTCAGGTGATGCACAACACGGCACAACTATTAGTTCCGAACAATCTTGGATTTTCACGGTTCCATATTATCTTATTTTGCCTGTATTTCCTTTCCGGAAAAACGTAGAACGAAGTAAATGTAGAAGAGAATGCCAATCAGGTGATGCACAACACGGCACAACCATTAATTTCGAACAATCTCGGATTTTCATGGTTCCAAATTATCTCATTTCACCTGTATTTCCTTTTTGGAAGAACGTGAAACGTAGTGAAAGTGACAGAGAATGCTCTTCAGGTGATGCACAACACGGCACAACTATTAGTTTCCAACAATCTCGGATTTTCATGGTTCCAAGTTATCTTATTTTGCGTGTATTTCCTTCCCGGAAAAACGTAGAACGAAGTAAAAGAAGTAGAGAATGCCAATCAGGTGATGCACAACACGGCACAACTATTAGTTTCGAACAATCTCGGATTTTCATGGTTCCAAATTATCTTATTTTGCCTGTATTTCCTTTCCGGAAGAACGTAGAACGAAGTAAAAGTAGTAGAGAATGCCAATCAGGTGATGCACAACACGGCACAACCATTAATTTCGAACAATCTCGGATTTTCATGGTTCCAAATTATCTCATTTTACCTGTATTTCCTTTCCGGAAAAACGTAGAACGAAGTAAAAGTAGTAGAGAATGCCAATCAGGTGATGCACAACACGGCACAACCATTAATTTCGAACAATCTCGGATTTTCATGGTTCCAAATTATCTCACTTCACCTGTATTTCCTTTTTGGAAGAACATGAAACGTAGTGAAAGTGACAGAGAATGCTCTTCAGGTGATGCACAACACGGCACAACTATTAGTTTCGAACAATCTCGGATTTTCATGGTTCCAAATTATCTTATTTTGCCTGCATTTCCTTTCCGGAAAAACGTAGAACGAAGTAAAAGTGGTAGAGAATGCCAATCAGGTGATGCACAACACGGCACAACCATTAATTCCGAACAATCTCGCATTTTCATGGTTCCAAATTATCTCATTTTACCTGTATTTCCTTTTTGGAAGAACGTAAAACGAAGTGAAAGTGACAGAGAATGCTCTTCAGGTGATGCACAACACGGCACAACTATTAGTTTCAAACAATCTCGGATTTTCATGGTTCCAAATTATCTTATTTTGCCTGCATTTCCTTTCCGGAAAAACGTAGAACGAAGTAAAAGTGGTAGAGAATGCCAATCAGGTGATGCACAACACGGCACAACCATTAATTTCGAACAATCTCGGATTTTCATGGTTCCAAATTATCTCATTTTACCTGTATTTCCTTTCCGGAAGAACGTAGAACGAAGTAAAAGTGGTAGAGAATGCCAATCAGGTGATGCACAACACGGCACAACCATTAATTTCGAACGATCTCGGATTTTCATGGTTCCAAATTATCTCATTTTACCTGTATTTCCTTTCCGGAAAAACGTAGAACGAAGTAAAAGTAGTAGAGAATGCCAATCAGGTGATGCACAACACGGCACAACCATTAATTTCGAACAATCTCGGATTTTCATGGTTCTAAATTATCTCATTTTACCTGTATTTCCTTCCCGGAAAAACGTAGAACGAAGTAAAAGTAGTAGAGAATGCCAATCAGGTGATGCACAACACGGCACGACCATTAATTTCGAACAATCTCGGATTTTCATGGTTCCAAATTATCTCATTTCACCTGTATTTCCTTTTTGGAAGAACGTCAAACGTCGTGAAAGTGACAGAGAATGCTCTTCGGGTGATGCACAACACGGCACAACTATTAGTTTCGAACAATATCGGATTTTCACGGTTCCAAATTATCTTATTTTGCCTGTATTTCCTTTCCGGAAAAACGTAGAACGAAGTAAAAGTAGTAGAGAATTCCATTCAAGTGATGCACAACACGGCACAACCATTAATTTCGAACAATCTCGGATTTTCATGGTTCCAAATTATCTTATTTTGCCCGTATTCTCTTTCCGAAAAAACGTAGAACGAAGTAAAAGTGGTAGAGAATGCCAATCAGGTGATGCACAACACGGCACAACCAATAATTTCGAACAATCTCGGATTTTCATGGTTCCAAATTATCTCGTTTTACCTGTATTTCCTTTCCGGAAAAACGTAGAACGAAGTGAAAGTAGTAGAGAATGCCAATCAGGTGATGCACAACACGGCACAACCATTAATTTCGAACAATCTCAGATTTTCATGGTTCCAAATTATCTCATTTTACCTGTATTTCTTTTCCGGAAAAACGTAGAACGAAGTAAAAGTAGTAGAGAATGCCAATCAGGTGATGCACAACACGGCACAACTATTAATTTCGAACAATCTCGGATTTTCATGGTTCCAAAATATCTCATTTTACCTGTATTTCCTTCTTGGAAAAACGTAAAACAAATTGGAAGTGACAGAGAATGCTCTTCAGGTGATGCACAACACGGCACAACTATTAGTTTCGAACAATCTCGGATTTTCATGGTTCCGAATTATCTTATTTTGCCTGTATTTCCTTTCCGGAAAAACGTAGAACGAAGTAAAAGTAGTAGAGAATGCCAATCAGGTGATGCACAACACGGCACAACCATTAGTTTCGAACAATCTCGGATTTTCATGGTTCGAAATTATCTCATTTCACCTGCATTTCCTTTTCGGAAGAACGTGAAACAAAGTGAAAGTGTGAGAGAATGCTCTCCAGGTGATGCACAACACGGCACAACCATTAGTGTCAAACAATCTCGGATGTTCATGGTTCCAAATTATCTTATTTTGCCTGTATTTCCTTTCCGGAAAAACGTAGAACGAAGTAAAAGTAGTAGAGAATGCCAATCAGGTGATGCACAACACGGCACAACTATTAGTTCCGAACAATCTCGGATTTTCACGGTTCCACATTATCTTATTTTGCCTGTATTTCCTTTCCGGAAAAACGTAGAACGAAGTAAATGTAGTAGAGAATGCCAATCAGGTGATGCACAACACGGCACAACCATTAATTTCGAACAATCTCGGATTTTCATGGTTCCAAATTATCTCATTTCACCTGTATTTCCTTTTTGGAAGAACGTGAAACGTAGTGAAAGTGACAGAGAATGCTCTTCAGGTGATGCACAACACGGCACAACTATTAGTTTCCAACAATCTCGGATTTTCATGGTTCCAAATTATCTTATTTTGCGTGTATTTCCTTCCCGGAAAAACGTAGAACGAAGTAAAAGAAGTAGAGAATGCCAATCAGGTGATGCACAACACGGCACAACTATTAGTTTCGAACAATCTCGGATTTTCATGGTTCCAAATTATCTTATTTTGCCTGTATTTCCTTTCCGGAAAAACGTAGAACGAAGTAAAAGTAGTAGAGAATGCCAATCAGGTGATGCACAACACGGCACAACCATTAATTTCGAACAATCTCGGATTTTCATGGTTCCAAATTATCTCATTTTACCTGTATTTCCTTTCCGGAAAAACGTAGAACGAAGTAAAAGTAGTAGAGAATGCCAATCAGGTGATGCACAACACGGCACAACCATTAATTTCGAACAATCTCGGATTTTCATGGTTCCAAATTATCTCACTTCACCTGTATTTCCTTTTTGGAAAAACATGAAACGTAGTGAAAGTGACAGAGAATGCTCTTCAGGTGATGCACAACACGGCACAACTATTAGTTTCGAACAATCTCGGATTTTCATGGTTCCAAATTATCTTATTTTGCCTGCATTTCCTTTCCGGAAAAACGTAGAACGAAGTAAAAGTGGTAGAGAATGCCAATCAGGTGATGCACAACACGGCACAACCATTAATTCCGAACAATCTCGCATTTTCATGGTTCCAAATTATCTCATTTTACCTGTATTTCCTTTTTGGAAGAACGTAAAACGAAGTCAAAGTGACAGAGAATGCTCTTCAGGTGATGCACAACACGGCACAACTATTAGTTTCAAACAATCTCGGATTTTCATGGTTCCAAATTATCTTATTTTGCCTGCATTTCCTTTCCGGAAAAACGTAGAACGAAGTAAAAGTGGTAGAGAATGCCAATCAGGTGATGCACAACACGGCACAACCATTAATTTCGAACAATCTCGGATTTTCATGGTTCCAAATTATCTCATTTTACCTGTATTTCCTTTCCGGAAGAACGTAGAACGAAGTAAAAGTGGTAGAGAATGCCAATCAGGTGATGCACAACACGGCACAACCATTAATTTCGAACGATCTCGGATTTTCATGGTTCCAAATTATCTCATTTTACCTGTATTTCCTTTCCGGAAAAACGTCGAACGAAGTAAAAGTAGTAGAGAATGCCAATCAGGTGATGCACAACACGGCACAACCATTAATTTCGAACAATCTCGGATTTTCATGGTTCTAAATTATCTCATTTTACCTGTATTTCCTTCCCGGAAAAACGTAGAACGAAGTAAAAGTAGTAGAGAATGCCAATCAGGTGATGCACAACACGGCACGACCATTAATTTCGAACAATCTCGGATTTTCATGGTTCCAAATTATCTCATTTCACCTGTATTTCCTTTTTGGAAGAACGTCAAACGTCGTGAAAGTGACAGAGAATGCTCTTCGGGTGATGCACAACACGGCACAACTATTAGTTTCGAACAATATCGGATTTTCACGGTTCCAAATTATCTTATTTTGCCTGTATTTCCTTTCCGGAAAAACGTAGAACGAAGTAAAAGTAGTAGAGAATTCCATTCAAGTGATGCACAACACGGCACAACCATTAATTTCGAACAATCTCGGATTTTCATGGTTCCAAATTATCTTATTTTGCCCGTATTCTCTTTCCGAAAAAACGTAGAACGAAGTAAAAGTGGTAGAGAATGCCAATCAGGTGATGCACAACACGGCACAACCAATAATTTCGAACAATCTCGGATTTTCATGGTTCCAAATTATCTCGTTTTACCTGTATTTCCTTTCCGGAAAAACGTAGAACGAAGTAAAAGTAGTAGAGAATGCCAATCAGGTGATGCACAACACGGCACAACCATTAATTTCGAACAATCTCAGATTTTCATGGTTCCAAATTATCTCATTTTACCTGTATTTCTTTTCCGGAAAAACGTAGAACGAAGTAAAAGTAGTAGAGAATGCCAATCAGGTGATGCACAACACGGCACAACTATTAATTTCGAACAATCTCGGATTTTCATGGTTCCAAATTATCTCATTTTACCTGTATTTCCTTCTTGGAAAAACGTAAAACAAATTGGAAGTGACAGAGAATGCTCTTCAGGTGATGCACAACACGGCACAACTATTAGTTTCGAACAATCTCGGATTTTCATGGTTCCGAATTATCTTATTTTGCCTGTATTTCCTTTCCGGAAAAACGTAGAACGAAGTAAAAGTAGTAGAGAATGCCAATCAGGTGATGCACAACACGGCACAACCATTAGTTTCGAACAATCTCGGATTTTCATGGTTCGAAATTATCTCATTTCACCTGCATTTCCTTTTCGGAAGAACGTGAAACAAAGTGAAAGTGTGAGAGAATGCTCTCCAGGTGATGCACAACACGGCACAACCATTAGTGTCAAACAATCTCGGATGTTCATGGTTCCAAATTATCTTATTTTGCCTGTATTTCCTTCCCGGAAAAACGTAGAACGAAGTAAAAGTAGTAGAGAATGCCAATCAGGTGATGCACAACACGGCACAACCATTAATTTCGACCAATCTCGGATTTTCATGGTACCAAATTATCTCATTTTACCTGTATTTCCTTTTTGGAAAAACGTAGAACGAAGTGAAAGTAGTAGAGAATGCTCTTCAGGTGATGCACAACACGGCACAACCATTAATTTCAAACAATCTCGGATTTTCATGGTTCCAAATTATCTTATTTTGCCTGTATTTCCTTTTTGGAAGAACGTAAAACGAAGTGAAAGTAACAGAGAATGCTCTTCAGGTGATGCACAACACGGCACAACTATTAGTTTCAAACAATCTCGGATTTTCATGGTTCCAAATTATCTTATTTTGCCTGCATTTCCTTTCCGGAAAAACGTAGAACGAAGTAAAAGTGGTAGAGAATGCCAATCAGGTGATGCACAACACGGCACAACCATTAATTTCGAACAATCTCGGATTTTCATGGTTCCAAATTATCTCATTTTACCTGTATTTCCTTTCCGGAAGAACGTAGAACGAAGTAAAAGTGGTAGAGAATGCCAATCAGGTGATGCACAACACGGCACAACCATTAATTTCGAACGATCTCGGATTTTCATGGTTCCAAATTATCTCATTTTACCTGTATTTCCTTTCCGGAAAAACGTAGAACGAAGTAAAAGTAGTAGAGAATGCCAATCAGGTGATGCACAACACGGCACAACCATTAATTTCGAACAATCTCGGATTTTCATGGTTCCAAATTATCTTATTTCACCTGTATTTCCTCTTCAGAAGAACGTAAAACGAAGTAAAAGTAGTAAAGAATGCTAATCAGGTGATGCACAACACGGCACAACCATTAGTTTCGAACAATCTCGGATTTTCATGGTTCCAAATTATCTCATCTCACCTGTATTTCCTTTTTGGAAGAACGTAAGACGTAGTGAAAGTGACAGAGAATGCTTTTCAGGTGATGCACAACACGGCACAACTATTAGTTCCGAACAATCTCGGATTTCCACGGTTCCACATTATCTTATTTTGCCTGTATTTCCTTTCCGGAAAAACGTAGAACGAAGTAAATGTAGTAGAGAATGCCAATCAGGTGATGCACAACACGGCACAACCATTAATTTCGAACAATCTCGGATTTTCATGGTTCCAAATTATCTCATTTCACCTGTATTTCCTTTTTGGAAGAACGTGAAACGTAGTGAAAGTGAAAGAGAATGCTCTTCAGGTGATGCACAACACGGCACAACTATTAGTTTCCAACAATCTCGGATTTTCATGGTTCCAAATTATCTTATTTTGCGTGTATTTCCTCCCCGGAAAAACGTAGAACAAAGTAAAAGAAGTAGAGAATGCCAATCAGGTGATGCACAACACGGCACAACCATTAATTTCGAACAATCTCGGATTTTCATGGTTCCAAATTATCTTATTTCACCTGTATTTCCTCTTCAGAAGAACGTAAAACGAAGTAAAAGTAGTAAAGAATGCTAATCAGGTGATGCACAACACGGCACAACCATTAGTTTCGAACAATCTCGGATTTTCATGGTTCCAAATTATCTCATCTCACCTGTATTTCCTTTTTGGAAGAACGTAAGACGTAGTGAAAGTGACAGAGAATGCTTTTCAGGTGATGCACAACACGGCACAACTATTAGTTCCGAACAATCTCGGATTTTCACGGTTCCACATTATCTTATTTTGCCTGTATTTCCTTTCCGGAAAAACGTAGAACGAAGTAAATGTAGTAGAGAATGCCAATCAGGTGATGCACAACACGGCACAACCATTAATTTCGAACAATCTCGGATTTTCATGGTTCCAAATTATCTCATTTCACCTGTATTTCCTTTTTGGAAGAACGTGAAACGTAGTGAAAGTGACAGAGAATGCTCTTCAGGTGATGCACAACACGGCACAACTATTAGTGTCAAACAATCTCGGATGTTCATGGTTCCAAATTATCTTATTTTGCCTGTATTTCCTTTCCGGAAAAACGTAGAACGAAGTAAAAGTAGTAGAGAATGCCAATCAGGTGATGCACAACACGGCACAACCATTAATTTCGACCAATCTCGGATTTTCATGGTACCAAATTATCTCATTTTACCTGTATTTCCTTTTTGGAAAAACGTAGAACGAAGTGAAAGTAGTAGAGAATGCTCTTCAGGTGATGCACAACACGGCACAACCATTAATTTTAAACAATCTCGGATTTTCATGGTTCCAAATTATCTTATTTTGCCTGTATTTCCTTTTTGGAAGAACGTAAAACGAAGTGAAAGTGACAGAGAATGCTCTTCAGGTGATGCACAACACGGCACAACTATTAGTTTCAAACAATCTCGGATTTTCATGGTTCCAAATTATCTTATTTTGCCTGCATTTCCTTTCCGGAAAAACGTAGAACGAAGTAAAAGTGGTAGAGAATGCCAATCAGGTGATGCACAACACGGCACAACCATTAATTTCGAACAATCTCGGATTTTCATGGTTCCAAATTATCTCATTTTACCTGTATTTCCTTTCCGGAAGAACGTAGAACGAAGTAAAAGTGGTAGAGAATGCCAATCAGGTGATGCACAACACGGCACAACCATTAATTTCGAACGATCTCGGATTTTCATGGTTCCAAATTATCTCATTTTACCTGTATTTCCTTTCCGGAAAAACGTAGAACGAAGTAAAAGTAGTAGAGAATGCCAATCAGGTGATGCACAACACGGCACAACCATTAATTTCGAACAATCTCGGATTTTCATGGTTCCAAATTATCTTATTTCACCTGTATTTCCTCTTCAGAAGAACGTAAAACGAAGTAAAAGTAGTAAAGAATGCTAATCAGGTGATGCACAACACGGCACTACCATTAGTTTCGAACAATCTCGGATTTTCATGGTTCCAAATTATCTCATCTCACCTGTATTTCCTTTTTGGAAGAACGTAAGACGTAGTGAAAGTGACAGAGAATGCTTTTCAGGTGATGCACAACACGGCACAACTATTAGTTCCGAACAATCTCGGATTTTCACGGTTCCACATTATCTTATTTTGCCTGTATTTCCTTTCCGGAAAAACGTAGAACGAAGTAAATGTAGTAGAGAATGCCAATCAGGTGATGCACAACACGGCACAACCATTAATTTCGAACAATCTCGGATTTTCATGGTTCCAAATTATCTCATTTCACCTGTATTTCTTTTTTGGAAGAACGTGAAACGTAGTGAAAGTGACAGAGAATGCTCTTCAGGTGATGCACAACACGGCACAACTATTAGTTTCCAACAATCTCGGATTTTCATGGTTCCAAATTATCTTATTTTGCGTGTATTTCCTTCCCGGAAAAACGTAGAACGAAGTAAAAGAAGTAGAGAATGCCAATCAGGTGATGCACAACACGGCACAACTATTAGTTTCGAACAATCTCGGATTTTCATGGTTCCAAATTATCTTATTTTGCCTGTATTTCCTTTCCGGAAGAACGTAGAACGAAGTAAAAGTAGTAGAGAATGCCAATCAGGTGATGCACAACACGGCACAACCATTAATTTCGAACAATCTCGGATTTTCATGGTTCCAAATTATCTCATTTTACCTGTATTTCCTTTCCGGAAAAACGTAGAACGAAGTGAAAGTAGTAGAGAATGCCAATCAGGTGATGCACAACACGGCACAACCATTAATTTCGAACAATCTCGGATTTTCATGGTTCCAAATTATCTCACTTCACCTGTATTTCCTTTTTGGAAGAACATGAAACGTAGTGAAAGTGACAGAGAATGCTCCTCAGGTGATGCACAACACGGCACAACTATTAGTTTCGAACAATCTCGGATTTTCATGGTTCCAAATTATCTTATTTTGCCTGCATTTCCTTTCCGGAAGAACGTAGAACGAAGTAAAAGTGGTAGAGAATGCCAATCAGGTGATTGCCAACACGGCACAACCATTAATTCCGAACAATCTCGCATATTCATGGTTCCAAATTATCTCATTTTACCTGTATTTCCTTTCCGGAAAAACGTAGAACGAAGTAAAAGTAGTAGAGAATGCCAATCAGGTGATGCACAACACGGCACAACCATTAATTTCGAACAATCTCGGATTTTCATGGTTCCAAATTATCTTATTTCACCTGTATTTCCTCTTCAGAAGAACGTAAGACGGAGTGAAAGTAGTAGAGAATGCTAATCAGGTGATGCACAACACGGCACAACTATTAGTTTCGGACAATCTCGGATTTTCATGGTTCCAAATTATCTCATTTTGCCTGTATTTTCTTCCCGGAAAAACGTAGAACGAAGTAAAAGAAGTAGAGAATGCCAATCAGGTGATGCACAACACGGCACAACTATTAGTTTCGAACAATCTCGGATTTTCATGGTTCCAAATTATCTTATTTTGCCTGTATTTCCTTTCCGGAAAAACGTAGAACGAAGTAAAAGTAGTAGAGAATGCCAATCAGGTGATGCACAACACGGCACAACCAATAATTTCGAACAATCTCGGATTTTCATGGTTCCAAATTATCTCGTTTTACCTGTATTTCCTTTCCGGAAAAACGTAGAACGAAGTAAAAGTAGTAGAGAATGCCAATCAGGTGATGCACAACACGGCACAACCATTAATTTCGAACAATCTCAGATTTTCATGGTTCCAAATTATCTCATTTTACCTGTATTTCTTTTCCGGAAAAACGTAGAACGAAGTAAAAGTAGTAGAGAATGCCAATCAGGTGATGCACAACACGGCACAACTATTAATTTCGAACAATCTCGAATTTTCATGGTTCCAAATTATCTTATTTCACCTGTATTTCCTCTTCAGAAGAACGTAAAACGAAGTAAAAGTAGTAAAGAATGCTAATCAGGTGATGCACAACACGGCACAACCATTAGTTTCGAACAATCTCGGATTTTCATGGTTCCAAATTATCTCATCTCACCTGTATTTCCTTTTTGGAAGAACGTAAGACGTAGTGAAAGTGACAGAGAATGCTTTTCAGGTGATGCACAACACGGCACAACTATTAGTTCCGAACAATCTCGGATTTTCACGGTTCCACATTATCTTATTTTGCCTGTATTTCCTTTCCGGAAAAACGTAGAACGAAGTAAATGTAGTAGAGAATGCCAATCAGGTGATGCACAACACGGCACAACCATTAATTTCGAACAATCTCGGATTTTCATGGTTCCAAATTATCTCATTTCACCTGTATTTCCTTTTTGGAAGAACGTGAAACGTAGTGAAAGTGACAGAGAATGCTCTTCAGGTGATGCACAACACGGCACAACTATTAGTTTCCAACAATCTCGGATTTTCATGGTTCCAAATTATCTCATTTCACCTGTATTTCCTTTTTGGAAGAACGTAAAACGTCGTGAAAGTGACAGAGAATGCTCTTCGGGTGATGCACAACACGGCACAATTATTAGTTTCGAACAATATCGGATTTTCACGGTTCCAAATTATCCTATTTTGCCTGTATTTCCTTTCCGGAAAAACGTAGAACGAAGTAAAAGGAGTAGAGAATTCCAATCAGGTGATGCACAACACGGCACAACCATTAATTTCGAACAATCTCGGATTTTCATGGTTCCAAATTATCTTATTTTGCCTGTATTCTCTTTCCGAAAAAACGTAGAACAAAGTAAAAGTAGTAGAGAATGCCAATCAGGTGATGCACAACACGGCACAACCATTAGTTTCGAACAATCTCGGATTTTCATGGTTCGAAATTATCTCATTTCACCTGTATTTCCTTTTTGGAAGATCGTAAAACGTAGTGAAAGTGACAGAGAATGCTCTTCAGGTGATGCACAACACGGCACAACTATTAGTTTCGAACAATCTCGGATTTTCACGTTTCCAAATTATCTTATTTTGCCTGTATTCCCTTTCCGGAAAAACGTAGAACGAAGTAAAAGTAGTAGAGAATGCCAATCAGGTGATGCACAACACGGCACAACCATTAATTCCGAACAATCTCGCATTTTCATGGTTCCAAATTATCTCATTTTACCTGTATTTCCTTTCCGGAAAAACGTAGAACGAAGTAAAAGTAGTAGAGAATGCCAATCAGGTGATGCACAACACGGCACAACCATTAATTTCGAACAATCTCGGATTTTCATGGTTCCAAATTATCTTATTTCACCTGTATTTCCTCTTCAGAAGAACGTAAGACGGAGTGAAAGTAGTAGAGAATGCTAATCAGGTGATGCACAACACGGCACAACTATTAGTTTCGGACAATCTCGGATTTTCATGGTTCCAAATTATCTTATTTTGCCTGTATTTCCTTCCCGGAAAAACGTAGAACGAAGTAAAAGAAGTAGAGAATGCCAATCAGGTGATGCACAACACGGCACAACTATTAGTTTCCAACAATCTCGGATTTTCATGGTTCCAAATTATCTTATTTTGCCTGTATTTCCTTTTTGGGAGAACGTAAAACGAAGTGAAAGTAACAGAGAATGCTCTTCAGGTGATGCACAACACGGCACTACTATTAATTTCGAACAATCTCGGATTTTCATGGTTCCAAATCATCTCATTTCACCTTTATTTCTTTTTTGGAAGAACGTAAAACGTAGTGAAAGTGACAGAGAATGCTCTTCAGGTGATGCACAACACGGCACAACTATTAGTTTCGAACAATCTCGGATTTTCATGGTTCTAAATTATCTTATTTTGCCTGTATTTCCTTTTTGGAAGTACGTGAAACGAAGTGAAAGTGACAGAGAATGCTCTTCAGGTGATGCACAACACGGCACAACTATTAGTTCCGGACAATCTCGGATTTTCATGGTTCCAAATTATCTTATTTTGCCTGTATTTCCTTTCCGGATAAACGTAGAACGAAGTAAAAGTAGTAGAGAATGCCAATCAGCTGATGCACAACACGGCACAACTATCAGTTTCGAACAATCTCGGATTTTCATGGTTCCAAATTATCTTATTTTGCCTGTATTTCCTTTCCGGAAAAACGTTGAACGAAGTAAAAGTAGTAGAGAGTGCCAATCAGGTGATGCACAACACGGCACAACCATTAATTACGAACAATCTCGGATTTTCATGGTTCCAAATTATCTTATTTTGCCTGTATTTCCTTCCCGGAAAAACGTAGAACGAAGTAAAAGAAGTAGAGAATGCCAATCAGGTGATGCACAACACGGCACAACTATCAGTTTCGAACAATCTCGGATTTTCATGGTTCCAAATTATCTTATTTTGCCTGTATTTCCTTTCCGGAAAAACGTAGAACGAAGTAAAAGTAGTAGAGAATGCCAATCAGGTGATGCACAACACGGCACAACTATTAATTTCGAACAATCTCGGATTTTCATGGTTCTAAATTATCTCATTTTACCTGTATTTCCTCTCCGGAAAAACGTAGAACGAAGTAAAAGTAGTAGAGAATGCCAATCAGGTGATGCACAACACGGCACAACCATTAATTTCGAACAATCTCGGATTTTCATGGTTCCAAATTATCTCATTTCACCTGTATTTCCTTTTTGGAAGAACGTAAAACGTAGTGAAAGTGACAGAGAATGCTCTTCAGGTGATGCACAACACGGCACAACCATCAGTTTCGAACAATCTCGGTTTTTCACGGTTCCAAATTATCTTATTTTGCCTGTATTTCCTTTTCGGAAGAACGTAGAACGAAGTAAAAGTAGTAGAGAATGCCAATCAGGTGATGCGCAACACGGCACAACCATTAATTTCGAACAATCTCGGTTTTTTACGGTTCCAAATTATCTTATTTTGCCTGTATTTCCTTTTCGGAAGAACGTAGAACGAAGTAAAAGTAGTAGAGAATGCCAATCAGGTGATGCGCAACACGGCACAACCATTAATTTCGAACAATCTCGGATTTTCATGGTTCCAAATTATCTCATTTCACCTGTATTCCTTTTTGGATGAACGTAAAACGTAGTGAAAGTGACAGAAAATGCTCTTCAGGTGATGCACAACACGGCACAACTATTAGTTTCCAACAATCTCGGATTTTCATGGTTCCAAATTATCTTATTTTGCCTGTATTTCCTTTTTGGGAGAACGTAAAACGAAGTGAAAATAACAGAGAATGCTCTTCAGGTGATGCACAACACGGCACTACTATTAATTTCGAACAATCTCGGATTTTCATGGTTCCAAATCATCTCATTTCACCTGTATTTCTTTTTTGGAAGAACGTAAAACGTAGTGAAAGTGACAGAGAATGCTCTTCAGGTGATGCACAACACGGCACAACTATTAGTTTCGAACAATCTCGGATTTTCATGGTTCCAAATTATCTTATTTTGCCTGTATTTCCTTTTTGGAAGAACGTAAAACGAAGTGAAAGTGACAGAGAATGCTCTTCAGGTGATGCACAACACGGCACAACTATTAGTTTCGAACAATCTCGGATTTTCATGGTTCCAAATTATCTTATTTTGCCGGTATTTCCTTTTTGGAAGAACGTGAAACGAAGTGAAAGTGACAGAGAATGCTCTTCAGGTGATGCACAACACGGCACAACTATTAGTTTCGGACAATCTCGGATTTTCATGGTTCCAAATTATCTTATTTTGCCTGTATTCTCTTTCCGAAAAAACGTAGAACGAAGTGAAAGTAGTAGAGAATGCCAATCAGGTGATGCACAACACGGCACAACCATTAATTCCGAACAATCTCGGATTTTCATGGTTCCAAATTATCTCGTTTTACCTGTATTTCCTTTCCGGAAAAACGCAGAACGAAGTAAAAGTAGTAGAGAATGCCAATCCGGTGATGCACAACACGGCACAACCATTAATTTCGAACAATCTCAGATTTTCATGGTTCCAAATTATCTCATTTTACCTGTATTTCCTTTCCGGAAAAACGTAGAACGAAGTAAAAGTAGTAGAGAATGCCAATCAGGTGATGCACAACACGGCACAACCATTAGTTTCGAACAATCTCGGATTTTCATGGTTCGAAATTATCTCATTTCACCTGTATTTCCTTTTTGGAAGAACGTAAAACGTAGTGAAAGTGACGAAGAATGCTCTTCAGGTGATGCACAACACGGCACAACTATTAGTTTCGAACAATCTCGGATTTTCACGTTTCCAAATTATCTTATTTTGCCTGTATTCCCTTCCCGGAAAAACGTAGAACGGAGTAAAAGTAGTAGAGAATGCCGATCAGGTCATGCACAACACGGCACAACCATTAATTTCGAACAATCTCGGATTTTCATGGTTCTAAATTATCTCATCCTTCCTGTATTTGCTTTCCGGAAAAACGTAGAACGAAGTAAAAGTAGTAGAGAATGCCAATCAGGTGATGCACAACACGGCACAACCATTAATTTCGAACAATCTCGGATTTTCATGGTTCCAAATTATCTCATTTCACCTGTATTTCCTTTTTGGAAGAACGTAAAACGTCGTGAAAGTGACAGAGAATGCTCTTCGGGTGATGCACAACACGGCACAATTATTAGTTTCGAACAATATCGGATTTTCACGGTTCCAAATTATCCTATTTTGCCTGTATTTCCTTTCCGGAAAAACGTAGAACGAAGTAAAAGTAGTAGAGAATTCCAATCAGGTGATGCACAACACGGCACAACCATTAATTTCGAACAATCTCGGATTTTCATGGTTCCAAATTATCTTATTTTGCCTGTATTCTCTTTCCGAAAAAACGTAGAACGAAGTAAAAGTAGTAGAGAATGCCAATCAGGTGATGCACAACACGGCACAACCATTAATTTCGAACAATCTCGGATTTTCATGGTTCCAAATTATCTCGTTTTACCTGTATTTCCTTTCCGGAAAAACGCAGAACGAAGTAAAAGTAGTAGAGAATGCCAATCCGGTGATGCACAACACGGCACAACCATTAATTTCGAACAATCTCAGATTTTCATGGTTCCAAATTATCTCATTTTACCTGTATTTCCTTTCCGGAAAAACGTAGAACGAAGTAAAAGTAGTAGAGAATGCCAATCAGGTGATGCACAACACGGCACAACCATTAGTTTCGAACAATCTCGGATTTTCATGGTTCGAAATTATCTCATTTCACCTGTATTTCCTTTTTGGAAGAACGTAAAACGTAGTGAAAGTGACGAAGAATGCTCTTCAGGTGGTGCACAACACGGCACAATTATTAGTTTCGAACAATCTCGGATTTTCACGTTTCCAAATTATCTTATTTTGCCTGTATTCCCTTCCCGGAAAAACGTAGAACGAAGTAAAAGTAGTAGAGAATGCCAATCAGGTGATGCACAACACGGCACAACCATTAATTTCGAACAATCTCGGATTTTCATGGTTCCAAATTATCTCATTTTACCTGTATTTCTTTTCCGGAAAGACGTAGAACGAAGTAAAAGTAGTAGAGAATGCCAATCAGGTGATGCACAACACGGCACAACCATTAATTTCGAACAATCTCGGATTTTCATGGTTCCAAATTATCTTATTTTACCTGTATTTCCTCTCCGGAAAAACGTAGAACGAAGTAAAAGTAGTAGAGAATGCCAATCAGGTGATGCACAACACGGCACAACCATTAATTACGAACAATCTCGGATTTTCATGGTTCCAAATTATCTTATTTTGCCTGTATTTCCTTCCCGGAAAAACGTAGAACGAAGTAAAAGAAGTAGAGAATGCCAATCAGGTGATGCACAACACGGCACAACTATTAGTTTCGAACAATCTCGGATTTTCGTGGTTCCAAATTATCTTATTTTGCCTGTATTCTCTTTCCGGAAAGACGTAGAACGGAGTAAAAGTAGTAGAGAATGCCAATCAGGTGATGCACAACACGGCACAACCATTAATTTCGAACAATCTCGGATTTTCATGGTTCTAAATTATCTCATTTTTCCTGTATTTCCTTTCCGGAAAAACGTAGAACGAAGTAAAAGTAGTAGACAATGCCGATCAGGTGATGCACAACACGGCACAACCATTAATTTCGAACAATCTCGGATTTTCATGGTTCCAAATTATCTCATTTCACCTGTATTTCCTTTTTGGAAGAACGTAAAACGTCGTGAAAGTGACAGAGAATGCTCTTCGGGTGATGCACAACACGGCACAATTATTAGTTTCGAACAATATCGGATTTTCACGGTTCCAAATTATCCTATTTTGCCTGTATTTCCTTTCCGGAAAAACGTAGAACGAAGTAAAAGTAGTAGAGAATTCCAATCAGGTGATGCACAACACGGCACAACCATTAATTTCGAACAATCTCGGATTTTCATGGTTCCAAATTATCTTATTTTGCCTGTATTCTCTTTCCGAAAAAACGTAGAACAAAGTAAAAGTAGTAGAGAATGCCAATCAGGTGATGCACAACACGGCACAACCATTAGTTTCGAACAATCTCGGATTTTCATGGTTCGAAATTATCTCATTTCACCTGTATTTCCTTTTTGGAAGATCGTAAAACGTAGTGAAAGTGACAGAGAATGCTCTTCAGGTGATGCACAACACGGCACAACTATTAGTTTCGAACAATCTCGGATTTTCACGTTTCCAAATTATCTTATTTTGCCTGTATTCCCTTTCCGGAAAAACGTAGAACGAAGTAAAAGTAGTAGAGAATGCCAATCAGGTGATGCACAACACGGCACAACCATTAATTCCGAACAATCTCGCATTTTCATGGTTCCAAATTATCTCATTTTACCTGTATTTCCTTTCCGGAAAAACGTAGAACGAAGTAAAAGTAGTAGAGAATGCCAATCAGGTGATGCACAACACGGCACAACCATTAATTTCGAACAATCTCGGATTTTCATGGTTCCAAATTATCTTATTTCACCTGTATTTCCTCTTCAGAAGAACGTAAGACGGAGTGAAAGTAGTAGAGAATGCTAATCAGGTGATGCACAACACGGCACAACTATTAGTTTCGGACAATCTCGGATTTTCATGGTTCCAAATTATCTTATTTTGCCTGTATTTTCTTCCCGGAAAAACGTAGAACGAAGTAAAAGAAGTAGAGAATGCCAATCAGGTGATGCACAACACGGCACAACTATTAGTTTCGAACAATCTCGGATTTTCATGGTTCCAAATTATCTTATTTTGCCTGTATTTCCTTTCCGGAAAAACGTAGAACGAAGTGAAAGTAGTAGAGAATGCCAATCAGGTGATGCACAACACGGCACAACCATTAATTTCGAACAATCTCGGATTTTCATGGTTCCAAATTATCTTATTTTGCCCGTATTCTCTTTCCGAAAAAACGTAGAACGAAGTAAAAGTGGTAGAGAATGCCAATCAGGTGATGCACAACACGGCACAACCAATAATTTCGAACAATCTCGGATTTTCATGGTTCCAAATTATCTCGTTTTACCTGTATTTCCTTTCCGGAAAAACGTAGAACGAAGTAAAAGTAGTAGAGAATGCCAATCAGGTGATGCACAACACGGCACAACCATTAATTTCGAACAATCTCAGATTTTCATGGTTCCAAATTATCTCATTTTACCTGTATTTCTTTTCCGGAAAAACGTAGAACTAAGTAAAAGTAGTAGAGAATGCCAATCAGGTGATGCACAACACGGCACAACTATTAATTTCGAACAATCTCGGATTTTCATGGTTCCAAATTATCTCATTTTACCTGTATTTCCTCCTTGGAAAAACGTAAAACAAATTGGAAGTGACAGAGAATGCTCTTCAGGTGATGCACAACACGGCACAACTATTAGTTTCGAACAATCTCGGATTTTCATGGTTCCAAATTATCTTATTTTGCCGGTATTTCCTTTTTGGAAGAACGTAGAACGGAGTAAAAGTAGTAGAGAATGCCAATCAGGTGATGCACAACACGGCACAACCATTAATTTCGAACAATCTCGGATTTTCATGGTTCCTAATTATCTCATTTCACCTGTATTTCCTTTCCGGAAAAATGTGGAACGAAGTAAAAGTAGTAGAGAATGCCAATCAGGTGATGCACAACACGGCACAACTATTAGTTTCGAACAATCTCGGATTTTCATGGTTCGAAATTATCTTATTTTGCCTGTATTTCCTTTTTGGAAGAACGTAAAACGAAGTGAAAGTGACAGAGAATGCTCTTCAGGTGATGCACAACACGGCACAACTATTAGTTTCGAACAATCTCGGATTTTCATGGTTCCAAATTATCTTATTTTGCCTGTATTTCCCTTCCGGAAAAACGTAGAACGAAGTAAAAGTAGTGGAGAATGCCAATCAGCTGATGCACAACACGGCACAACTATAAGTTTCGAACAATCTCGGATTTTCACGTTTCCAAATTATCTTATTTTGCCTGTATTCCCTTTCCGGAAAAACGTAGAACGAAGTAAAAGTAGTAGAGAATGCCAATCAGGTGATGCACAACACGGCACAACTATTAGTTTCGGACAATCTCGGATTTTCATGGTTCCAAATTATCTTATTTTGCCTGTATTTTCTTCCCGGAAAAACGTAGAACGAAGTAAAAGAAGTAGAGAATGCCAATCAGGTGATGCACAACACGGCACAACTATTAGTTTCGAACAATCTCGGATTTTCATGGTTCCAAATTATCTTATTTTGCCTGTATTTCCTTTCCGGAAAAACGTAGAACGAAGTAAAAGTAGTAGAGAATGCCAATCAGGTGATGCACAACACGGCACAACCATTAATTTCGAACAATCTCGGATTTTCATGGTTCCAAATTATCTTATTTTGCCCGTATTCTCTTTCCGAAAAAACGTAGAACGAAGTAAAAGTGGTAGAGAATGCCAATCAGGTGATGCACAACACGGCACAACCAATAATTTCGAACAATCTCGGATTTTCATGGTTCCAAATTATCTCGTTTTACCTGTATTTCCTTTCCGGAAAAACGTAGAACGAAGTAAAAGTAGTAGAGAATGCCAATCAGGTGATGCACAACACGGCACAACCATTAATTTCGAACAATCTCAGATTTTCATGGTTCCAAATTATCTCATTTTACCTGTATTTCTTTTCCGGAAAAACGTAGAACGAAGTAAAAGTAGTAGAGAATGCCAATCAGGTGATGCACAACACGGCACAACTATTAATTTCGAACAATCTCGGATTTTCATGGTTCCAAATTATCTCATTTTACCTGTATTTCCTTCTTGGAAAAACGTAAAACAAATTGGAAGTGACAGAGAATGCTCTTCAGGTGATGCACAACACGGCACAACTATTAGTTTCGAACAATCTCGGATTTTCATGGTTCCAAATTATCTTATTTTGCCGGTATTTCCTTTCTGGAAGAACGTAGAACGGAGTAAAAGTAGTAGAGAATGCCAATCAGGTGATGCACAACACGGCACAACTATTAGTTTCGGACAATCTCGGATTTTCATGGTTCTAAATTATCTCATTCTTCCTGTATTTCCTTTCCGGAAAAACGTAGAACGAAGTAAAAGTAGTGGAGAATGCCGATCAGGTGATGCACAACACGGCACAACCATTAATTTCGAACAATCTCGGATTTTCATGGTTCCAAATTATCTCATTTCACCTGTATTTCCTTTTTGGAAGAACGTAAAACGTCGTGAAAGTGACAGAGAATGCTCTTCGGGTGATGCACAACACGGCACAATTATTAGTTTCGAACAATATCGGATTTTCACGGTTCCAAATTATCCTATTTTGCCTGTATTTCCTTTCCGGAAAAACGTAGAACGAAGTAAAAGTAGTAGAGAATTCCAATCAGGTGATGCACAACACGGCACAACCATTAATTTCGAACGATCTCGGATTTTCATGGTTCCAAATTATCTTATTTTGCCTGTATTCTCTTTCCGAAAAAACGTAGAACAAAGTAAAAGTAGTAGAGAATGCCAATCAGGTGATGCACAACACGGCACAACCATTAGTTTCGAACAATCTCGGATTTTCATGGTTCGAAATTATCTCATTTCACCTGTATTTCCTTTTTGGAAGATCGTAAAACGTAGTGAAAGTGACAGAGAATGCTCTTCAGGTGATGCACAACACGGCACAACTATTAGTTTCGAACAATCTCGGATTTTCACGTTTCCAAATTATCTTATTTTGCCTGTATTCCCTTTCCGGAAAAACGTAGAACGAAGTAAAAGTAGTAGAGAATGCCAATCAGGTGATGCACAACACGGCACAACCATTAATTCCGAACAATCTCGCATTTTCATGGTTCCAAATTATCTCATTTCACCTGTATTTCCTTTTTGGAAGAACGTAAAACGTAGTGAAAGTGACGAAGAATGCTCTTCAGGTGGTGCACAACACGGCACAATTATTAGTTTCGAACAATCTCGGATTTTCACGTTTCCAAATTATCTTATTTTGCCTGTATTCCCTTCCCGGAAAAACGTAGAACGAAGTAAAAGTAGTAGAGAATGCCAATCAGGTGATGCACAACACGGCACAACCATTAATTTCGAACAATCTCGGATTTTCATGGTTCCAAATTATCTCATTTTACCTGTATTTCTTTTCCGGAAAGACGTAGAACGAAGTAAAAGTAGTAGAGAATGCCAATCAGGTGATGCACAACACGGCACAACCATTAATTTCGAACAATCTCGGATTTTCATGGTTCCAAATTATCTTATTTTACCTGTATTTCCTCTCCGGAAAAACGTAGAACGAAGTAAAAGTAGTAGAGAATGCCAATCAGGTGATGCACAACACGGCACAACCATTAATTACGAACAATCTCGGATTTTCATGGTTCCAAATTATCTTATTTTGCCTGTATTTCCTTCCCGGAAAAACGTAGAACGAAGTAAAAGAAGTAGAGAATGCCAATCAGGTGATGCACAACACGGCACAACTATTAGTTTCGAACAATCTCGGATTTTCGTGGTTCCAAATTATCTTATTTTGCCTGTATTCTCTTTCCGGAAAGACGTAGAACGGAGTAAAAGTAGTAGAGAATGCCAATCAGGTGATGCACAACACGGCACAACCATTAATTTCGAACAATCTCGGATTTTCATGGTTCTAAATTATCTCATTTTTCCTGTATTTCCTTTCCGGAAAAACGTAGAACGAAGTAAAAGTAGTAGACAATGCCGATCAGGTGATGCACAACACGGCACAACCATTAATTTCGAACAATCTCGGATTTTCATGGTTCCAAATTATCTCATTTCACCTGTATTTCCTTTTTGGAAGAACGTAAAACGTCGTGAAAGTGACAGAGAATGCTCTTCGGGTGATGCACAACACGGCACAATTATTAGTTTCGAACAATATCGGATTTTCACGGTTCCAAATTATCCTATTTTGCCTGTATTTCCTTTCCGGAAAAACGTAGAACGAAGTAAAAGTAGTAGAGAATTCCAATCAGGTGATGCACAACACGGCACAACCATTAATTTCGAACAATCTCGGATTTTCATGGTTCCAAATTATCTTATTTTGCCTGTATTCTCTTTCCGAAAAAACGTAGAACAAAGTAAAAGTAGTAGAGAATGCCAATCAGGTGATGCACAACACGGCACAACCATTAGTTTCGAACAATCTCGGATTTTCATGGTTCGAAATTATCTCATTTCACCTGTATTTCCTTTTTGGAAGATCGTAAAACGTAGTGAAAGTGACAGAGAATGCTCTTCAGGTGATGCACAACACGGCACAACTATTAGTTTCGAACAATCTCGGATTTTCACGTTTCCAAATTATCTTATTTTGCCTGTATTCCCTTTCCGGAAAAACGTAGAACGAAGTAAAAGTAGTAGAGAATGCCAATCAGGTGATGCACAACACGGCACAACCATTAATTCCGAACAATCTCGCATTTTCATGGTTCCAAATTATCTCATTTTACCTGTATTTCCTTTCCGGAAAAACGTAGAACGAAGTAAAAGTAGTAGAGAATGCCAATCAGGTGATGCACAACACGGCACAACCATTAATTTCGAACAATCTCGGATTTTCATGGTTCCAAATTATCTTATTTCACCTGTATTTCCTCTTCAGAAGAACGTAAGACGGAGTGAAAGTAGTAGAGAATGCTAATCAGGTGATGCACAACACGGCACAACTATTAGTTTCGGACAATCTCGGATTTTCATGGTTCCAAATTATCTTATTTTGCCTGTATTTTCTTCCCGGAAAAACGTAGAACGAAGTAAAAGAAGTAGAGAATGCCAATCAGGTGATGCACAACACGGCACAACTATTAGTTTCGAACAATCTCGGATTTTCATGGTTCCAAATTATCTTATTTTGCCTGTATTTCCTTTCCGGAAAAACGTAGAACGAAGTGAAAGTAGTAGAGAATGCCAATCAGGTGATGCACAACACGGCACAACCATTAATTTCGAACAATCTCGGATTTTCATGGTTCCAAATTATCTTATTTTGCCCGTATTCTCTTTCCGAAAAAACGTAGAACGAAGTAAAAGTGGTAGAGAATGCCAATCAGGTGATGCACAACACGGCACAACCAATAATTTCGAACAATCTCGGATTTTCATGGTTCCAAATTATCTCGTTTTACCTGTATTTCCTTTCCGGAAAAACGTAGAACGAAGTAAAAGTAGTAGAGAATGCCAATCAGGTGATGCACAACACGGCACAACCATTAATTTCGAACAATCTCAGATTTTCATGGTTCCAAATTATCTCATTTTACCTGTATTTCTTTTCCGGAAAAACGTAGAACTAAGTAAAAGTAGTAGAGAATGCCAATCAGGTGATGCACAACACGGCACAACTATTAATTTCGAACAATCTCGGATTTTCATGGTTCCAAATTATCTCATTTTACCTGTATTTCCTCCTTGGAAAAACGTAAAACAAATTGGAAGTGACAGAGAATGCTCTTCAGGTGATGCACAACACGGCACAACTATTAGTTTCGAACAATCTCGGATTTTCATGGTTCCAAATTATCTTATTTTGCCGGTATTTCCTTTTTGGAAGAACGTAGAACGGAGTAAAAGTAGTAGAGAATGCCAATCAGGTGATGCACAACACGGCACAACCATTAATTTCGAACAATCTCGGATTTTCATGGTTCCTAATTATCTCATTTCACCTGTATTTCCTTTCCGGAAAAATGTGGAACGAAGTAAAAGTAGTAGAGAATGCCAATCAGGTGATGCACAACACGGCACAACTATTAGTTTCGAACAATCTCGGATTTTCATGGTTCGAAATTATCTTATTTTGCCTGTATTTCCTTTTTGGAAGAACGTAAAACGAAGTGAAAGTGACAGAGAATGCTCTTCAGGTGATGCACAACACGGCACAACTATTAGTTTCGAACAATCTCGGATTTTCATGGTTCCAAATTATCTTATTTTGCCTGTATTTCCCTTCCGGAAAAACGTAGAACGAAGTAAAAGTAGTGGAGAATGCCAATCAGCTGATGCACAACACGGCACAACTATAAGTTTCGAACAATCTCGGATTTTCACGTTTCCAAATTATCTTATTTTGCCTGTATTCCCTTTCCGGAAAAACGTAGAACGAAGTAAAAGTAGTAGAGAATGCCAATCAGGTGATGCACAACACGGCACAACTATTAGTTTCGGACAATCTCGGATTTTCATGGTTCCAAATTATCTTATTTTGCCTGTATTTTCTTCCCGGAAAAACGTAGAACGAAGTAAAAGAAGTAGAGAATGCCAATCAGGTGATGCACAACACGGCACAACTATTAGTTTCGAACAATCTCGGATTTTCATGGTTCCAAATTATCTTATTTTGCCTGTATTTCCTTTCCGGAAAAACGTAGAACGAAGTAAAAGTAGTAGAGAATGCCAATCAGGTGATGCACAACACGGCACAACCATTAATTTCGAACAATCTCGGATTTTCATGGTTCCAAATTATCTTATTTTGCCCGTATTCTCTTTCCGAAAAAACGTAGAACGAAGTAAAAGTGGTAGAGAATGCCAATCAGGTGATGCACAACACGGCACAACCAATAATTTCGAACAATCTCGGATTTTCATGGTTCCAAATTATCTCGTTTTACCTGTATTTCCTTTCCGGAAAAACGTAGAACGAAGTAAAAGTAGTAGAGAATGCCAATCAGGTGATGCACAACACGGCACAACCATTAATTTCGAACAATCTCAGATTTTCATGGTTCCAAATTATCTCATTTTACCTGTATTTCTTTTCCGGAAAAACGTAGAACGAAGTAAAAGTAGTAGAGAATGCCAATCAGGTGATGCACAACACGGCACAACTATTAATTTCGAACAATCTCGGATTTTCATGGTTCCAAATTATCTCATTTTACCTGTATTTCCTTCTTGGAAAAACGTAAAACAAATTGGAAGTGACAGAGAATGCTCTTCAGGTGATGCACAACACGGCACAACTATTAGTTTCGAACAATCTCGGATTTTCATGGTTCCAAATTATCTTATTTTGCCGGTATTTCCTTTCTGGAAGAACGTAGAACGGAGTAAAAGTAGTAGAGAATGCCAATCAGGTGATGCACAACACGGCACAACTATTAGTTTCGGACAATCTCGGATTTTCATGGTTCTAAATTATCTCATTCTTCCTGTATTTCCTTTCCGGAAAAACGTAGAACGAAGTAAAAGTAGTGGAGAATGCCGATCAGGTGATGCACAACACGGCACAACCATTAATTTCGAACAATCTCGGATTTTCATGGTTCCAAATTATCTCATTTCACCTGTATTTCCTTTTTGGAAGAACGTAAAACGTCGTGAAAGTGACAGAGAATGCTCTTCGGGTGATGCACAACACGGCACAATTATTAGTTTCGAACAATATCGGATTTTCACGGTTCCAAATTATCCTATTTTGCCTGTATTTCCTTTCCGGAAAAACGTAGAACGAAGTAAAAGTAGTAGAGAATTCCAATCAGGTGATGCACAACACGGCACAACCATTAATTTCGAACGATCTCGGATTTTCATGGTTCCAAATTATCTTATTTTGCCTGTATTCTCTTTCCGAAAAAACGTAGAACAAAGTAAAAGTAGTAGAGAATGCCAATCAGGTGATGCACAACACGGCACAACCATTAGTTTCGAACAATCTCGGATTTTCATGGTTCGAAATTATCTCATTTCACCTGTATTTCCTTTTTGGAAGATCGTAAAACGTAGTGAAAGTGACAGAGAATGCTCTTCAGGTGATGCACAACACGGCACAACTATTAGTTTCGAACAATCTCGGATTTTCACGTTTCCAAATTATCTTATTTTGCCTGTATTCCCTTTCCGGAAAAACGTAGAACGAAGTAAAAGTAGTAGAGAATGCCAATCAGGTGATGCACAACACGGCACAACCATTAATTCCGAACAATCTCGCATTTTCATGGTTCCAAATTATCTCATTTTACCTGTATTTCCTTTCCGGAAAAACGTAGAACGAAGTAAAAGTAGTAGAGAATGCCAATCAGGTGATGCACAACACGGCACAACCATTAATTTCGAACAATCTCGGATTTTCATGGTTCCAAATTATCTTATTTCACCTGTATTTCCTCTTCAGAAGAACGTAAGACGGAGTGAAAGTAGTAGAGAATGCTAATCAGGTGATGCACAACACGGCACAACTATTAGTTTCGGACAATCTCGGATTTTCATGGTTCCAAATTATCTTATTTTGCCTGTATTTTCTTCCCGGAAAAACGTAGAACGAAGTAAAAGAAGTAGAGAATGCCAATCAGGTGATGCACAACACGGCACAACTATTAGTTTCGAACAATCTCGGATTTTCATGGTTCCAAATTATCTTATTTTGCCTGTATTTCCTTTCCGGAAAAACGTAGAACGAAGTAAAAGTAGTAGAGAATGCCAATCAGGTGATGCACAACACGGCACAACCATTAATTTCGAACAATCTCGGATTTTCATGGTTCCAAATTATCTTATTTTGCCCGTATTCTCTTTCCGAAAAAACGTAGAACGAAGTAAAAGTGGTAGAGAATGCCAATCAGGTGATGCACAACACGGCACAACCAATAATTTCGAACAATCTCGGATTTTCATGGTTCCAAATTATCTCGTTTTACCTGTATTTCCTTTCCGGAAAAACGTAGAACGAAGTAAAAGTAGTAGAGAATGCCAATCAGGTGATGCACAACACGGCACAACCATTAATTTCGAACAATCTCAGATTTTCATGGTTCCAAATTATCTCATTTTACCTGTATTTCTTTTCCGGAAAAACGTAGAACTAAGTAAAAGTAGTAGAGAATGCCAATCAGGTGATGCACAACACGGCACAACTATTAATTTCGAACAATCTCGGATTTTCATGGTTCCAAATTATCTCATTTTACCTGTATTTCCTTCTTGGAAAAACGTAAAACAAATTGGAAGTGACAGAGAATGCTCTTCAGGTGATGCACAACACGGCACAACTATTAGTTTCGAACAATCTCGGATTTTCATGGTTCCAAATTATCTTATTTTGCCGGTATTTCCTTTTTGGAAGAACGTAGAACGGAGTAAAAGTAGTAGAGAATGCCAATCAGGTGATGCACAACACGGCACAACCATTAATTTCGAACAATCTCGGATTTTCATGGTTCCTAATTATCTCATTTCACCTGTATTTCCTTTCCGGAAAAATGTGGAACGAAGTAAAAGTAGTAGAGAATGCCAATCAGGTGATGCACAACACGGCACAACTATTAGTTTCGAACAATCTCGGATTTTCATGGTTCGAAATTATCTTATTTTGCCTGTATTTCCTTTTTGGAAGAACGTAAAACGAAGTGAAAGTGACAGAGAATGCTCTTCAGGTGATGCACAACACGGCACAACTATTAGTTTCGAACAATCTCGGATTTTCATGGTTCCAAATTATCTTATTTTGCCTGTATTTCCCTTCCGGAAAAACGTAGAACGAAGTAAAAGTAGTGGAGAATGCCAATCAGCTGATGCACAACACGGCACAACTATAAGTTTCGAACAATCTCGGATTTTCACGTTTCCAAATTATCTTATTTTGCCTGTATTCCCTTTCCGGAAAAACGTAGAACGAAGTAAAAGTAGTAGAGAATGCCAATCAGGTGATGCACAACACGGCACAACTATTAGTTTCGGACAATCTCGGATTTTCATGGTTCCAAATTATCTTATTTTGCCTGTATTTTCTTCCCGGAAAAACGTAGAACGAAGTAAAAGAAGTAGAGAATGCCAATCAGGTGATGCACAACACGGCACAACTATTAGTTTCGAACAATCTCGGATTTTCATGGTTCCAAATTATCTTATTTTGCCTGTATTTCCTTTCCGGAAAAACGTAGAACGAAGTAAAAGTAGTAGAGAATGCCAATCAGGTGATGCACAACACGGCACAACCATTAATTTCGAACAATCTCGGATTTTCATGGTTACAAATTATCTTATTTTGCCCGTATTCTCTTTCCGAAAAAACGTAGAACGAAGTAAAAGTGGTAGAGAATGCCAATCAGGTGATGCACAACACGGCACAACCAATAATTTCGAACAATCTCGGATTTTCATGGTTCCAAATTATCTCGTTTTACCTGTATTTCCTTTCCGGAAAAACGTAGAACGAAGTAAAAGTAGTAGAGAATGCCAATCAGGTGATGCACAACACGGCACAACCATTAATTTCGAACAATCTCAGATTTTCATGGTTCCAAATTATCTCATTTTACCTGTATTTCTTTTCCGGAAAAACGTAGAACGAAGTAAAAGTAGTAGAGAATGCCAATCAGGTGATGCACAACACGGCACAACTATTAATTTCGAACAATCTCGGATTTTCATGGTTCCAAATTATCTCATTTTACCTGTATTTCCTTCTTGGAAAAACGTAAAACAAATTGGAAGTGACAGAGAATGCTCTTCAGGTGATGCACAACACGGCACAACTATTAGTTTCGAACAATCTCGGATTTTCATGGTTCCAAATTATCTTATTTTGCCGGTATTTCCTTTTTGGAAGAACGTAGAACGGAGTAAAAGTAGTAGAGAATGCCAATCAGGTGATGCACAACACGGCACAACCATTAATTTCGAACAATCTCGGATTTTCATGGTTCCTAATTATCTCATTTCACCTGTATTTCCTTTCCGGAAAAATGTGGAACGAAGTAAAAGTAGTAGAGAATGCCAATCAGGTGATGCACAACACGGCACAACTATTAGTTTCGAACAATCTCGGATTTTCATGGTTCGAAATTATCTTATTTTGCCTGTATTTCCTTTTTGGAAGAACGTAAAACGAAGTGAAAGTGACAGAGAATGCTCTTCAGGTGATGCACAACACGGCACAACTATTAGTTTCGAACAATCTCGGATTTTCATGGTTCCAAATTATCTTATTTTGCCTGTATTTCCCTTCCGGAAAAACGTAGAACGAAGTAAAAGTAGTGGAGAATGCCAATCAGCTGATGCACAACACGGCACAACTATAAGTTTCGAACAATCTCGGATTTTCACGTTTCCAAATTATCTTATTTTGCCTGTATTCCCTTTCCGGAAAAACGTAGAACGAAGTAAAAGTAGTAGAGAATGCCAATCAGGTGATGCACAACACGGCACAACCATTAGTTTCGAACAATCTCGGATTTTCATGGTTCGAAATTATCTCATTTCACCTGTATTTCCTTTTTGGAAGAACGTAAAACGTAGTGAAAGTGACAGAGAATGCTCTTCAGGTGATGCACAACACGGCACAACTATTAGTTTCGAACAATCTCGGATTTTCACGTTTCCAAATTATCTTATTTTGCCTGCATTCCCTTCCCGGAAAAACGTAGAACGAAGTAGAAGTAGTAGAGAATGCCAATCAGGTGATGCACAACACGGCACAACCATTAATTTCGAACAATCTCGGATTTTCATGGTTCCAAATTATCTCATTTTACCTGTATTTCTTTTCCGGAAAGACGTAGAACGAAGTAAAAGTAGTAGAGAATGCCAATCAGGTGATGCACAACACGGCACAACCATTAATTTCGAACAATCTCGGATTTTCATGGTTCCAAATTATCTTATTTTGCCTGTATTTCCTTTTTGGAAGAACGTAAAACGAAGTGAAAGTGACAGAGAATGCTCTTCAGGTGATGCACAACACGGCACAACTATTAGTTCCGGACAATCTCGGATTTTCATGGTTCCAAATTATCTTATTTTGCCTGTATTTCCTTTCCGGAAAAACGTAGAACGAAGTAAAAGTAGTAGAGAATGCCAATCAGCTGATGCACAACACGGCACAACTATCAGTTTCGAACAATCTCGGATTTTCATGGTTCCAAATTATCTTATTTTGCCTGTATTCCCTTTCCGGAAAAACGTTGAACGAAGTAAAAGTAGTAGAGAATGCCAATCAGGTGATGCACAACACGGCACAACCATTAATTACGAACAATTTCGGATTTTCATGGTTCCAAATTATCTTATTTTGCCTGTATTTCCTTCCCGGAAAAACGTAGAACGAAGTGAAAGAAGTAGAGAATGCCAATCAGGTGATGCACAACACGGCACAACTATTAGTTTCCAACAATCTCGGATTTTCATGGTTCCAAATTATCTTATTTTGCCTGTATTTCCTTTTTGGGAGAACGTAAAACGAAGTGAAAGTAACAGAGAATGCTCTCCAGGTGATGCACAACACGGCACTACTATTAATTTCGAACAATCTCGGATTTTCATGGTTCCAAATCATCTCATTTCACCTTTATTTCTTTTTTGGAAGAACGTAAAACGTAGTAAAAGTGACAGAGAATGCTCTTCAGGTGATGCACAACACGGCACAACTATTAGTTTCGAACAATCTCGGATTTTCATGGTTCCAAATTATCTTATTTTGCCTGTATTTCCTTTTTGGAAGTACGTAAAACGAAGTGAAAGTGACAGAGAATGCTCTTCAGGTGATGCACAACACGGCACAACTATTAGTTTCGAACAATCTCGGATTTTCATGGTTCCAAATCATCTTATTTTGCCGGTATTTCCTTTTTGGAAGAACGTAAAACGAAGTGAAAGTGACAGAGAATGCTCTTCAGGTGATGCACAACACGGCACAACTATTAGTTTCGGACAATCTCGGATTTTCATGGTTCCAAATTATCTTATTTTGCCTGTATTTCCTTCCCGGAAAAACGTAGAACGAAGTAAAAGGAGTAGAAAATGCCAATCAGGTGATGCACAACACGGCACAACTATTAGTTCCGAACAATCTCGGATTTTCATGGTTCCAAATTATCTTATTTTGCCTGTATTTTCTTTCCGGAAAAACGTAGAACGGAGTCAAAGTAGTAGAGAATGCCAATCAGGTGATGCACAACACGGCACAACCATTAATTTCGAACAATCTCGGATTTTCATGGTTCTAAATTATCTCATTCTTCCTGTATTTCCTTTCCGGAAAAACGTAGAACAAAGTAAAAGTAGTAGAGAATGCCAATCAGGTGATGCACAACACGGCACAACCATTAGTTTCGAACAATCTCGGATTTTCATGGTTCGAAATTATCTCATTTCACCTGTATTTCCTTTTTGGAAGAACGTCAAACGTAGTGAAAGTGACAGAGAATGCTCTTCAGGTGATGCACAACACGGCACAACTATTAGTTTCGAACAATCTCGGATTTTCATGGTTCCAAATTATCTTATTTTGCCTGTATTTCCCTTCCGGAAAAACGTAGAACGAAGTAAAAGTAGTGGAGAATGCCAATCAGCTGATGCACAACACGGCACAACTATAAGTTTCGAACAATCTCGGATTTTCATGGTTCCAAATTATCTCGTTTTACCTGTATTTCCTTTCCGGAAAAACGCAGAACGAAGTAAAAGTAGTAGAGAATGCCAATCCGGTGATGCACAACACGGCACAACCATTAATTTCGAACAATCTCAGATTTTCATGGTTCCAAATTATCTCATTTTACCTGTATTTCCTTTCCGGAAAAACGTAGAACGAAGTAAAAGTAGTAGAGAATGCCAATCAGGTGATGCACAACACGGCACAACCATTAGTTTCGAACAATCTCGGATTTTCATGGTTCGAAATTATCTCATTTCACCTGTATTTCCTTTTTGGAAGAACGTAAAACGTAGTGAAAGTGACGAAGAATGCTCTTCAGGTGATGCACAACACGGCACAACTATTAGTTTCGAACAATCTCGGATTTTCACGTTTCCAAATTATCTTATTTTGCCTGTATTCCCTTCCCGGAAAAACGTAGAACGGAGTAAAAGTAGTAGAGAATGCCGATCAGGTCATGCACAACACGGCACAACCATTAATTTCGAACAATCTCGGATTTTCATGGTTCTAAATTATCTCATTCTTCCTGTATTTGCTTTCCGGAAAAACGTAGAACGAAGTAAAAGTAGTAGAGAATGCCAATCAGGTGATGCACAACACGGCACAACCATTAATTTCGAACAATCTCGGATTTTCATGGTTCCAAATTATCTCATTTCACCTGTATTTCCTTTTTGGAAGAACGTAAAACGTCGTGAAAGTGACAGAGAATGCTCTTCGGGTGATGCACAACACGGCACAATTATTAGTTTCGAACAATATCGGATTTTCACGGTTCCAAATTATCCTATTTTGCCTGTATTTCCTTTCCGGAAAAACGTAGAACGAAGTAAAAGTAGTAGAGAATTCCAATCAGGTGATGCACAACACGGCACAACCATTAATTTCGAACAATCTCGGATTTTCATGGTTCCAAATTATCTTATTTTGCCTGTATTCTCTTTCCGAAAAAACGTAGAACGAAGTAAAAGTAGTAGAGAATGCCAATCAGGTGATGCACAACACGGCACAACCATTAATTTCGAACAATCTCGGATTTTCATGGTTCCAAATTATCTCGTTTTACCTGTATTTCCTTTCCGGAAAAACGCAGAACGAAGTAAAAGTAGTAGAGAATGCCAATCCGGTGATGCACAACACGGCACAACCATTAATTTCGAACAATCTCAGATTTTCATGGTTCCAAATTATCTCATTTTACCTGTATTTCCTTTCCGGAAAAACGTAGAACGAAGTAAAAGTAGTAGAGAATGCCAATCAGGTGATGCACAACACGGCACAACCATTAGTTTCGAACAATCTCGGATTTTCATGGTTCGAAATTATCTCATTTCACCTGTATTTCCTTTTTGGAAGAACGTAAAACGTAGTGAAAGTGACGAAGAATGCTCTTCAGGTGGTGCACAACACGGCACAATTATTAGTTTCGAACAATCTCGGATTTTCACGTTTCCAAATTATCTTATTTTGCCTGTATTCCCTTCCCGGAAAAACGTAGAACGAAGTAAAAGTAGTAGAGAATGCCAATCAGGTGATGCACAACACGGCACAACCATTAATTTCGAACAATCTCGGATTTTCATGGTTCCAAATTATCTCATTTTACCTGTATTTCTTTTCCGGAAAGACGTAGAACGAAGTAAAAGTAGTAGAGAATGCCAATCAGGTGATGCACAACACGGCACAACCATTAATTTCGAACAATCTCGGATTTTCATGGTTCCAAATTATCTTATTTTACCTGTATTTCCTCTCCGGAAAAACGTAGAACGAAGTAAAAGTAGTAGAGAATGCCAATCAGGTGATGCACAACACGGCACAACCATTAATTACGAACAATCTCGGATTTTCATGGTTCCAAATTATCTTATTTTGCCTGTATTTCCTTCCCGGAAAAACGTAGAACGAAGTAAAAGAAGTAGAGAATGCCAATCAGGTGATGCACAACACGGCACAACTATTAGTTTCGAACAATCTCGGATTTTCGTGGTTCCAAATTATCTTATTTTGCCTGTATTTTCTTTCCGGAAAGACGTAGAACGGAGTAAAAGTAGTAGAGAATGCCAATCAGGTGATGCACAACACGGCACAACCATTAATTTCGAACAATCTCGGATTTTCATGGTTCTAAATTATCTCATTCTTCCTGTATTTCCTTTCCGGAAAAACGTAGAACGAAGTAAAAGTAGTAGACAATGCCGATCAGGTGATGCACAACACGGCACAACCATTAATTTCGAACAATCTCGGATTTTCATGGTTCCTAATTATCTCATTTCACCTGTATTTCCTTTCCGGAAAAATGTGGAACGAAGTAAAAGTAGTAGAGAATGCCAATCAGGTGATGCACAACACGGCACAACTATTAGTTTCGAACAATCTCGGATTTTCATGGTTCGAAATTATCTTATTTTGCCTGTATTTCCTTTTTGGAAGAACGTAAAACGAAGTGAAAGTGACAGAGAATGCTCTTCAGGTGATGCACAACACGGCACAACTATTAGTTTCGAACAATCTCGGATTTTCATGGTTCCAAATTATCTTATTTTGCCTGTATTTCCCTTCCGGAAAAACGTAGAACGAAGTAAAAGTAGTGGAGAATGCCAATCAGCTGATGCACAACACGGCACAACTATAAGTTTCGAACAATCTCGGATTTTCACGTTTCCAAATTATCTTATTTTGCCTGTATTCCCTTTCCGGAAAAACGTAGAACGAAGTAAAAGTAGTAGAGAATGCCAATCAGGTGATGCACAACACGGCACAACTATTAGTTTCGGACAATCTCGGATTTTCATGGTTCCAAATTATCTTATTTTGCCTGTATTTTCTTCCCGGAAAAACGTAGAACGAAGTAAAAGAAGTAGAGAATGCCAATCAGGTGATGCACAACACGGCACAACTATTAGTTTCGAACAATCTCGGATTTTCATGGTTCCAAATTATCTTATTTTGCCTGTATTTCCTTTCCGGAAAAACGTAGAACGAAGTAAAAGTAGTAGAGAATGCCAATCAGGTGATGCACAACACGGCACAACCATTAATTTCGAACAATCTCGGATTTTCATGGTTCCAAATTATCTTATTTTGCCCGTATTCTCTTTCCGAAAAAACGTAGAACGAAGTAAAAGTGGTAGAGAATGCCAATCAGGTGATGCACAACACGGCACAACCAATAATTTCGAACAATCTCGGATTTTCATGGTTCCAAATTATCTCGTTTTACCTGTATTTCCTTTCCGGAAAAACGTAGAACGAAGTAAAAGTAGTAGAGAATGCCAATCAGGTGATGCACAACACGGCACAACCATTAATTTCGAACAATCTCAGATTTTCATGGTTCCAAATTATCTCATTTTACCTGTATTTCTTTTCCGGAAAAACGTAGAACGAAGTAAAAGTAGTAGAGAATGCCAATCAGGTGATGCACAACACGGCACAACTATTAATTTCGAACAATCTCGGATTTTCATGGTTCCAAATTATCTCATTTTACCTGTATTTCCTTCTTGGAAAAACGTAAAACAAATTGGAAGTGACAGAGAATGCTCTTCAGGTGATGCACAACACGGCACAACTATTAGTTTCGAACAATCTCGGATTTTCATGGTTCCAAATTATCTTATTTTGCCGGTATTTCCTTTCTGGAAGAACGTAGAACGGAGTAAAAGTAGTAGAGAATGCCAATCAGGTGATGCACAACACGGCACAACCATTAATTTCGAACAATCTCGGATTTTCATGGTTCCTAATTATCTCATTTCACCTGTATTTCCTTTCCGGAAAAATGTGGAACGAAGTAAAAGTAGTAGAGAATGCCAATCAGGTGATGCACAACACGGCACAACTATTAGTTTCGGACAGTCTCGGATTTTCATGGTTCTAAATTATCTCATTCTTCCTGTATTTCCTTTCCGGAAAAACGTAGAACGAAGTAAAAGTAGTAGAGAATGCCGATCAGGTGATGCACAACACGGCACAACCATTAATTTCGAACAATCTCGGATTTTCATGGTTCCAAATTATCTCATTTCACCTGTATTTCCTTTTTGGAAGAACGTAAAACGTCGTGAAAGTGACAGAGAATGCTCTTCGGGTGATGCACAACACGGCACAATTATTAGTTTCGAACAATATCGGATTTTCACGGTTCCAAATTATCCTATTTTGCCTGTATTTCCTTTCCGGAAAAACGTAGAACGAAGTAAAAGTAGTAGAGAATTCCAATCAGGTGATGCACAACACGGCACAACCATTAATTTCGAACGATCTCGGATTTTCATGGTTCCAAATTATCTTATTTTGCCTGTATTCTCTTTCCGAAAAAACGTAGAACAAAGTAAAAGTAGTAGAGAATGCCAATCAGGTGATGCACAACACGGCACAACCATTAGTTTCGAACAATCTCGGATTTTCATGGTTCGAAATTATCTCATTTCACCTGTATTTCCTTTTTGGAAGATCGTAAAACGTAGTGAAAGTGACAGAGAATGCTCTTCAGGTGATGCACAACACGGCACAACTATTAGTTTCGAACAATCTCGGATTTTCACGTTTCCAAATTATCTTATTTTGCCTGTATTCCCTTTCCGGAAAAACGTAGAACGAAGTAAAAGTAGTAGAGAATGCCAATCAGGTGATGCACAACACGGCACAACCATTAATTCCGAACAATCTCGCATTTTCATGGTTCCAAATTATCTCATTTTACCTGTATTTCCTTTCCGGAAAAACGTAGAACGAAGTAAAAGTAGTAGAGAATGCCAATCAGGTGATGCACAACACGGCACAACCATTAATTTCGAACAATCTCGGATTTTCATGGTTCCAAATTATCTTATTTCACCTGTATTTCCTCTTCAGAAGAACGTAAGACGGAGTGAAAGTAGTAGAGAATGCTAATCAGGTGATGCACAACACGGCACAACTATTAGTTTCGGACAATCTCGGATTTTCATGGTTCCAAATTATCTTATTTTGCCTGTATTTTCTTCCCGGAAAAACGTAGAACGAAGTAAAAGAAGTAGAGAATGCCAATCAGGTGATGCACAACACGGCACAACTATTAGTTTCGAACAATCTCGGATTTTCATGGTTCCAAATTATCTTATTTTGCCTGTATTTCCTTTCCGGAAAAACGTAGAACGAAGTAAAAGTAGTAGAGAATGCCAATCAGGTGATGCACAACACGGCACAACCATTAATTTCGAACAATCTCGGATTTTCATGGTTCCAAATTATCTTATTTTGCCCGTATTCTCTTTCCGAAAAAACGTAGAACGAAGTAAAAGTGGTAGAGAATGCCAATCAGGTGATGCACAACACGGCACAACCAATAATTTCGAACAATCTCGGATTTTCATGGTTCCAAATTATCTCGTTTTACCTGTATTTCCTTTCCGGAAAAACGTAGAACAAAGTAAAAGTAGTAGAGAATGCCAATCAGGTGATGCACAACACGGCACAACCATTAATTTCGAACAATCTCAGATTTCCATGGTTCCAAATTATCTCATTTTACCTGTATTTCTTTTCCGGAAAAACGTAGAACTAAGTAAAAGTAGTAGAGAATGCCAATCAGGTGATGCACAACACGGCACAACTATTAATTTCGAACAATCTCGGATTTTCATGGTTCCAAATTATCTCATTTTACCTGTATTTCCTTCTTGGAAAAACGTAAAACAAATTGGAAGTGACAGAGAATGCTCTTCAGGTGATGCACAACACGGCACAACTATTAGTTTCGAACAATCTCGGATTTTCATGGTTCCAAATTATCTTATTTTGCCGGTATTTTCTTTTTGGAAGAACGTAGAACGGAGTAAAAGTAGTAGAGAATGCCAATCAGGTGATGCACAACACGGCACAACCATTAATTTCGAACAATCTCGGATTTTCATGGTTCCTAATTATCTCATTTCACCTGTATTTCCTTTCCGGAAAAATGTGGAACGAAGTAAAAGTAGTAGAGAATGCCAATCAGGTGATGCACAACACGGCACAACTATTAGTTTCGAACAATCTCGGATTTTCATGGTTCGAAATTATCTTATTTTGCCTGTATTTCCTTTTTGGAAGAACGTAAAACGAAGTGAAAGTGACAGAGAATGCTCTTCAGGTGATGCACAACACGGCACAACTATTAGTTTCGAACAATCTCGGATTTTCATGGTTCCAAATTATCTTATTTTGCCTGTATTTCCCTTCCGGAAAAACGTAGAACGAAGTAAAAGTAGTGGAGAATGCCAATCAGCTGATGCACAACACGGCACAACTATAAGTTTCGAACAATCTCGGATTTTCACGTTTCCAAATTATCTTATTTTGCCTGTATTCCCTTTCCGGAAAAACGTAGAACGAAGTAAAAGTAGTAGAGAATGCCAATCAGGTGATGCACAACACGGCACAACTATTAGTTTCGAACAATCTCGGATTTTCATGGTTCCAAATTATCTTATTTTGCCTGTATTTCCTTTCCGGAAAAACGTAGAACGAAGTAAAAGTAGTAGAGAATGCCAATCAGGTGATGCACAACACGGCACAACCATTAATTTCGAACAATCTCGGATTTTCATGGTTACAAATTATCTTATTTTGCCCGTATTCTCTTTCCGAAAAAACGTAGAACGAAGTAAAAGTGGTAGAGAATGCCAATCAGGTGATGCACAACACGGCACAACCAATAATTTCGAACAATCTCGGATTTTCATGGTTCCAAATTATCTCGTTTTACCTGTATTTCCTTTCCGGAAAAACGTAGAACGAAGTAAAAGTAGTAGAGAATGCCAATCAGGTGATGCACAACACGGCACAACCATTAATTTCGAACAATCTCAGATTTTCATGGTTCCAAATTATCTCATTTTACCTGTATTTCTTTTCCGGAAAAACGTAGAACGAAGTAAAAGTAGTAGAGAATGCCAATCAGGTGATGCACAACACGGCACAACTATTAATTTCGAACAATCTCGGATTTTCATGGTTCCAAATTATCTCATTTTACCTGTATTTCCTTCTTGGAAAAACGTAAAACAAATTGGAAGTGACAGAGAATGCTCTTCAGGTGATGCACAACACGGCACAACTATTAGTTTCGAACAATCTCGGATTTTCATGGTTCCAAATTATCTTATTTTGCCGGTATTTCCTTTTTGGAAGAACGTAGAACGGAGTAAAAGTAGTAGAGAATGCCAATCAGGTGATGCACAACACGGCACAACCATTAATTTCGAACAATCTCGGATTTTCATGGTTCCTAATTATCTCATTTCACCTGTATTTCCTTTCCGGAAAAATGTGGAACGAAGTAAAAGTAGTAGAGAATGCCAATCAGGTGATGCACAACACGGCACAACTATTAGTTTCGAACAATCTCGGATTTTCATGGTTCGAAATTATCTTATTTTGCCTGTATTTCCTTTTTGGAAGAACGTAAAACGAAGTGAAAGTGACAGAGAATGCTCTTCAGGTGATGCACAACACGGCACAACTATTAGTTTCGAACAATCTCGGATTTTCATGGTTCCAAATTATCTTATTTTGCCTGTATTTCCCTTCCGGAAAAACGTAGAACGAAGTAAAAGTAGTGGAGAATGCCAATCAGCTGATGCACAACACGGCACAACTATAAGTTTCGAACAATCTCGGATTTTCACGTTTCCAAATTATCTTATTTTGCCTGTATTCCCTTTCCGGAAAAACGTAGAACGAAGTAAAAGTAGTAGAGAATGCCAATCAGGTGATGCACAACACGGCACAACCATTAGTTTCGAACAATCTCGGATTTTCATGGTTCGAAATTATCTCATTTCACCTGTATTTCCTTTTTGGAAGAACGTAAAACGTAGTGAAAGTGACAGAGAATGCTCTTCAGGTGATGCACAACACGGCACAACTATTAGTTTCGAACAATCTCGGATTTTCACGTTTCCAAATTATCTTATTTTGCCTGCATTCCCTTCCCGGAAAAACGTAGAACGAAGTAGAAGTAGTAGAGAATGCCAATCAGGTGATGCACAACACGGCACAACCATTAATTTCGAACAATCTCGGATTTTCATGGTTCCAAATTATCTCATTTTACCTGTATTTCTTTTCCGGAAAGACGTAGAACGAAGTAAAAGTAGTAGAGAATGCCAATCAGGTGATGCACAACACGGCACAACCATTAATTTCGAACAATCTCGGATTTTCATGGTTCCAAATTATCTTATTTTGCCTGTATTTCCTTTTTGGAAGAACGTAAAACGAAGTGAAAGTGACAGAGAATGCTCTTCAGGTGATGCACAACACGGCACAACTATTAGTTCCGGACAATCTCGGATTTTCATGGTTCCAAATTATCTTATTTTGCCTGTATTTCCTTTCCGGAAAAACGTAGAACGAAGTAAAAGTAGTAGAGAATGCCAATCAGCTGATGCACAACACGGCACAACTATCAGTTTCGAACAATCTCGGATTTTCATGGTTCCAAATTATCTTATTTTGCCTGTATTCCCTTTCCGGAAAAACGTTGAACGAAGTAAAAGTAGTAGAGAATGCCAATCAGGTGATGCACAACACGGCACAACCATTAATTACGAACAATTTCGGATTTTCATGGTTCCAAATTATCTTATTTTGCCTGTATTTCCTTCCCGGAAAAACGTAGAACGAAGTAAAAGAAGTAGAGAATGCCAATCAGGTGATGCACAACACGGCACAACTATTAGTTTCCAACAATCTCGGATTTTCATGGTTCCAAATTATCTTATTTTGCCTGTATTTCCTTTTTGGGAGAACGTAAAACGAAGTGAAAGTAACAGAGAATGCTCTCCAGGTGATGCACAACACGGCACTACTATTAATTTCGAACAATCTCGGATTTTCATGGTTCCAAATCATCTCATTTCACCTTTATTTCTTTTTTGGAAGAACGTAAAACGTAGTAAAAGTGACAGAGAATGCTCTTCAGGTGATGCACAACACGGCACAACTATTAGTTTCGAACAATCTCGGATTTTCATGGTTCCAAATTATCTTATTTTGCCTGTATTTCCTTTTTGGAAGTACGTAAAACGAAGTGAAAGTGACAGAGAATGCTCTTCAGGTGATGCACAACACAGCACAACTATTAGTTTCGAACAATCTCGGATTTTCATGGTTCCAAATCATCTTATTTTGCCGGTATTTCCTTTTTGGAAGAACGTAAAACGAAGTGAAAGTGACAGAGAATGCTCTTCAGGTGATGCACAACACGGCACAACTATTAGTTTCGGACAATCTCGGATTTTCATGGTTCCAAATTATCTTATTTTGCCTGTATTTCCTTCCCGGAAAAACGTAGAACGAAGTAAAAGGAGTAGAAAATGCCAATCAGGTGATGCACAACACGGCACAACTATTAGTTCCGAACAATCTCGGATTTTCATGGTTCCAAATTATCTTATTTTGCCTGTATTTTCTTTCCGGAAAAACGTAGAACGGAGTCAAAGTAGTAGAGAATGCCAATCAGGTGATGCACAACACGGCACAACCATTAATTTCGAACAATCTCGGATTTTCATGGTTCTAAATTATCTCATTCTTCCTGTATTTCCTTTCCGGAAAAACGTAGAACAAAGTAAAAGTAGTAGAGAATGCCAATCAGGTGATGCACAACACGGCACAACCATTAGTTTCGAACAATCTCGGATTTTCATGGTTCGAAATTATCTCATTTCACCTGTATTTCCTTTTTGGAAGAACGTCAAACGTAGTGAAAGTGACAGAGAATGCTCTTCAGGTGATGCACAACACGGCACAACTATTAGTTTCGAACAATCTCGGATTTTCACGTTTCCAAATTATCTTATTTTGCCTGTATTCCCTTTCCGGAAAAACGTAGAACGGAGTAAAAGTAGTAGAGAATGCCAATCAGGTGATGCACAACACGGCACAACCATTAATTTCGAACAATTTCGGATTTTCATGGTTCCAAATTATCTCATTTTACCTGTATTTCTTTTCCGGAAAGACGTAGAACGAAGTAAAAGTAGTAGAGAATGCCAATCAGGTGATGCACAACACGGCACAACCAATAATTTCGAACAATCTCGGATTTTCATGGTTCCAAATTATCTTAATTTGCCTGTATTTCCTTTTTGGAAGAACGTAAAACGAAGTGAAAGTGACAGAGAATGCTATTCAGGTGATGCACAACACGGCACAACTATTAGTTCCGGACAATCTCGGATTTTCATGGTTCCAAATTATCTTATTTTGCCTGTATTTCCTTTCCGGATAAACGTAGAACGAAGTCAAAGTAGTAGAGAATGCCAATCAGCTGATGCACAACACGGCACAACTATCAGTTTCGAACAATCTCGGATTTTCATGGTTCCAAATTATCTTATTTTGCCTGTATTTCCTTTCCGGAAAAACGTTGAACGAAGTAAAAGTAGTAGAGAATGCCAATCAGGTGATGCACAACACGGCACAACCATTAATTACGAACAATCTCGGATTTTCATGGTTCCAAATTATCTTATTTTGCCTGTATTTCCTTTCCGGAAAAACGTAGAACGAAGTAAAAGAAGTAGAGAATGCCAATCAGGTGATGCACAACACGGCACAACTATCAGTTTCGAACAATCTCGGATTTTCATGGTTCCAAATTATCTTATTTTGCCTGTATTTCCTTTCCGGAAAAACGTAGAACGAAGTAAAAGTAGTAGAGAATGCCAATCAGGTGATGCACAACACGGCACAACTATTAATTTCGAACAATCTCGGATTTTCATGGTTCTAAATTATCTCATTTTACCTGTATTTCCTCTCCGGAAAAACGTAGAACGAAGTAAAAGTAGTAGAGAATGCCAATCAGGTGATGCACAACACGGCACAACCATTAGTTTCGAACAATCTCGGATTTTCATGGTTCGAAATTATCTCATTTCACCTGTATTTCCTTTTTGGAAGAACGTAAAACGTAGTGAAAGTGACGAAGAATGCTCTTCAGGTGATGCACAACACGGCACAACTATTAGTTTCGAACAATCTCGGATTTCCACGTTTCCAAATTATCTTATTTTGCCTGTATTCCCTTCCCGGAAAAACGTAGAACGAAGTAAAAGTAGTAGAGAATGCCAATCAGGTGATGCACAACACGGCACAACCATTAGTTTCGAACAATCTCGGATTTTCATGGTTCGAAATTATCTCATTTCACCTGTATTTCCTTTTTGGAAGAACGTAAAACGTAGTGAAAGTGACGAAGAATGCTCTTCAGGTGATGCACAACACGGCACAACTATTAGTTTCGAACAATCTCGGATTTCCACGTTTCCAAATTATCTTATTTTGCCTGTATTCCCTTCCCGGAAAAACGTAGAACGAAGTAAAAGTAGTAGAGAATGCCAATCAGGTGATGCACAACACGGCACAACCATTAATTTCGAACAATCTCGGATTTTCATGGTTCCAAATTATCTTATTTTGCCTGTATTTTCTTTCCGGAAAAACGTAGAACGGAGTAAAAGTAGTAGAGAATGCCGATCAGGTCATGCACAACACGGCACAACCATTAATTTCGAACAATCTCGGATTTTCATGGTTCTAAATTATCTCATTCTTCCTGTATTTGCTTTCCGGAAAAACGTAGAACGAAGTAAAAGTAGTAGAGAATGCCAATCAGGTGATGCACAACACGGCACAACCATTAATTTCGAACAATCTTGGATTTTCATGGTTCCAAATTATCTCATTTCACCTGTATTTCCTTTTTGGAAGAACGTAAAACGTCGTGAAAGTGACAGAGAATGCTCTTCGGGTGATGCACAACACGGCACAATTATTAGTTTCGAACAATATCGGATTTTCACGGTTCCAAATTATCTTATTTTGCCTGTATTTCCTTTCCGGAAAAACGTAGAACGAAGTAAAAGTAGTAGAGAATTCCAATCAGGTGATGCACAACACGGCACAACCATTAATTTCGAACAATCTCGGATTTTCATGATTCCAAATTATCTTATTTTGCCTGTATTCTCTTTCCGAAAAAACGTAGAACGAAGTAAAAGTAGTAGAGAATGCCAATCAGGTGATGCACAACACGGCACAACCATTAATTTCGAACAATCTCGGATTTTCATGGTTCCAAATTATCTCGTTCTACCTGTATTTCCTTTCCGGAAAAACGCAGAACGAAGTAAAAGTAGTAGAGAATGCCAATCCGGTGATGCACAACACGGCACAACCATTAATTTCGAACAATCTCAGATTTTCATGGTTCCAAATTATCTCATTTTGCCTGTATTCCCTTTCCGGAAAAACGTTGAACGAAGTAAAAGTAGTAGAGAATGCCAATCAGGTGATGCACAACACGGCACAACCATTAATTACGAACAATCTCGGATTTTCATGGTTCCAAATTATCTTATTTTGCCTGTATTTCCTTTTTGGGAGAACGTAAAACGAAGTGAAAATAACAGAGAATGCTCTTCAGGTGATGCACAACACGGCACTACTATTAATTTCGAACAATCTCGGATTTTCATGGTTCCAAATCATCTCATTTCACCTGTATTTCTTTTTTGGAAGAACGTAAAACGTAGTGAAAGTGACAGAGAATGCTCTTCAGGTGATGCACAACACGGCACAACTATTAGTTTCGAACAATCTCGGATTTTCATGGTTCCAAATTATCTTATTTTGCCTGTATTTCCTTTTTGGAAGAACGTAAAACGAAGTGAAAGTGACAGAGAATGCTCCTCAGGTGATGCACAACACGGCACAACTATTAGTTTCGAACAATCTCGGATTTTCATGGTTCCAAATTATCTTATTTTGCCGGTATTTCCTTTTTGGAAGAACGTAAAACGAAGTGAAAGTGACAGAGAATGCTCTTCAGGTGATGCACAACACGGCACAACTATTAGTTTCGGACAATCTCGGATTTTCATGGTTCCAAATTATCTTATTTTGCCTGTATTCTCTTTCCGAAAAAACGTAGAACGAAGTAAAAGTAGTAGAGAATGCCAATCAGGTGATGCACAACACGGCACAACCATTAATTTCGAACAATCTCGGATTTTCATGGTTCCAAATTATCTCGTTTTACCTGTATTTCCTTTCCGGAAAAACGCAGAACGAAGTAAAAGTAGTAGAGAACGCCAATCAGCTGATGCACAACACGGCACAACTATCAGTTTCGAACAATCTCGGATTTTCATGGTTCCAAATTATCTCATTTTACCTGTATTTCCTTTCCGGAAAAACGTAGAACGAAGTAAAAGTAGTAGAGAATGCCAATCAGGTGATGCACAACACGGCACAACCATTAGTTTCGAACAATCTCGGATTTTCATGGTTCGAAATTATCTCATTTCACCTGTATTTCCTTTTTGGAAGAACGTAAAACGTAGTGAAAGTGACGAAGAATGCTCTTCAGGTGATGCACAACACGGCACAACTATTAGTTTCGAACAATCTCGGATTTCCACGTTTCCAAATTATCTTATTTTGCCTGTATTCCCTTCCCGGAAAAACGTAGAACGAAGTAAAAGTAGTAGAGAATGCCAATCAGGTGATGCACAACACGGCACAACCATTAATTTCGAACAATCTCGGATTTTCATGGTTCCAAATTATCTTATTTTGCCTGTATTTTCTTTCCGGAAAAACGTAGAACGGAGTAAAAGTAGTAGAGAATGCCGATCAGGTCATGCACAACACGGCACAACCATTAATTTCGAACAATCTCGGATTTTCATGGTTCTAAATTATCTCATTCTTCCTGTATTTGCTTTCCGGAAAAACGTAGAACGAAGTAAAAGTAGTAGAGAATGCCAATCAGGTGATGCACAACACGGCACAACCATTAATTTCGAACAATCTTGGATTTTCATGGTTCCAAATTATCTCATTTCACCTGTATTTCCTTTTTGGAAGAACGTAAAACGTCGTGAAAGTGACAGAGAATGCTCTTCGGGTGATGCACAACACGGCACAATTATTAGTTTCGAACAATATCGGATTTTCACGGTTCCAAATTATCTTATTTTGCCTGTATTTCCTTTCCGGAAAAACGTAGAACGAAGTAAAAGTAGTAGAGAATTCCAATCAGGTGATGCACAACACGGCACAACCATTAATTTCGAACAATCTCGGATTTTCATGATTCCAAATTATCTTATTTTGCCTGTATTCTCTTTCCGAAAAAACGTAGAACGAAGTAAAAGTAGTAGAGAATGCCAATCAGGTGATGCACAACACGGCACAACCATTAATTTCGAACAATCTCGGATTTTCATGGTTCCAAATTATCTCGTTCTACCTGTATTTCCTTTCCGGAAAAACGCAGAACGAAGTAAAAGTAGTAGAGAATGCCAATCCGGTGATGCACAACACGGCACAACCATTAATTTCGAACAATCTCAGATTTTCATGGTTCCAAATTATCTCATTTTGCCTGTATTCCCTTTCCGGAAAAACGTTGAACGAAGTAAAAGTAGTAGAGAATGCCAATCAGGTGATGCACAACACGGCACAACCATTAATTACGAACAATCTCGGATTTTCATGGTTCCAAATTATCTTATTTTGCCTGTATTTCCTTTTTGGGAGAACGTAAAACGAAGTGAAAATAACAGAGAATGCTCTTCAGGTGATGCACAACACGGCACTACTATTAATTTCGAACAATCTCGGATTTTCATGGTTCCAAATCATCTCATTTCACCTGTATTTCTTTTTTGGAAGAACGTAAAACGTAGTGAAAGTGACAGAGAATGCTCTTCAGGTGATGCACAACACGGCACAACTATTAGTTTCGAACAATCTCGGATTTTCATGGTTCCAAATTATCTTATTTTGCCTGTATTTCCTTTTTGGAAGAACGTAAAACGAAGTGAAAGTGACAGAGAATGCTCCTCAGGTGATGCACAACACGGCACAACTATTAGTTTCGAACAATCTCGGATTTTCATGGTTCCAAATTATCTTATTTTGCCGGTATTTCCTTTTTGGAAGAACGTAAAACGAAGTGAAAGTGACAGAGAATGCTCTTCAGGTGATGCACAACACGGCACAACTATTAGTTTCGGACAATCTCGGATTTTCATGGTTCCAAATTATCTTATTTTGCCTGTATTCTCTTTCCGAAAAAACGTAGAACGAAGTAAAAGTAGTAGAGAATGCCAATCAGGTGATGCACAACACGGCACAACCATTAATTTCGAACAATCTCGGATTTTCATGGTTCCAAATTATCTCGTTTTACCTGTATTTCCTTTCCGGAAAAACGCAGAACGAAGTAAAAGTAGTAGAGAACGCCAATCAGCTGATGCACAACACGGCACAACTATCAGTTTCGAACAATCTCGGATTTTCATGGTTCCAAATTATCTCATTTTACCTGTATTTCCTTTCCGGAAAAACGTAGAACGAAGTAAAAGTAGTAGAGAATGCCAATCAGGTGATGCACAACACGGCACAACCATTAGTTTCGAACAATCTCGGATTTTCATGGTTCGAAATTATCTCATTTCACCTGTATTTCCTTTTTGGAAGAACGTAAAACGTAGTGAAAGTGACGAAGAATGCTCTTCAGGTGATGCACAACACGGCACAACTATTAGTTTCGAACAATCTCGGATTTCCACGTTTCCAAATTATCTTATTTTGCCTGTATTCCCTTCCCGGAAAAACGTAGAACGAAGTAAAAGTAGTAGAGAATGCCAATCAGGTGATGCACAACACGGCACAACCATTAATTTCGAACAATCTCGGATTTTCATGGTTCCAAATTATCTTATTTTGCCTGTATTTTCTTTCCGGAAAAACGTAGAACGGAGTAAAAGTAGTAGAGAATGCCGATCAGGTCATGCACAACACGGCACAACCATTAATTTCGAACAATCTCGGATTTTCATGGTTCTAAATTATCTCATTCTTCCTGTATTTGCTTTCCGGAAAAACGTAGAACGAAGTAAAAGTGGTAGAGAATGCCAATCAGGTGATGCACAACACGGCACAACCATTAATTTCGAACAATCTTGGATTTTCATGGTTCCAAATTATCTTATTTTGCCTGTATTTTCTTTCCGGAAAAACGTAGAACGGAGTAAAAGTAGTAGAGAATGCCGATCAGGTCATGCACAACACGGCACAACCATTAATTTCGAACAATCTCGGATTTTCATGGTTCCAAATTATCTCGTTTTACCTGTATTTCCTTTCCGGAAAAACGCAGAACGAAGTAAAAGTAGTAGAGAATGCCAATCAGGTGATGCACAACACGGCACAACCATTAGTTTCGAACAATCTCGGATTTTCATGGTTCGAAATTATCTCATTTCACCTGTATTTCCTTTTTGGAAGAACGTAAAACGTAGTGAAAGTGACGAAGAATGCTCTTCAGGTGATGCACAACACGGCACAACTATTAGTTTCGAACAATCTCGGATTTCCACGTTTCCAAATTATCTTATTTTGCCTGTATTCCCTTCCCGGAAAAACGTAGAACGAAGTAAAAGTAGTAGAGAATGCCAATCAGGTGATGCACAACACGGCACAACCATTAATTTCGAACAATCTCGGATTTTCATGGTTCCAAATTATCTTATTTTGCCTGTATTTTCTTTCCGGAAAAACGTAGAACGGAGTAAAAGTAGTAGAGAATGCCGATCAGGTCATGCACAACACGGCACAACCATTAATTTCGAACAATCTCGGATTTTCATGGTTCTAAATTATCTCATTCTTCCTGTATTTGCTTTCCGGAAAAACGTAGAACGAAGTAAAAGTAGTAGAGAATGCCAATCAGGTGATGCACAACACGGCACAACCATTAATTTCGAACAATCTTGGATTTTCATGGTTCCAAATTATCTCATTTCACCTGTATTTCCTTTTTGGAAGAACGTAAAACGTCGTGAAAGTGACAGAGAATGCTCTTCGGGTGATGCACAACACGGCACAACCATTAATTTCGAACAATCTCGGATTTTCATGGTTCCAAATTATCTCGTTTTACCTGTATTTCCTTTCCGGAAAAACGCAGAACGAAGTAAAAGTAGTAGAGAATGCCAATCCGGTGATGCACAACACGGCACAACCATTAATTTCGAACAATCTCAGATTTTCATAGTTCCAAATTATCTCATTTTACCTGTATTTCCTTTCCGGAAAAACGTAGAACGAAGTAAAAGTAGTAGAGAATGCCAATCAGGTGATGCACAACACGGCACAACCATTAGTTTCGAACAATCTCGGATTTTCATGGTTCGAAATTATCTCATTTCACCTGTATTTCCTTTTTGGAAGAACGTAAAACGTAGTGAAAGTGACGAAGAATGCTCTTCAGGTGATGCACAACACGGCACAACTATTAGTTTCGAACAATCTCGGATTTCCACGTTTCCAAATTATCTTATTTTGCCTGTATTCCCTTCCCGGAAAAACGTAGAACGAAGTAAAAGTAGTAGAGAATGCCAATCAGGTGATGCACAACACGGCACAACCATTAATTTCGAACAATCTCGGATTTTCATGGTTCTAAATTATCTCATTCTTCCTGTATTTGCTTTCCGGAAAAACGTAGAACGAAGTAAAAGTAGTAGAGAATGCCAATCAGGTGATGCACAACACGGCACAACCATTAATTTCGAACAATCTTGGATTTTCATGGTTCCAAATTATCTCATTTCACCTGTATTTCCTTTTTGGAAGAACGTAAAACGTCGTGAAAGTGACAGAGAATGCTCTTCGGGTGATGCACAACACGGCACAATTATTAGTTTCGAACAATATCGGATTTTCACGGTTCCAAATTATCTTATTTTGCCTGTATTTCCTTTCCGGAAAAACGTAGAACGAAGTAAAAGTAGTAGAGAATTCCAATCAGGTGATGCACAACACGGCACAACCATTAATTTCGAACAATCTCGGATTTTCATGATTCCAAATTATCTTATTTTGCCTGTATTCTCTTTCCGAAAAAACGTAGAACGAAGTAAAAGTAGTAGAGAATGCCAATCAGGTGATGCACAACACGGCACAACCATTAATTTCGAACAATCTCGGATTTTCATAGTTCCAAATTATCTCGTTCTACCTGTATTTCCTTTCCGGAAAAACGCAGAACGAAGTAAAAGTAGTAGAGAATGCCAATCCGGTGATGCACAACACGGCACAACCATTAATTTCGAACAATCTCAGATTTTCATGGTTCCAAATTATCTCATTTTACCTGTATTTCCTTTTCGGAAAAACGTAGAACGAAGTAAAAGTAGTAGAGAATGCCAATCAGGTGATGCACAACACGGCACAACCATTAGTTTCGAACAATCTCGGATTTCCATGGTTCGAAATTATCTCATTTCACCTGTATTTCCTTTTTGGAAGAACGTAAAACGTAGTGAAAGTGACGAAGAATGCTCTTCAGGTGATGCACAACACGGCACAACTATTAGTTTCGAACAATCTCGGATTTTCACGTTTCCAAATTATCTTATTTTGCCTGTATTCCCTTCCCGGAAAAACGTAGAACGAAGTAAAAGTAGTAGAGAATGCCAATCAGGTGATGCACAACACGGCACAACCATTAATTTCGAACAATCTCGGATTTTCATGGTTCCAAATTATCTTATTTTGCCTGTATTTTCTCTCCGGAAAAACGTAGAACGGAGTAAAAGTAGTAGAGAATGCCGATCAGGTCATGCACAACACGGCACAACCATTAATTTCGAACAATCTCGGATTTTCATGGTTCTAAATTATCTCATTCTTCCTGTATTTGCTTTCCGGAAAAACGTAGAACGAAGTAAAAGTAGTAGAGAATGCCAATCAGGTGATGCACAACACGGCACAACCATTAATTTCGAACAATCTTGGATTTTCATGGTTCCAAATTATCTCATTTCACCTGTATTTCCTTTTTGGAAGAACGTAAAACGTCGTGAAAGTGACAGAGAATGCTCTTCGGGTGATGCACAACACGGCACAATTATTAGTTTCGAACAATATCGGATTTTCACGGTTCCAAATTATCTTATTTTGCCTGTATTTCCTTTCCGGAAAAACGTAGAACGAAGTAAAAGTAGTAGAGAATTCCAATCAGGTGATGCACAACACGGCACAACTATTAATCTCGAACAATCTCGGATTTTCATGGTTCCAAATTATCTTATTTTGCCTGTATTCTCTTTCCGAAAAAACGTAGAACGAAGTAAAAGTAGTAGAGAATGCCAATCAGGTGATGCACAACACGGCACAACCATTAATTACGAACAATCTCGGATTTTCATGGTTCCAAATTATCTTATTTTGCCTGTATTTCCTTCCCGGAAAAACGTAGAACGAAGTGAAAGAAGTAGAGAATGCCAATCAGGTGATGCACAACACGGCACAACTATTAGTTTCGAACAATCTCGGATTTTCGTGGTTCCAAATTATCTTATTTTGCCTGTACTTCCTTTCCGGAAAAACGTAGAACGAAGTAAAAGTAGTAGAGAATGCCAATCAGGTGATGCACAACACGGCACAACTATTAATCTCGAACAATCTCGGATTTTCATGGTTCTAAATTATCTCATTTTACCTGTATTTCCTCTCCGGAAAAACGTAGAACGAAGTAAAAGTAGTAGAGAATGCCAATCAGGTGATGCACAACACGGCACAACCATTAATTTCGAACAATCTCGGATTTTCATGGTTCCAAATTATCTCATTTCACCTGTATTTCCTTTTTGGAAGAACATAAAACGTAGTGAAAGTGACAGAGAATGCTCTTCAGGTGATGCACAACACGGCACAACTATTAGTTTCGAACAATCTCGGATTTTCATGGTTCCAAATTATCCTATTTTGCCTGCATTTCCTTTCCGGAAAAACGTAGAACGAAGTAAAAGTGGTAGAGAATGCCAATCAGGTGATGCACAACACGGCACAACCATTAATTTCGAACAATCTCGGATTTTCATGGTTCCAAATTATCTCATTTTACCTGTATTTCCTTTCCGGAAAAACGTAGAACGAAGTAAAAGTAGTAGAGAATGCCAATCAGGTGATGCACAACACGGCACAACCATTAATTTCGAACAATCTCGGATTTTCATGGTTCCAAATTATCTTAATTTGCCTGTATTTCCTTTTTGGAAGAACGTAAAACGAAGTGAAAGTGACAGAGAATGCTTTTCAGGTGATGCACAACACGGCACAACTATTAGTTCCGGACAATCTCGGATTTTCATGGTTCCAAATTATCTTATTTTGCCTGTATTTCCTTTCCGGAAAAACGTAGAACGAAGTAAAAGTAGTAGAGAATGCCAATCAGCTGATGCACAACACGGCACAACTATCAGTTTCGAACAATCTCGGATTTTCATGGTTCCAAATTATCTTATTTTGCCTGTATTCCCTTTCCGGAAAAACGTTGAACGAAGTAAAAGTAGTAAAGAATGCCAATCAGGTGATGCACAACACGGCACAACTATTAGTTTCGAACAATCTCGGATTTTCATGGTTCCAAATTATCTTATTTTGCCTGTATTCTCTTTCCGAAAAAACGTAGAACAAAGGAAAAGAAGTAGAGATACCAATCAGGTGATGCACAACACGGCACAACCATTAATTTCGAACAATCTCGGATTTTCATGGTTCCAAATTATCTCGTTTCACCTGTATTTCCTTTCCGGCAAAACGCAGAACGAAGTAAAAGTAGTAGAGAATGCCAATCAGGTGATGCACAACACGGCACAACCTTTAATTTCGAACAATCTCAGATTTTCATGGTTCCAAATTATCTCATTTTACCTGTATTTCCTTTCCGGAAAAACGTAGAACGAAGTAAAAGTAGTAGAGAATGCCAATCAGGTGATGCACAACACGGCACAACCATTAGTTTCGAACAATCTCGGATTTTCATGGTTCGAAATTATCTCATTTCACCTGTATTTCCTTTTTGGAAGTACGTAAAACGTCGTGAAAGTGACAGAGAATGCTCTTCGGGTGATGCACAACACGGCACAATTATTAGTTTCGAACAATATCGGATTTTCACGGTTCCAAATTATCTTATTTTGCCTGTATTTCCTTTCCGGAAAAACGTAGAACGAAGTAAAAGTAGTAGAGAATTCCAATCAGGTGATGCACAACACGGCACAACTATTAATCTCGAACAATCTCGGATTTTCATGGTTCCAAATTATCTTATTTTGCCTGTATTCTCTTTCCGAAAAAACGTAGAACGAAGTAAAAGAAGTAGAGAATGCCAATCAGGTGATGCACAACACGGCACAACTATTAGTTTCGAACAATCTCGGATTTTCGTGGTTCCAAATTATCTTAATTTGCCTGTACTTTCTTTTCGGAAAAACGTAGAACGAAGTAAAAGTAGTAGAGAATGCCAATCAGGTGATGCACAACACGGCACAACTATTAATCTCGAACAATCTCGGATTTTCATGGTTCTGAATTATCTCATTTTACCTGTATTTCCTCTCCGGAAAAACGTAGAACGAAGTAAAAGTAGTAGAGAATGCCAATCAGGTGATGCACAACACGGCACAACCATTAATTTCGAACAATCTCGGATTTTCATGGTTCCAAATTATCTCATTTCACCTGCATTTCCTTTTTGGAAGAACATAAAACGTAGTGAAAGTGACAGAGAATGCTCTTCAGGTGATGCACAACACGGCACAACTATTAGTTTCGAACAATCTCGGATTTTCATGGTTCCAAATTATCCTATTTTGCCTGCATTTCCTTTCCGGAAAAACGTAGAACGAAGTAAAAGTGGTAGAGAATGCCAATCAGGTGATGCACAACACGGCACAACCATTAATTTCGAACAATCTCGGATTTTCATGGTTCCAAATTATCTCATTTTACCTGTATTTCCTTTCCGGAAAAACGTAGAACGAAGTAAAAGTAGTAGAGAATGCCAATCAGGTGATGCACAACACGGCACAACCATTAATTTCGAACAATCTCGGATTTTCATGGTTCCAAATTATCTTATTTTGCCTGTATTTCCTTTTTGGAAGAACGTAAAACGAAGTGAAAGTGACAGAGAATGCTCTTCAGGTGATGCACAACACGGCACAACTATTAGTTTCGGACAATCTCGGATTTTCATGGTTCCAAATTATTTTATTTTGCCTGTATTTCCTTTCCGGAAAAACGTAGAACGAAGTAAAAGTAGTAGAGAATGCCAATCAGCTGATGCACAACACGGCACAACTATCAGTTTCGAACAATCTCGGACTTTCATGGTTCCAAATTATCTTATTTTGCCTGTATTCCCTTTCCGGAAAAACGTTGAACGAAGTAAAAGTAGTAGAGAATGCCAATCAGGTGATGCACAACACGGCACAACCATTAATTTCGAACAATCTCAGATTTTCATGGTTCCAAATTATCTCATTTTACCTGTATTTCCTTTCCGGAAAAACGTAGAACGAAGTAAAAGTAGTAGAGAATGCCAATCAGGTGATGCACAACACGGCACAACCATTAGTTTCGAACAATCTCGGATTTTCATGGTTCGAAATTATCTCATTTCACCTGTATTTCCTTTTTGGAAGTACGTAAAACGTCGTGAAAGTGACAGAGAATGCTCTTCGGGTGATGCACAACACGGCACAATTATTAGTTTCGAACAATATCGGATTTTCACGGTTCCAAATTATCTTATTTTGCCTGTATTTCCTTTCCGGAAAAACGTAGAACGAAGTAAAAGTAGTAGAGAATTCCAATCAGGTGATGCACAACACGGCACAACTATTAATCTCGAACAATCTCGGATTTTCATGGTTCTAAATTATCTTATTTTGCCTGTATTCTCTTTCCGAAAAAACGTAGAACGAAGTAAAAGAAGTAGAGAATGCCAATCAGGTGATGCACAACACGGCACAACTATTAGTTTCGAACAATCTCGGATTTTCGTGGTTCCAAATTATCTTAATTTGCCTGTACTTTCTTTTCGGAAAAACGTAGAACGAAGTAAAAGTAGTAGAGAATGCCAATCAGGTGATGCACAACACGGCACAACTATTAATCTCGAACAATCTCGGATTTTCATGGTTCTGAATTATCTCATTTTACCTGTATTTCCTCTCCGGAAAAACGTAGAACGAAGTAAAAGTAGTAGAGAATGCCAATCAGGTGATGCACAACACGGCACAACCATTAATTTCGAACAATCTCGGATTTTCATGGTTCCAAATTATCTCATTTCACCTGCATTTCCTTTTTGGAAGAACATAAAACGTAGTGAAAGTGACAGAGAATGCTCTTCAGGTGATGCACAACACGGCACAACTATTAGTTTCGAACAATCTCGGATTTTCATGGTTCCAAATTATCCTATTTTGCCTGCATTTCCTTTCCGGAAAAACGTAGAACGAAGTAAAAGTGGTAGAGAATGCCAATCAGGTGATGCACAACACGGCACAACCATTAATTTCGAACAATCTCGGATTTTCATGGTTCCAAATTATCTCATTTTACCTGTATTTCCTTTCCGGAAAAACGTAGAACGAAGTAAAAGTAGTAGAGAATGCCAATCAGGTGATGCACAACACGGCACAACCATTAATTTCGAACAATCTCGGATTTTCATGGTTCCAAATTATCTTAATTTGCCTGTATTTCCTTTTTGGAAGAACGTAAAACGAAGTGAAAGTGACAGAGAATGCTCTTCAGGTGATGCACAACACGGCACAACTATTAGTTCCGGACAATCTCGGATTTTCATGGTTCCAAATTATCTTATTTTGCCTGTATTTCCTTTCCGGAAAAACGTAGAACGAAGTAAAAGTAGTAGAGAATGCCAATCAGCTGATGCACAACACGGCACAACTATCAGTTTCGAACAATCTCGGATTTTCATGGTTCCAAATTATCTTATTTTGCCTGTATTCCCTTTTCGGAAAAACGTTGAACGAAGTAAAAGTAGTAAAGAATGCCAATCAGGTGATGCACAACACGGCACAACTATTAGTTTCGAACAATCTCGGATTTTCATGGTTCCAAATTATCTTATTTTGCCTGTATTCTCTTTCCGAAAAAACGTAGAACAAAGTAAAAGAAGTAGAGATACCAATCAGGTGATGCACAACACGGCACAACCATTAATTTCGAACAATCTCGGATTTTCATGGTTCCAAATTATCTCGTTTCACCTGTATTTCCTTTCCGGAAAAACGCAGAACGAAGTAAAAGTAGTAGAGAATGCCAATCAGGTGATGCACAACACGGCACAACCATTAATTTCGAACAATCTCAGATTTTCATGGTTCCAAATTATCTCATTTTACCTGTATTTCCTTTCCGGAAAAACGTAGAACGAAGTAAAAGTAGTAGAGAATGCCAATCAGGTGATGCACAACACGGCACAACCATTAGTTTCGAACAATCTCGGATTTTCATGGTTCGAAATTATCTCATTTCACCTGTATTTCCTTTTTGGAAAAACGTAAAACGTAGTGAAAGTGACAGAGAATGCTCTTCAGGTGATGCACAACACGGCACAACTATTAGTTTCGAACAATCTCGGATTTTCACGTTTCCAAATTATCTTATTTTGCCTGTATTCCCTTTCCGGAAAAACGTAGAACGAAGTAAAAGTAGTAGAGAATGCCAATCAGGTGATGCACAACACGGCACAACCATTAATTTCGAACAATCTCGGATTTTCATGGTTCCAAATTATCTCATTTTACCTGTATTTCTTTTCCGAAAAGACGTAGAACGAAGTAAAAGTAGTAGAAAATGCCAATCAGGTGATGCACAACACGGCACAACCATTAATTTCGAACAATCTCGGATTTTCATGGTTCCAAATTATCTTATTTTGCCTGTATTTCCTTTTTGGAAGAACGTAAAACGAAGTGAAAGTGACAGAGAATGCTCTTCAGGTGATGCACAACACGGCACAACTATTAGTTTCGGACAATCTCGGATTTTCATGGTTCCAAATTATTTTATTTTGCCTGTATTTCCTTTCCGGAAAAACGTAGAACGAAGTAAAAGTAGTAGAGAATGCCAATCAGCTGATGCACAACACGGCACAACTATCAGTTTCGAACAATCTCGGATTTTCATGGTTCCAAATTATCTTATTTTGCCTGTATTCCCTTTCCGGAAAAACGTTGAACGAAGTAAAAGTAGTAGAGAATGCCAATCAGGTGATGCACAACACGGCACAACCATTAATTACGAACAATCTCGGATTTTCATGGTTCCAAATTATCTTATTTTGCCTGTATTTCCTTCCCGGAAAAACGTAGAACGAAGTAAAAGAAGTAGAGAATGCCAATCAGGTGATGCACAACACGGCACAACTATTAGTTTCCAACAATCTCGGATTTTCATGGTTCCAAATCATCTCATTTCACCTGTATTTCTTTTTTGGAAGAACGTAAAACGTAGTGAAAGTGACAGAGAATGCTCTTCAGGTGATGCACAACACGGCACAACTATTAGTTTCGAACAATCTCGGATTTTCATGGTTCCAAATTATCTTATTTTGCCTGTATTTCCTTTTTGGAAGAACGTAAAACGAAGTGAAAGTGACAGAGAATGCTCTTCAGGTGATGCACAACACGGCACAACTATTAGTTTCGAACAATCTCGGATTTTCATGGTTCCAAATTATCTTATTTTGCCGGTATTTCCTTTTTGTAAGAACGTAAAACGAAGTGAAAGTGACAGAGAATGCTCTTCAGGTGATGCACAACACGGCACAACTATTAGTTTCGGACAATCTCGGATTTTCATGGTTCCAAATTATCTTATTTTGCCTGTATTTCCTTCCCGGAAAAACGTAGAACGAAGTAAAAGAAGTAGAGAATGCCAATCAGGTGATGCACAACACGGCACAACTATTAGTTCCGAACAATCTCGGATTTTCATGGTTCCAAATTATCTTATTTTGCCTGTATTTTCTTTCCGGAAAAACGTAGAACGGAGTAAAAGTAGTAGAGAATGCCAATCAGGTGATGCACAACACGGCACAACCATTAATTTCGAACAATCTCGGATTTTCATGGTTCTAAATTATCTCGTTTTACCTGTATTTCCTTTCCGGAAAAACGCAGAACGAAGTAAAAGTAGTAGAGAATGCCAATCAGGTGATGCACAACACGGCACAACCATTAATTTCGAACAATCTCAGATTTTCATGGTTCCAAATTATCTCATTTTACCTGTATTTCCTTTCCGGAAAAACGTAGAACGAAGTAAAAGTAGTAGAGAATGCCAATCAGGTGATGCACAACACGGCACAACCATTAGTTTCGAACAATCTCGGATTTTCATGGTTCCAAATTATCTTATTTTGCCTGTATTTCCTTTCCGGAAAAACGTAGAACGAAGAAAAAGTAGTAGAGAATGCCAATCAGGTGATGCACAACACGGCACAACTAATAATTTCGAACAATCTCGGATTTTCATGGTTCTAAATTATCTCCTTTTACCTGTATTTCCTCTCCGGAAAAACGGAGAACGAAGTAAAAGTAGTAGAGAATGCCAATCAGGTGATGCGCAACACGGCACAACCATTAATTTCGAACAATCTCGGTTTTTCACGGTTCCAAATTATCTTATTTTGCCTGTATTTCCTTTTCGGAAGAACGTAGAACGAAGTAAAAGTAGTAGAGAATGCCAATCAGGTGATGCGCAACACGGCACAACCATTAATTTCGAACAATCTCGGATTTTCATGGTTCCAAATTATCTCATTTCACCTGTATTCCTTTTTGGAAGAACGTAAAACGTAGTGAAAGTGACAGAGAATGCTCTTCAGGTGATGCACAACACGGCACAACTATTAGTTTCCAACAATCTCGGATTTTCATGGTTCCAAATTATCTTATTTTGCCTGTATTTCCTTTTTGGGAGAACGTAAAACGAAGTGAAAATAACAGAGAATGCTCTTCAGGTGATGCACAACACGGCACTACTATTAATTTCGAACAATCTCGGATTTTCATGGTTCCAAATCATCTCATTTCACCTGTATTGCTTTTTTAGAAGAACGTAAAACGTAGTGAAAGTGACAGAGAATGCTCTTCAGGTGATGCACAACACGGCACAACTATTAGTTTCGAACAATCTCGGATTTTCATGGTTCCAAATTATCTTATTTTGCCTGTATTTCCTTTTTGGAAGAACGTAAAACGAAGTGAAAGTGACAGAGAATGCTCTTCAGGTGATGCACAACACGGCACAACTATTAGTTTCCAACAATCTCGGATTTTCATGGTTCCAAATTATCTTATTTTGCCTGTATTTCCTTTTTGGGAGAACGTAAAACGAAGTGAAAATAACAGAGAATGCTCTTCAGGTGATGCACAACACGGCACTACTATTAATTTCGAACGATCTCGGATTTTCATGGTTCCAAATCATCTCATTTCACCTGTATTTCTTTTTTGGAAGAACGTAAAACGTAGTGAAAGTGACAGAGAATGCTCTTCAGGTGATGCACAACACGGCACAACTATTAGTTTCGAACAATCTCGGATTTTCATGGTTCCAAATTATCTTATTTTGCCTGTATTTCCTTTTTGGAAAAACGTAAAACGAAGTGAAAGTGACAGAGAATGCTCTTCAGGTGATGCACAACACGGCACAACTATTAGTTTCGAACAATCTCGGATTTTCATGGTTCCAAATTATCTTATTTTGCCGGTATTTCCTTTTTGGAAGAACGTAAAACGAAGTGAAAGTGACAGAGAATGCTCTTCAGGTGATGCACAACACGGCACAACTATGAGTTTCGGACAATCTCGGATTTTCATAGTTCCAAATTATCTTATTTTGCCTGTATTTCCTTCCCGGAAAAACGTAGAACGAAGTAAAAGAAGTAGAGAATGCCAATCAGGTGATGCACAACACGGCACAACTATTAGTTCCGAACAATCTCGGATTTTCATGGTTCCAAATTATCTTATTTTGCCTGTATTTTCTTTCCGGAAAAACGTAGAACGGAGTAAAAGTAGTAGAGAATGCCAATCAGGTGATGCACAACACGGCACAACCATTAATTTCGAACAATCTCGGATTTTCATGGTTCTAAATTATCTCATTCTTCCTGTATTTCCTTTCCGGAAAAACGTAGAACGAAGTAAAAGTAGTAGAGAATGCCAATCAGGTGATGCACAACACGGCACAACCATCAATTTCGAACAATCTCGGATTCTCATGGTTCCAAATTATCTCATTTCACCTGTATTTCCTTTTTGGAAGAACGTAAAACGTCGTGAAAGTGACAGAGAATGCTCTTCGGGTGATGCACAACACGGCACAATTATTAGTTTCGAACAATATCGGATTTTCACGGTTCCAAATTATCTTATTTTGCCTGTATTTCCTTTCCGGGAAAACGTAGAACGAAGTAACAGTAGTAGAGAATTCCAATCAGGTGATGCACAACACGGCACAACCATTAATTTCGAACAATCTCGGATTTTCATGGTTCCAAATTATCGTATTTTGCCTGTATTCTCTTTCCGAAAAAACGTAGAACGAAGTAAAAGTAGTAGAGAATGCCAATCAGGTGATGCACAACACGGCACAACTATTAATTTCGAACAATCTCGGATTTTCATGGTTCCAAATTATCTCGTTCTACCTGTATTTCCTTTCCGGAAAAACGCAGAACGAAGTAAAAGTAGTAGAGAATGCCAATCAGGTGATGCACAACACGGCACAACCATTAATTTCGAACAATCTCAGATTTTCATGGTTCCAAATTATCTCATTTTACCTGTATTTCCATTCCGAAAAAACGTAGAACGAAGTGAAAGTAGTAGAGGATGCCAATCAGGTGATGCACAACACGGCACAACCATTAGTTTCGAACAATCTCGGATTTTCATGGTTCGAAATTATCTCATTTCACCTGTATTTCCTTTTTGGAAGAACGTAAAACGTAGTGAAAGTGACAAAGAATGCTCTTCAGGTGATGCACAACACGGCACAACTATTAGTTTCGAACAATCTCGGATTTTCACGTTTCCAAATTATCTTATTTTGCCTGTATTCCCTTCCCGGAAAAACGTAGAACGAAGTAAAAGTAGTAGAGAATGCCAATCAGGTGATGCACAACACGGCACAACCATTAATTTCGAACAATCTCGGATTTTCATGGTTCCAAATTATCTCATTTTACCTGTATTTCTTTTCCGGAAAGACGTAGAACGAAGTAAAAGTAGTAGAGAATGCCAATCAGGTGATGCACAACACGGCACAACCATTAATTTCGAACAATCTCGGATTTTCATGGTTCCAAATTATCTTATTTTGCCTGTATTTCCTTTTTGGAAGAACGTAAAACGAAGTGAAAGTGACAGAGAATGCTCTTCAGGTGATGCACAACACGGCACAACTATTAGTTCCGGACAATCTTGGATTTTCATGGTTCCAAATTATCTTATTTTGCCTGTATTTCCTTTCCGGAAAAACGTAGAACGAAGTAAAAGTAGTAGAGAATAACAATCAGCTGATGCACAACACGGCACAACTATCAGTTTCGAACAATCTCGGATTTCCATGGTTCCAAATTATCTTATTTTGCCTGTATTCCCTTTCCGGAAAAACGTTGAACGAAGTAAAAGTAGTAGAGAATGCCAATCAGGTGATGCACAACATGGCACAACCATTAATTACGAACAATCTCGGATTTTCATGGTTCCAAATTATCTTATTTTGCCTGTATTTCCTTCCCGGAAAAACGTAGAACGAAGTAAAAGAGGTAGAGAATGCCAATCAGGTGATGCACAACACGGCACAACTATTAGTTTCGAACAATCTCGGATTTTCATGGTTCCAAATTATCTTATTTTGCCTGTATTTCCTTTCCGGAAAAACGTAGAACGAAGTAAAAGTAGTAGAGAATGCCAATCAGGTGATGCACAACACGGCACAACTATTAATCTCGAACAATCTCGGATTTTCATGGTTCCAAATTATCCTATTTTGCCTGCATTTCCTTTCCGGAAAAACGTAGAACGAAGTAAAAGTGGTAGAGAATGCCAATCAGGTGATGCACAACACGGCACAACCATTAATTTCGAACAATCTCGGATTTTCATGGTTTCAAATTATCTCATTTTACCTGTATTTCCTTTCCGGAAAAACGTAGAACGAAGTAAAAGTAGTAGAGAATGCCAATCAGGTGATGCACAACACGGCACAACCATTAATTTCGAACAATCTCGGATTTTCATGGTTCCAAATTATCTTATTTTGCCTGTATTTCCTTTTTGAAAGAACGTAAAACGAAGTGAAAGTGACAGAGAATGCTCTTCAGGTGATGCACAACACGGCACAACTATTAGTTCCGGACAATCTCGGATTTTCATGGTTCCAAATTATCTTATTTTGCCTGTATTTCCTTTCCGGAAAAACGTAGAACGAAGTAAAAGTAGTAGAGAATGCCAATCAGCTGATGCACAACACGGCACAACTATCAGTTTCGAACAATCTCGGATTTTCATGGTTCTAAATTATTTTATTTTGCCTGTATTCCCTTTCCGGAAAAACGTTGAACGAAGTAAAAGTAGTAGAGAATGCCAATCAGGTGATGCACAACACGGCACAACCATTAATTACGAACAATCTCAGATTTTCATGGTTCCAAATTATCTTATTTTGCCTGTATTTCCTTCCCGGAAAAACGTAGAACGAAGTAAAAGTAGTAGAGAATGCCAATCAGGTGATGCACAACACGGCACAACTATTAGTTTCCAACAATCTCGGATTTTCATGGTTACAAATTATCTTATTTTGCCTGTATTTCCTTTTTGGGAGAACGTAAAACGAAGTGAAAGTAACAGAGAATGCTCTTCAGGTGATGCACAACACGGCACTACTATTAATTTCGAACAATCTCGGATTTTCATGGTTCCAAATCATCTCATTTCACCTGTTTTTTTTTTTTTGGAAGAACGTAAAACGTAGTGAAAGTGACAGAGAATGCTCTTCAGGTGATGCACAACACGGCACAACTATTAGTTTCGAACAATCTCGGATTTTCATGGTTCCAAATTATCTTATTTTGCCTGTATTTCCTTTTTGGAAGAACGTAAAACGAAGTGAAAGTGACAGAGAATGCTCTTCAGGTGATGCACAACACGGCACAACTATTAGTTTCGAACAATCTCGGATTTTCATGGTTCCAAATTATCTTATTTTGCCGGTATTTCCTTTTTGGAAGAACGTAAAACGAAGTGAAAGTGACAGAGAATGCTCTTCAGGTGATGCACAACACGGCACAACTATTAGTTTCGGACAATCTCGGATTTTCATGGTTCCAAATTATCTTATTTTGCCTGTATTTCCTTCCCGGAAAAACGTAGAACGAAGTAAAAGAAGTAGAGAATGCCAATCAGGTGATGCACAACACGGCACAACTATTAGTTCCGAACAATCTCGGATTTTCATGGTTCCAAATTATCTTATTTTGCCTGTATTTTCTTTTCGGAAAAACGTAGAACGGAGTAAAAGTAGTAGAGAATGCCAATCAGGTGATGCACAACACGGCACAACCATTAATTTCGAACAATCTCGGATTTTCATGGTTCTAAATTATCTCATTCTTCCTGTATTTCCTTTCCGGAAAAACGTAGAACGAAGTAAAAGTAGTAGAGAATGCCAATCAGGTGATGCACAACACGGCACAACCATTAATTTCGAACAATCTCAGATTTTCATGGTTCCAAATTATCTCATTTTACCTGTATTTCCTTTCCGGAAAAACGTAGAACGAAGTAAAAGTAGTAGAGAATGCCAATCAGGTGATGCACAACACGGCACAACCATTAGTTTCGAACAATCTCGGATTTTCATGGTTCGAAATTATCTCATTTCACCTGTATTTCCTTTTTGGAAGAACGTGAAACGTGGTGAAAGTGACAGAGAATGCTCTTCAGGTGATGCACAACACGGCACAACTATTAGTTTCGAACAATCTCGGATTTTCACGTTTCCAAATTATCTTATTTTGCCTGTATTCCCTTTCCGGAAAAACGTAGAACGAAGTAAAAGTAGTAGAGAATGCCAATCAGGTGATGCACAACACGGCACAACCATTAATTTCGAACAATCTCGGATTTTCATGGTTCCAAATTATCTCATTTTACCTGTATTTCTTTTCCGGAAAGACGTAGAACGAAGTAAAAGTAGTAGAGAATGCCAATCAGGTGATGCACAACACGGCACAACCATTAATTTCGAACAATCTCGGATTTTCATGGTTCCAAATTATCTTATTTTGCCTGTATTTCCTTTTTGGAAGAACGTAAAACGAAGTGAAAGTGACAGAGAATGCTCTTCAGGTGATGCACAACACGGCACAACTATTAATTCCGGACAATCTCGGATTTTCATGGTTCCAAATTATCTTTTTTTGCCTGTATTTCCTTTCCGGAAAAACGTAGAACGAAGTAAAAGTAGTAGAGAATGCCAATCAGCTGATGCACAACACGGCACAACTATCAGTTTCGAACAATCTCGGATTTTCATGGTTCTAAATTATTTTATTTTGCCTGTATTCCCTTTCCGGAAAAACGTTGAACGAAGTAAAAGTAGTAGAGAATGCCAATCAGGTGATGCACAACACGGCACAACCATTAATTACGAACAATCTCAGATTTTCATGGTTCCAAATTATCTTATTTTGCCTGTATTTCCTTCCCGGAAAAACGTAGAACGAAGTAAAAGAAGTAGAGAATGCCAATCAGGTGATGCACAACACGGCACAACTATTAGTTTCCAACAATCTCGGATTTTCATGGTTACAAATTATCTTATTTTGCCTGTATTTCCTTTTTGGGAGAACGTAAAACGAAGTGAAAGTAACAGAGAATGCTCTTCAGGTGATGCACAACACGGCACTACTATTAATTTCGAACAATCTCGGATTTTCATGGTTCCAAATCATCTCATTTCACCTGTTTTTTTTTTTTTGGAAGAACGTAAAACGTAGTGAAAGTGACAGAGAATGCTCTTCAGGTGATGCACAACACGGCACAACTATTAGTTTCGAACAATCTCGGATTTTCATGGTTCCAAATTATCTTATTTTGCCTGTATTTCCTTTTTGGAAGAACGTAAAACGAAGTGAAAGTGACAGAGAATGCTCTTCAGGTGATGCACAACACGGCACAACTATTAGTTTCGAACAATCTCGGATTTTCATGGTTCCAAATTATCTTATTTTGCCGGTATTTCCTTTTTGGAAGAACGTAAAACGAAGTGAAAGTGACAGAGAATGCTCTTCAGGTGATGCACAACACGGCACAACTATTAGTTTCGGACAATCTCGGATTTTCATGGTTCCAAATTATCTTATTTTGCCTGTATTTCCTTCCCGGAAAAACGTAGAACGAAGTAAAAGAAGTAGAGAATGCCAATCAGGTGATGCACAACACGGCACAACTATTAGTTCCGAACAATCTCGGATTTTCATGGTTCCAAATTATCTTATTTTGCCTGTATTTTCTTTTCGGAAAAACGTGGAACGGAGTAAAAGTAGTAGAGAATGCCAATCAGGTGATGCACAACACGGCACAACCATTAATTTCGAACAATCTCGGATTTTCATGGTTCTAAATTATCTCATTCTTCCTGTATTTCCTTTCCGGAAAAACGTAGAACGAAGTAAAAGTAGTAGAGAATGCCAATCAGGTGATGCACAACACGGCACAACCATTAATTTCGAACAATCTCGGATTTTCATGGTTCCAAATTATCTCATTTCACCTGTATTTCCTTTTTGGAAGAACGTAAAACGTCGTGAAAGTGACAGAGAATGCTCTTCGGGTGATGCACAACACGGCACAATTATTAGTTTCGAACAATATCGGATTTTCACGGTTCCAAATTATCCTATTTTGCCTGTATTTCCTTTCCGGAAAAACGTAGAACGAAGTAAAAGTAGTGGAGAATTCCAATCAGGTGATGCACAACACGGCACAACCATTAATTTCGAACAATCTCGGATTTACATGGTTCCAAATTATCTTATTTTGCCTGTATTCTCTTTCCGAAAAAACGTAGAACAAAGTAAAAGTAGTAGAGAATGCCAATCAGGTGATGCACAACACGGCACAACCATTAATTTCGAACAATCTCGGATTTTCATGGTTCCAAATTATCTCGTTTTACCTGTATTTCCTTTCCGGAAAAACGCAGAACGAAGTAAAAGTAGTAGAGAATGCCAATCAGGTGATACACAACACGGCACAACCATTAATTTCGAACAATCTCAGATTTTCATGGTTCCAAATTATCTCATTTTACCTGTATTTCCTTTCCGGAAAAACGTAGAACGAAGTAAAAGTAGTAGAGAATGCCAATCAGGTGATGCACAACACGGCACAACCATTAGTTTCGAACAATCTCGGATTTTCATGGTTCGAAATTATCTCATTTCACCTGTATTTCCTTTTTGGAAGATCGTAAAACGTAGTGAAAGTGACAGAGAATGCTCTTCAGGTGATGCACAACACGGCACAACTATTAGTTTCGAACAATCTCGGATTTTCACGTTTCCAAATTATCTTATTTTGCCTGTATTCCCTTTCCGGAAAAACGTAGAACAAAGTAAAAGTAGTAGAGAATGCCAATCAGGTGATGCACAACACGGCACAACCATTAATTTCGAACAATCTCGGATTTTCATGGTTCCAAATTATCTTATTTTGCCTGTATTTCCTTTTTGGAAGAACGTAAAACGAAGTGAAAGTGACAGAGAATGCTCTTCAGGTGATGCACAACACGGCACAACTATTAATTCCGGACAATCTCGGATTTTCATGGTTCCAAATTATCTTTTTTTGCCTGTATTTCCTCTCCGGAAAAACGTAGAACGAAGTAAAAGTAGTAGAGAATGCCAATCAGCTGATGCACAACACGGCACAACTATCAGTTTCGAACAATCTCGGATTTTCATGGTTCCAAATTATTTTATTTTGCCTGTATTCCCTTTCCGGAAAAACGTTGAACGAAGTAAAAGTAGTAGAGAATGCCAATCAGGTGATGCACAACACGGCACAACCATTAATTACGAACAATCTCGGATTTTCATGGTTCCAAATTATCTTATTTTGCCTGTATTTCCTTCCCGGAAAAACGTAGAACGAAGTAAAAGAAGTAGAGAATGCCAATCAGGTGATGCACAACACGGCACAACTATTAGTTTCCAACAATCTCGGATTTTCATGGTTACAAATTATCTTATTTTGCCTGTATTTCCTTTTTGGGAGAACGTAAAACGAAGTGAAAGTAACAGAGAATGCTCTTCAGGTGATGCACAACACGGCACTACTATTAATTTCGAACAATCTCGGATTTTCATGGTTCCAAATCATTTCATTTCACCTGTTTTTTTTTTTTTGGAAGAACGTAAAACGTAGTGAAAGTGACAGAGAATGCTCTTCAGGTGATGCACAACACGGCACAACTATTAGTTTCCAACAATCTCGGATTTTCATGGTTCCAAATTATCTTATTTTGCCTGTTTTTCCTTTTTGGGAGAACGTAAAACGAAGTGAAAATAACAGAGAATGCTCTTCAGGTGATGCACAACACGGCACTACTATTAATTTCGAACAATCTCGGATTTTCATGGTTCCAAATCTTCTCATTTCACCTGTATTTCTTTTTTGGAAGAACGTAAAACGTAGTGAAAGTGACAGAGAATGCTCTTCAGGTGATGCAAAACACGGCACAACTATTAGTTTCGAACAATCTCGGATTTTCATGGTTCCAAATTATCTTATTTTGCCTGTATTTCCTTTTTGGAAGAACGTAAAACGAAGTGAAAGTGACAGAGAATGCTCTTCAGGTGATGCACAACACGGCACAACTATTAGTTTCGAACAATCTCGGATTTTCATGGTTCCAAATTATCTTATTTTGCCGGTATTTCCTTTTTGGAAGAACGTGAAACGAAGTGAAAGTGACAGAGAATGCTCTTCAGGTGATGCACAACACGGCACAACTATTAGTTTCGGACAATCTCGGATTTTCATGGTTCCAAATTATCTTATTTTGCCTGTATTTCCTTTTTGGAAGAACGTAAAACGAAGTGAAAGTGACAGAGAATGCTCTTCAGGTGATGCACAACACGGCACAACTATTAGTTCCGGACAATCTCGGATTTTCATGGTTCCAAATTATCTGATTTTACCTGTATTTCCTTTCCGGAAAAACGTAGAACGAAGTAAAAGTAGTAGAAAATGCCAATCAGGTGATGCACAACACGGCACAACCATTAATTTCGAACAATCTCAGATTTTCATGGTTCCAAATTATCTCATTTTACCTGTATTTCCTTTCCGGAAAAACGTAGAACGAAGTAAAAGTAGTAGAGAATGCCAATCAGGTGATGCACAACACGGCACAACCATTAGTTTCGAACAATCTCGGATTTTCATGGTTCGAAATTATCTCATTTCACCTGTATTTCCTTTTTGGAAGAACGTGAAACGTAGTGAAAGTGACAGAGAATGCTCTTCAGGTGATGCACAACACGGCACAACTATTAGTTTCGAACAATCTCGGATTTTCACGTTTCCAAATTATCTTATTTTGCCTGTATTCCCTTTCCGGAAAAACGTAGAACGAAGTAAAAGTAGTAGAGAATGCCAATCAGGTGATGCACAACACGGCACAACCATTAATTTCGAACAATCTCGGATTTTCATGGTTCCAAATTATCTCATTTTACCTGTATTTCTTTTCCGGAAAGACGTAGAACGAAGTAAAAGTAGTGGAGAATGCCAATCAGGTGATGCACAACACGGCACAACCATTAATTTCGAACAATCTCGGATTTTCATGGTTCCAAATTATCTTATTTTGCCTGTATTTTCTTTTTGGAAGAACGTAAAACGTAGTGAAAGTGACAAAGAATGCTCTTCAGGTGATGCACAACACGGCACAACTATTAGTTTCGAACAATCTCGGATTTTCACGTTTCCAAATTATCTTATTTTGCCTGTATTCCCTTCCCGGAAAAACGTAGAACGAAGTAAAAGTAGTAGAGAATGCCAATCAGGTGATGCACAACACGGCACAACCATTAATTTCGAACAATCTCGGATTTTCATGGTTCCAAATTATCTCATTTTACCTGTATTTCTTTTCCGGAAAGACGTAGAACGAAGTAAAAGTAGTAGAGAATGCCAATCAGGTGATGCACAACACGGCACAACCATTAATTCCGAACAATCTCGGATTTTCATGGTTCCAAATTATCTTATTTTGCCTGTATTTCCTTTTTGGAAGAACGTAAAACGAAGTGAAAGTGACAGAGAATGCTCTTCAGGTGATGCACAACACGGCACAACTATTAGTTCCGGACAATCTCGGATTTTCATGGTTCCAAATTATCTCATTTTACCTGTATTTCCTTTCCGGAAAAACGTAGAACGAAGTAAAAGTAGTAGAGAATGCCAATCAGGTGATGCACAACACGGCACAACCATTAATTTCGAACAATCTCAGATTTTCATGGTTCCAAATTATCTCATTTTACCTGTATTTCCTTTCCGGAAAAACGTAGAACGAAGTAAAAGTAGTAGAGAATGCCAATCAGGTGATGCACAACACGGCACAACCATTAGTTTCGAACAATCTCGGATTTTCATGGTTCGAAATTATCTCATTTCACCTGTATTTCCTTTTTGGAAGAACGTGAAACGTGGTGAAAGTGACAGAGAATGCTCTTCAGGTGATGCACAACACGGCACAACTATTAGTTTCGAACAATCTCGGATTTTCATGGTTCCAAATTATCCTATTTTGCCTGCATTTCCTTTCCGGAAAAACGTAGAACGAAGTAAAAGTGGTAGAGAATGCCAATCAGGTGATGCACAACACGGCACAACCATTGATTTCGAACAATCTCGGATTTTCATGGTTTCAAATTATCTCATTTTACCTGTATTTCCTTTCCGGAAAAACGTAGAACGAAGTAAAAGTAGTAGAGAATGCCAATCAGGTGATGCACAACACGGCACAACCATTAATTTCGAACAATCTCGGATTTTCATGGTTCCAAATTATCTTATTTTGCCTGTATTTCCTTTTTGGAAGAACGTAAAACGAAGTGAAAGTGACAGAGAATGCTCTTCAGGTGATGCACAACACGGCACAACTATTAGTTCCGGACAATCTCGGATTTTCATGGTTCCAAATTATCTTATTTTGCCTGTATTTCCTTTCCGGAAAAACGTAGAACGAAGTAAAAGTAGTAGAGAATGCCAATCAGCTGATGCACAACACGGCACAACTATCAGTTTCGAACAATCTCGGATTTTCATGGTTCTAAATTATTTTATTTTGCCTGTATTCCCTTTCCGGAAAAACGTTGAACGAAGTAAAAGTAGTAGAGAATGTCAATCAGGTGATGCACAACACGGCACAACCATTAATTACGAACAATCTCAGATTTTCATGGTTCCAAATTATCTTATTTTGCCTGTATTTCCTTCCCGGAAAAACGTAGAACGAAGTAAAAGAAGTAGAGAATGCCAATCAGGTGATGCACAACACGGCACAACTATTAGTTTCCAACAATCTCGGATTTTCATGGTTACAAATTATCTTATTTTGCCTGTATTTCCTTTTTGGGAGAACGTAAAACGAAGTGAAAGTAACAGAGAATGCTCTTCAGGTGATGCACAACACGGCACTACTATTAATTTCGAACAATCTCGGATTTTCATGGTTCCAAATCATCTCATTTCACCTGTTTTTTTTTTTTTGGAAGAACGTAAAACGTAGTGAAAGTGACAGAGAATGCTCTTCAGGTGATGCACAACACGGCACAACTATTAGTTTCGAACAATCTCGGATTTTCATGGTTCCAAATTATCTTATTTTGCCTGTATTTCCTTTTTGGAAGAACGTAAAACGAAGTGAAAGTGACAGAGAATGCTCTTCAGGTGATGCACAACACGGCACAACTATTAGTTTCGAACAATCTCGGATTTTCATGGTTCCAAATTATCTTATTTTGCCGGTATTTCCTTTTTGGAAGAACGTAAAACGAAGTGAAAGTGACAGAGAATGCTCTTCAGGTGATGCACAACACGGCACAACTATTAGTTTCGGACAATCTCGGATTTTCATGGTTCCAAATTATCTTATTTTGCCTGTATTTCCTTCCCGGAAAAACGTAGAACGAAGTAAAAGAAGTAGAGAATGCCAATCAGGTGATGCACAACACGGCACAACTATTAGTTCCGAACAATCTCGGATTTTCATGGTTCCAAATTATCTTATTTTGCCTGTATTTTCTTTTCGGAAAAACGTAGAACGGAGTAAAAGTAGTAGAGAATGCCAATCAGGTGATGCACAACACGGCACAACCATTAATTTCGAACAATCTCGGATTTTCATGGTTCTAAATTATCTCATTCTTCCTGTATTTCCTTTCCGGAAAAACGTAGAACGAAGTAAAAGTAGTAGAGAATGCCAATCAGGTGATGCACAACACGGCACAACCATTAATTTCGAACAATCTCAGATTTTCATGGTTCCAAATTATCTCATTTTACCTGTATTTCCTTTCCGGAAAAACGTAGAACGAAGTAAAAGTAGTAGAGAATGCCAATCAGGTGATGCACAACACGGCACAACCATTAGTTTCGAACAATCTCGGATTTTCATGGTTCGAAATTATCTCATTTCACCTGTATTTCCTTTTTGGAAGAACGTGAAACGTGGTGAAAGTGACAGAGAATGCTCTTCAGGTGATGCACAACACGGCACAACTATTAGTTTCGAACAATCTCGGATTTTCACGTTTCCAAATTATCTTATTTTGCCTGTATTCCCTTTCCGGAAAAACGTAGAACGAAGTAAAAGTAGTAGAGAATGCCAATCAGGTGATGCACAACACGGCACAACCATTAATTTCGAACAATCTCGGATTTTCATGGTTCCAAATTATCTCATTTTACCTGTATTTCTTTTCCGGAAAGACGTAGAACGAAGTAAAAGTAGTAGAGAATGCCAATCAGGTGATGCACAACACGGCACAACCATTAATTTCGAACAATCTCGGATTTTCATGGTTCCAAATTATCTTATTTTGCCTGTATTTCCTTTTTGGAAGAACGTAAAACGAAGTGAAAGTGACAGAGAATGCTCTTCAGGTGATGCACAACACGGCACAACTATTAATTCCGGACAATCTCGGATTTTCATGGTTCCAAATTATCTTTTTTTGCCTGTATTTCCTTTCCGGAAAAACGTAGAACGAAGTAAAAGTAGTAGAGAATGCCAATCAGCTGATGCACAACACGGCACAACTATCAGTTTCGAACAATCTCGGATTTTCATGGTTCTAAATTATTTTATTTTGCCTGTATTCCCTTTCCGGAAAAACGTTGAACGAAGTAAAAGTAGTAGAGAATGCCAATCAGGTGATGCACAACACGGCACAACCATTAATTACGAACAATCTCAGATTTTCATGGTTCCAAATTATCTTATTTTGCCTGTATTTCCTTCCCGGAAAAACGTAGAACGAAGTAAAAGAAGTAGAGAATGCCAATCAGGTGATGCACAACACGGCACAACTATTAGTTTCCAACAATCTCGGATTTTCATGGTTACAAATTATCTTATTTTGCCTGTATTTCCTTTTTGGGAGAACGTAAAACGAAGTGAAAGTAACAGAGAATGCTCTTCAGGTGATGCACAACACGGCACTACTATTAATTTCGAACAATCTCGGATTTTCATGGTTCCAAATCATCTCATTTCACCTGTTTTTTTTTTTTTGGAAGAACGTAAAACGTAGTGAAAGTGACAGAGAATGCTCTTCAGGTGATGCACAACACGGCACAACTATTAGTTTCGAACAATCTCGGATTTTCATGGTTCCAAATTATCTTATTTTGCCTGTATTTCCTTTTTGGAAGAACGTAAAACGAAGTGAAAGTGACAGAGAATGCTCTTCAGGTGATGCACAACACGGCACAACTATTAGTTTCGAACAATCTCGGATTTTCATGGTTCCAAATTATCTTATTTTGCCGGTATTTCCTTTTTGGAAGAACGTAAAACGAAGTGAAAGTGACAGAGAATGCTCTTCAGGTGATGCACAACACGGCACAACTATTAGTTTCGGACAATCTCGGATTTTCATGGTTCCAAATTATCTTATTTTGCCTGTATTTCCTTCCCGGAAAAACGTAGAACGAAGTAAAAGAAGTAGAGAATGCCAATCAGGTGATGCACAACACGGCACAACTATTAGTTCCGAACAATCTCGGATTTTCATGGTTCCAAATTATCTTATTTTGCCTGTATTTTCTTTTCGGAAAAACGTGGAACGGAGTAAAAGTAGTAGAGAATGCCAATCAGGTGATGCACAACACGGCACAACCATTAATTTCGAACAATCTCGGATTTTCATGGTTCTAAATTATCTCATTCTTCCTGTATTTCCTTTCCGGAAAAACGTAGAACGAAGTAAAAGTAGTAGAGAATGCCAATCAGGTGATGCACAACACGGCACAACCATTAATTTCGAACAATCTCGGATTTTCATGGTTCCAAATTATCTCATTTCACCTGTATTTCCTTTTTGGAAGAACGTAAAACGTCGTGAAAGTGACAGAGAATGCTCTTCGGGTGATGCACAACACGGCACAATTATTAGTTTCGAACAATATCGGATTTTCACGGTTCCAAATTATCCTATTTTGCCTGTATTTCCTTTCCGGAAAAACGTAGAACGAAGTAAAAGTAGTAGAGAATTCCAATCAGGTGATGCACAACACGGCACAACCATTAATTTCGAACAATCTCGGATTTACATGGTTCCAAATTATCTTATTTTGCCTGTATTCTCTTTCCGAAAAAACGTAGAACAAAGTAAAAGTAGTAGAGAATGCCAATCAGGTGATGCACAACACGGCACAACCATTAATTTCGAACAATCTCGGATTTTCATGGTTCCAAATTATCTCGTTTTACCTGTATTTCCTTTCCGGAAAAACGCAGAACGAAGTAAAAGTAGTAGAGAATGCCAATCAGGTGATACACAACACGGCACAACCATTAATTTCGAACAATCTCAGATTTTCATGGTTCCAAATTATCTCATTTTACCTGTATTTCCTTTCCGGAAAAACGTAGAACGAAGTAAAAGTAGTAGAGAATGCCAATCAGGTGATGCACAACACGGCACAACCATTAGTTTCGAACAATCTCGGATTTTCATGGTTCGAAATTATCTCATTTCACCTGTATTTCCTTTTTGGAAGATCGTAAAACGTAGTGAAAGTGACAGAGAATGCTCTTCAGGTGATGCACAACACGGCACAACTATTAGTTTCGAACAATCTCGGATTTTCACGTTTCCAAATTATCTTATTTTGCCTGTATTCCCTTTCCGGAAAAACGTAGAACAAAGTAAAAGTAGTAGAGAATGCCAATCAGGTGATGCACAACACGGCACAACCATTAATTTCGAACAATCTCGGATTTTCATGGTTCCAAATTATCTTATTTTGCCTGTATTTCCTTTTTGGAAGAACGTAAAACGAAGTGAAAGTGACAGAGAATGCTCTTCAGGTGATGCACAACACGGCACAACTATTAATTCCGGACAATCTCGGATTTTCATGGTTCCAAATTATCTTTTTTTGCCTGTATTTCCTCTCCGGAAAAACGTAGAACGAAGTAAAAGTAGTAGAGAATGCCAATCAGCTGATGCACAACACGGCACAACTATCAGTTTCGAACAATCTCGGATTTTCATGGTTCCAAATTATTTTATTTTGCCTGTATTCCCTTTCCGGAAAAACGTTGAACGAAGTAAAAGTAGTAGAGAATGCCAATCAGGTGATGCACAACACGGCACAACCATTAATTACGAACAATCTCGGATTTTCATGGTTCCAAATTATCTTATTTTGCCTGTATTTCCTTCCCGGAAAAACGTAGAACGAAGTAAAAGAAGTAGAGAATGCCAATCAGGTGATGCACAACACGGCACAACTATTAGTTTCCAACAATCTCGGATTTTCATGGTTACAAATTATCTTATTTTGCCTGTATTTCCTTTTTGGGAGAACGTAAAACGAAGTGAAAGTAACAGAGAATGCTCTTCAGGTGATGCACAACACGGCACTACTATTAATTTCGAACAATCTCGGATTTTCATGGTTCCAAATCATTTCATTTCACCTGTTTTTTTTTTTTTGGAAGAACGTAAAACGTAGTGAAAGTGACAGAGAATGCTCTTCAGGTGATGCACAACACGGCACAACTATTAGTTTCCAACAATCTCGGATTTTCATGGTTCCAAATTATCTTATTTTGCCTGTTTTTCCTTTTTGGGAGAACGTAAAACGAAGTGAAAATAACAGAGAATGCTCTTCAGGTGATGCACAACACGGCACTACTATTAATTTCGAACAATCTCGGATTTTCATGGTTCCAAATCTTCTCATTTCACCTGTATTTCTTTTTTGGAAGAACGTAAAACGTAGTGAAAGTGACAGAGAATGCTCTTCAGGTGATGCAAAACACGGCACAACTATTAGTTTCGAACAATCTCGGATTTTCATGGTTCCAAATTATCTTATTTTGCCTGTATTTCCTTTTTGGAAGAACGTAAAACGAAGTGAAAGTGACAGAGAATGCTCTTCAGGTGATGCACAACACGGCACAACTATTAGTTTCGAACAATCTCGGATTTTCATGGTTCCAAATTATCTTATTTTGCCGGTATTTCCTTTTTGGAAGAACGTGAAACGAAGTGAAAGTGACAGAGAATGCTCTTCAGGTGATGCACAACACGGCACAACTATTAGTTTCGGACAATCTCGGATTTTCATGGTTCCAAATTATCTTATTTTGCCTGTATTTCCTTTTTGGAAGAACGTAAAACGAAGTGAAAGTGACAGAGAATGCTCTTCAGGTGATGCACAACACGGCACAACTATTAGTTCCGGACAATCTCGGATTTTCATGGTTCCAAATTATCTGATTTTACCTGTATTTCCTTTCCGGAAAAACGTAGAACGAAGTAAAAGTAGTAGAGAATGCCAATCAGGTGATGCACAACACGGCACAACCATTAATTTCGAACAATCTCAGATTTTCATGGTTCCAAATTATCTCATTTTACCTGTATTTCCTTTCCGGAAAAACGTAGAACGAAGTAAAAGTAGTAGAGAATGCCAATCAGGTGATGCACAACACGGCACAACCATTAGTTTCGAACAATCTCGGATTTTCATGGTTCGAAATTATCTCATTTCACCTGTATTTCCTTTTTGGAAGAACGTGAAACGTAGTGAAAGTGACAGAGAATGCTCTTCAGGTGATGCACAACACGGCACAACTATTAGTTTCGAACAATCTCGGATTTTCACGTTTCCAAATTATCTTATTTTGCCTGTATTCCCTTTCCGGAAAAACGTAGAACGAAGTAAAAGTAGTAGAGAATGCCAATCAGGTGATGCACAACACGGCACAACCATTAATTTCGAACAATCTCGGATTTTCATGGTTCCAAATTATCTCATTTTACCTGTATTTCTTTTCCGGAAAGACGTAGAACGAAGTAAAAGTAGTAGAGAATGCCAATCAGGTGATGCACAACACGGCACAACCATTAATTTCGAACAATCTCGGATTTTCATGGTTCCAAATTATCTTATTTTGCCTGTATTTCCTTTTTGGAAGAACGTAAAACGAAGTGAAAGTGACAGAGAATGCTCTTCAGGTGATGCACAACACGGCACAACTATTAATTCCGGACAATCTCGGATTTTCATGGTTCCAAATTATCTTTTTTTGCCTGTATTTCCTTTCCGGAAAAACGTAGAACGAAGTAAAAGTAGTAGGGAATGCCAATCAGCTGATGCACAACACGGCACAACTATCAGTTTCGAACAATCTCGGATTTTCATGGTTCCAAATTATTTTATTTTGCCTGTATTCCCTTTCCGGAAAAACGTTGAACGAAGTAAAAGTAGTAGAGAATGCCAATCAGGTGATGCACAACACGGCACAACCATTAATTACGAACAATCTCAGATTTTCATGGTTCCAAATTATCTTATTTTGCCTGTATTTCCTTCCCGGAAAAACGTAGAACGAAGTAAAAGAAGTAGAGAATGCCAATCAGGTGATGCACAACACGGCACAACTATTAGTTTCCAACAATCTCGGATTTTCATGGTTACAAATTATCTTATTTTGCCTGTATTTCCTTTTTGGGAGAACGTAAAACGAAGTGAAAGTAACAGAGAATGCTCTTCAGGTGATGCACAACACGGCACTACTATTAATTTCGAACAATCTCGGATTTTCATGGTTCCAAATCATCTCATTTCACCTGTTTTTTTTTTTTTGGAAGAACGTAAAACGTAGTGAAAGTGACAGAGAATGCTCTTCAGGTGATGCACAACACGGCACAACTATTAGTTTCGAACAATCTCGGATTTTCATGGTTCCAAATTATCTTATTTTGCCTGTATTTCCTTTTTGGAAGAACGTAAAACGAAGTGAAAGTGACAGAGAATGCTCTTCAGGTGATGCACAACACGGCACAACTATTAGTTTCGAACAATCTCGGATTTTCATGGTTCCAAATTATCTTATTTTGCCGGTATTTCCTTTTTGGAAGAACGTAAAACGAAGTGAAAGTGACAGAGAATGCTCTTCAGGTGATGCACAACACGGCACAACTATTAGTTTCGGACAATCTCGGATTTTCATGGTTCCAAATTATCTTATTTTGCCTGTATTTCCTTCCCGGAAAAACGTAGAACGAAGTGAAAGAAGTAGAGAATGCCAATCAGGTGATGCACAACACGGCACAACTATTAGTTCCGAACAATCTCGGATTTTCATGGTTCCAAATTATCTTATTTTGCCTGTATTTTCTTTTCGGAAAAACGTAGAACGGAGTAAAAGTAGTAGAGAATGCCAATCAGGTGATGCACAACACGGCACAACCATTAATTTCGAACAATCTCGGATTTTCATGGTTCTAAATTATCTCATTCTTCCTGTATTTCCTTTCCGGAAAAACGTAGAACGAAGTAAAAGTAGTAGAGAATGCCAATCAGGTGATGCACAACACGGCACAACCATTAATTACGAACAATCTCAGATTTTCATGGTTCCAAATTATCTTATTTTGCCTGTATTTCCTTCCCGGAAAAACGTAGAACGAAGTAAAAGAAGTAGAGAATGCCAATCAGGTGATGCACAACACGGCACAACTATTAGTTTCCAACAATCTCGGATTTTCATGGTTACAAATTATCTTATTTTGCCTGTATTTCCTTTTTGGGAGAACGTAAAACGAAGTGAAAGTAACAGAGAATGCTCTTCAGGTGATGCACAACACGGCACTACTATTAATTTCGAACAATCTCGGATTTTCATGGTTCCAAATCATCTCATTTCACCTGTTTTTTTTTTTTTGGAAGAACGTAAAACGTAGTGAAAGTGACAGAGAATGCTCTTCAGGTGATGCACAACACGGCACAACTATTAGTTTCGAACAATCTCGGATTTTCATGGTTCCAAATTATCTTATTTTGCCTGTATTTCCTTTTTGGAAGAACGTAAAACGAAGTGAAAGTGACAGAGAATGCTCTTCAGGTGATGCACAACACGGCACAACTATTAGTTTCGAACAATCTCGGATTTTCATGGTTCCAAATTATCTTATTTTGCCGGTATTTCCTTTTTGGAAGAACGTAAAACGAAGTGAAAGTGACAGAGAATGCTCTTCAGGTGATGCACAACACGGCACAACTATTAGTTTCGGACAATCTCGGATTTTCATGGTTCCAAATTATCTTATTTTGCCTGTATTTCCTTCCCGGAAAAACGTAGAACAAAGTAAAAGAAGTAGAGAATGCCAATCAGGTGATGCACAACACGGCACAACTATTAGTTCCGAACAATCTCGGATTTTCATGGTTCCAAATTATCTTATTTTGCCTGTATTTTCTTTTCGGAAAAACGTAGAACGGAGTAAAAGTAGTAGAGAATGCCAATCAGGTGATGCACAACACGGCACAACCATTGATTTCGAACAATCTCGGATTTTCATGGTTCTAAATTATCTCATTCTTCCTGTATTTCCTTTCCGGAAAAACGTTGAACGAAGTAAAAGTAGTAGAGAATGCCAATCAGGTGATGCACAACACGGCACAACCATTAATTACGAACAATCTCAGATTTTCATGGTTCCAAATTATCTTATTTTGCCTGTATTTCCTTCCCGGAAAAACGTAGAACGAAGTAAAAGAAGTAGAGAATGCCAATCAGGTGATGCACAACACGGCACAACTATTAGTTTCGGACAATCTCGGATTTTCATGGTTCCAAATTATCTTATTTCGCCTGTATTTCCTTTTTGGGAGAACGTAAAACGAAGTGAAAATAACAGAGAATGCTCTTCAGGTGATGCACAACACGGCACTACTATTAATTTCGAACAATCTCGGATTTTCATGGTTCCAAATCTTCTCATTTCACCTGTATTTCTTTTTTGGAAGAACGTAAAACGTAGTGAAAGTGACAGAGAATGCTCTTCAGGTGATGCAAAACACGGCACAACTATTAGTTTCGAACAATCTCGGATTTTCATGGTTCCAAATTATCTTATTTTGCCTGTATTTCCTTTTTGGAAGAACGTAAAACGAAGTGAAAGTGACAGAGAATGCTCTTCAGGTGATGCACAACACGGCACAACTATTAGTTTCGAACAATCTCGGATTTTCATGGTTCCAAATTATCTTATTTTGCCGGTATTTCCTTTTTGGAAGAACGTGAAACGAAGTGAAAGTGACAGAGAATGCTCTTCAGGTGATGCACAACACGGCACAACTATTAGTTTCGGACAATCTCGGATTTTCATGGTTCCAAATTATCTTATTTTGCCTGTATTTCCTTTTTGGAAGAACGTAAAACGAAGTGAAAGTGACAGAGAATGCTCTTCAGGTGATGCACAACACGGCACAACTATTAGTTCCGGACAATCTCGGATTTTCATGGTTCCAAATTATCTGATTTTACCTGTATTTCCTTTCCGGAAAAACGTAGAACGAAGTAAAAGTAGTAGAGAATGCCAATCAGGTGATGCACAACACGGCACAACCATTAATTTCGAACAATCTCAGATTTTCATGGTTCCAAATTATCTCATTTTACCTGTATTTCCTTTCCGGAAAAACGTAGAACGAAGTAAAAGTAGTAGAGAATGCCAATCAGGTGATGCACAACACGGCACAACCATTAGTTTCGAACAATCTCGGATTTTCATGGTTCGAAATTATCTCATTTCACCTGTATTTCCTTTTTGGAAGAACGTGAAACGTAGTGAAAGTGACAGAGAATGCTCTTCAGGTGATGCACAACACGGCACAACTATTAGTTTCGAACAATCTCGGATTTTCACGTTTCCAAATTATCTTATTTTGCCTGTATTCCCTTTCCGGAAAAACGTAGAACGAAGTAAAAGTAGTAGAGAATGCCAATCAGGTGATGCACAACACGGCACAACCATTAATTTCGAACAATCTCGGATTTTCATGGTTCCAAATTATCTCATTTTACCTGTATTTCTTTTCCGGAAAGACGTAGAACGAAGTAAAAGTAGTAGAGAATGCCAATCAGGTGATGCACAACACGGCACAACCATTAATTTCGAACAATCTCGGATTTTCATGGTTCCAAATTATCTTATTTTGCCTGTATTTCCTTTTTGGAAGAACGTAAAACGAAGTGAAAGTGACAGAGAATGCTCTTCAGGTGATGCACAACACGGCACAACTATTAATTCCGGACAATCTCGGATTTTCATGGTTCCAAATTATCTTTTTTTGCCTGTATTTCCTTTCCGGAAAAACGTAGAACGAAGTAAAAGTAGTAGGGAATGCCAATCAGCTGATGCACAACACGGCACAACTATCAGTTTCGAACAATCTCGGATTTTCATGGTTCCAAATTATTTTATTTTGCCTGTATTCCCTTTCCGGAAAAACGTTGAACGAAGTAAAAGTAGTAGAGAATGCCAATCAGGTGATGCACAACACGGCACAACCATTAATTACGAACAATCTCAGATTTTCATGGTTCCAAATTATCTTATTTTGCCTGTATTTCCTTCACGGAAAAACGTAGAACGAAGTAAAAGAAGTAGAGAATGCCAATCAGGTGATGCACAACACGGCACAACTATTAGTTTCCAACAATCTCGGATTTTCATGGTTACAAATTATCTTATTTTGCCTGTATTTCCTTTTTGGGAGAACGTAAAACGAAGTGAAAGTAACAGAGAATGCTCTTCAGGTGATGCACAACACGGCACTACTATTAATTTCGAACAATCTCGGATTTTCATGGTTCCAAATCATCTCATTTCACCTGTTTTTTTTTTTTTGGAAGAACGTAAAACGTAGTGAAAGTGACAGAGAATGCTCTTCAGGTGATGCACAACACGGCACAACTATTAGTTTCGAACAATCTCGGATTTTCATGGTTCCAAATTATCTTATTTTGCCTGTATTTCCTTTTTGGAAGAACGTAAAACGAAGTGAAAGTGACAGAGAATGCTCTTCAGGTGATGCACAACACGGCACAACTATTAGTTTCGAACAATCTCGGATTTTCATGGTTCCAAATTATCTTATTTTGCCGGTATTTCCTTTTTGGAAGAACGTAAAACGAAGTGAAAGTGACAGAGAATGCTCTTCAGGTGATGCACAACACGGCACAACTATTAGTTTCGGACAATCTCGGATTTTCATGGTTCCAAATTATCTTATTTTGCCTGTATTTCCTTCCCGGAAAAACGTAGAACGAAGTAAAAGAAGTAGAGAATGCCAATCAGGTGATGCACAACACGGCACAACTATTAGTTCCGAACAATCTCGGATTTTCATGGTTCCAAATTATCTTATTTTGCCTGTATTTTCTTTTCGGAAAAACGTAGAACGGAGTAAAAGTAGTAGAGAATGCCAATCAGGTGATGCACAACACGGCACAACCATTAATTTCGAACAATCTCGGATTTTCATGGTTCTAAATTATCTCATTCTTCCTGTATTTCCTTTCCGGAAAAACGTAGAACGAAGTAAAAGTAGTAGAGAATGCCAATCAGGTGATGCACAACACGGCACAACCATTAGTTTCGAACAATCTCGGATTTTCATGGTTCGAAATTATCTCATTTCACCTGTATTTCCTTTTTGGAAGAACGTAAAACGTAGTGAAAGTGACAAAGAATGCTCTTCAGGTGATGCACAACACGGCACAACTATTAGTTTCGAACAATCTCGGATTTTCACGTTTCCAAATTATCTTATTTTGCCTGTATTCCCTTCCCGGAAAAACGTAGAACGAAGTAAAAGTAGTAGAGAATGCCAATCAGGTGATGCACAACACGGCACAACCATTAATTTCGAACAATCTCGGATTTTCATGGTTCCAAATTATCTCATTTTACCTGTATTTCTTTTCCGGAAAGACGTAGAACGAAGTAAAAGTAGTAGAGAATGCCAATCAGGTGATGCACAACACGGCACAACCATTAATTCCGAACAATCTCGGATTTTCATGGTTCCAAATTATCTTATTTTGCCTGTATTTCCTTTTTGGAAGAACGTAAAACGAAGTGAAAGTGACAGAGAATGCTCTTCAGGTGATGCACAACACGGCACAACTATTAGTTCCGGACAATCTCGGATTTTCATGGTTCCAAATTATCTCATTTTACCTGTATTTCCTTTCCGGAAAAACGTAGAACGAAGTAAAAGTAGTGGAGAATGCCAATCAGGTGATGCACAACACGGCACAACCATTAATTTCGAACAATCTCAGATTTTCATGGTTCCAAATTATCTCATTTTACCTGTATTTCCTTTCCGGAAAAACGTAGAACGAAGTAAAAGTAGTAGAGAATGCCAATCAGGTGATGCACAACACGGCACAACCATTAGTTTCGAACAATCTCGGATTTTCATGGTTCGAAATTATCTCATTTCACCTGTATTTCCTTTTTGGAAGAACGTGAAACGTAGTGAAAGTGACAGAGAATGCTCTTCAGGTGATGCACAACACGGCACAACTATTAGTTTCGAACAATCTCGGATTTTCACGTTTCCAAATTATCTTATTTTGCCTGTATTCCCTTTCCGGAAAAACGTAGAACGAAGTAAAAGTAGTAGAGGATGCCAATCAGGTGATGCACAACACGGCACAACCATTAATTTCGAACAATCTCGGATTTTCATGGTTCCAAATTATCTCATTTTACCTGTATTTCTTTTCCGGAAAGACGTAGAACGAAGTAAAAGTAGTAGAGAATGCCAATCAGGTGATGCACAACACGGCACAACCATTAATTTCGAACAATCTCGGATTTTCATGGTTCCAAATTATCTTATTTTGCCTGTATTTCCTTTTTGGAAGAACGTAAAACGAAGTGAAAGTGACAGAGAATGCTCTTCAGGTGATGCACAACACGGCACAACTATTAATTCCGGACAATCTCGGATTTTCATGGTTCCAAATTATCTTTTTTTGCCTGTATTTCCTTTCCGGAAAAACGTAGAACGAAGTAAAAGTAGTAGAGAATGCCAATCAGCTGATGCACAACACGGCACAACTATCAGTTTCGAACAATCTCGGATTTTCATGGTTCCAAATTATTTTATTTTGCCTGTATTCCCTTTCCGGAAAAACGTTGAACGAAGTAAAAGTAGTAGAGAATGCCAATCAGGTGATGCACAACACGGCACAACCATTAATTACGAACAATCTCAGATTTTCATGGTTCCAAATTATCTTATTTTGCCTGTATTTCCTTCCCGGAAAAACGTAGAACGAAGTAAAAGAAGTAGAGAATGCCAATCAGGTGATGCACAACACGGCACAACCATTAATTACGAACAATCTCAGATTTTCATGGTTACAAATTATCTTATTTTGCCTGTATTTCCTTTTTGGGAGAACGTAAAACGAAGTGAAAGTAACAGAGAATGCTCTTCAGGTGATGCACAACACGGCACTACTATTAATTTCGAACAATCTCGGATTTTCATGGTTCCAAATCATCTCATTTCACCTGTTTTTTTTTTTTTGGAAGAACGTAAAACGTAGTGAAAGTGACAGAGAATGCTCTTCAGGTGATGCACAACACGGCACAACTATTAGTTTCGAACAATCTCGGATTTTCATGGTTCCAAATTATCTTATTTTGCCTGTATTTCCTTTTTGGAAGAACGTAAAACGAAGTGAAAGTGACAGAGAATGCTCTTCAGGTGATGCACAACACGGCACAACTATTAGTTTCGAACAATCTCGGATTTTCATGGTTCCAAATTATCTTATTTTGCCGGTATTTCCTTTTTGGAAGAACGTAAAACGAAGTGAAAGTGACAGAGAATGCTCTTCAGGTGATGCACAACACGGCACAACTATTAGTTTCGGACAATCTCGGATTTTCATGGTTCCAAATTATCTTATTTTGCCTGTATTTCCTTCCCGGAAAAACGTAGAACGAAGTAAAAGAAGTAGAGAATGCCAATCAGGTGATGCACAACACGGCACAACTATTAGTTCCGAACAATCTCGGATTTTCATGGTTCCAAATTATCTTATTTTGCCTGTATTTTCTTTTCGGAAAAACGTAGAACGGAGTAAAAGTAGTAGAGAATGCCAATCAGGTGATGCACAACACGGCACAACCATTAATTTCGAACAATCTCGGATTTTCATGGTTCTAAATTATCTCATTCTTCCTGTATTTCCTTTCCGGAAAAACGTAGAACGAAGTAAAAGTAGTAGAGAATGCCAATCAGGTGATGCACAACACGGCACAACCATTAATTTCGAACAATCTCGGATTTTCATGGTTCCAAATTATCTCATTTCACCTGTATTTCCTTTTTGGAAGAACGTAAAACGTCGTGAAAGTGACAGAGAATGCTCTTCGGGTGATGCACAACACGGCACAATTATTAGTTTCGAACAATATCGGATTTTCACGGTTCCAAATTATCCTATTTTGCCTGTATTTCCTTTCCGGAAAAACGTAGAACGAAGTAAAAGTAGTAGAGGATTCCAATCAGGTGATGCACAACACGGCACAACCATTAATTTCGAACAATCTCGGATTTTCATGGTTCCAAATTATCTTATTTTGCCTGTATTCTCTTTCCGAAAAAACGTAGAACAAAGTAAAAGTAGTAGAAAATGCCAATCAGGTGATGCACAACACGGCACAACCATTAATTTCGAACAATCTCGGATTTTCATGGTTCCAAATTATCTCGTTTTACCTGTATTTCCTTTCCGGAAAAACGCAGAACGAAGTAAAAGTAGTAGAGAATGCCAATCAGGTGATGCACAACACGGCACAACCATTAATTTCGAACAATCTCAGATTTTCATGGTTCCAAATTATCTCATTTTACCTGTATTTCCTTTCCGGAAAAACGTAGAACGAAGTAGAAGTAGTAGAGAATGCCAATCAGGTGATGCACAACACGGCACAACCATTAGTTTCGAACAATCTCGGATTTTCATGGTTCGAAATTATCTCATTTCACCTGTATTTCCTTTTTGGAAGATCGTAAAACGTAGTGAAAGTGACAGAGAATGCTCTTCAGGTGATGCACAACACGGCACAACTATTAGTTTCGAACAATCTCGGATTTTCACGTTTCCAAATTATCTTATTTTGCCTGTATTCCCTTTCCGGAAAAACGTAGAACGAAGTAAAAGTAGTAGAGAATGCCAATCAGGTGATGCACAACACGGCACAACCATTAATTTCGAACAATCTCGGATTTTCATGGTTCCAAATTATCTCATTTTACCTGTATTTCTTTTCCGGAAAGACGTAGAACGAAGTAAAAGTAGTAGAGAATGCCAATCAGGTGATGCACAACACGGCACAACCATTAATTTCGAACAATCTCGGATTTTCATGGTTCCAAATTATCTTATTTTGCCTGTATTTCCTTTTTGGAAGAACGTAAAACGAAGTGAAAGTGACAGAGAATGCTCTTCAGGTGATGCACAACACGGCACAACTATTAATTCCGGACAATCTCGGATTTTCATGGTTCCAAATTATCTTTTTTTGCCTGTATTTCCTTTCCGGAAAAACGTAGAACGAAGTAAAAGTAGTAGAGAATGCCAATCAGGTGATGCACAACACGGCACAACCATTAATTACGAACAATCTCGGATTTTCATGGTTCCAAATTATCTTATTTTGCCTGTATTTCCTTCCCGGAAAAACGTAGAACGAAGTAAAAGAAGTAGAGAATGCCAATCAGGTGATGCACAACACGGCACAACTATTAGTTTCCAACAATCTCGGATTTTCATGGTTACAAATTATCTTATTTTGCCTGTATTTCCTTTTTGGGAGAACGTAAAACGAAGTGAAAGTAACAGAGAATGCTCTTCAGGTGATGCACAACACGGCACTACTATTAATTTCGAACAATCTCGGATTTTCATGGTTCCAAATCATTTCATTTCACCTGTTTTTTTTTTTTTGGAAGAACGTAAAACGTAGTGAAAGTGACAGAGAATGCTCTTCAGGTGATGCACAACACGGCACAACTATTAGTTTCCAACAATCTCGGATTTTCATGGTTCCAAATTATCTTATTTTGCCTGTATTTCCTTTTTGGGAGAACGTAAAACGAAGTGAAAATAACAGAGAATGCTCTTCAGGTGATGCACAACACGGCACTACTATTAATTTCGAACAATCTCGGATTTTCATGGTTCCAAATCATCTCATTTCACCTGTATTTCTTTTTTGGAAGAACGTAAAACGTAGTGAAAGTGACAGAGAATGCTCTTCAGGTGATGCAAAACACGGCACAACTATTAGTTTCGAACAATCTCGGATTTTCATGGTTCCAAATTATCTTATTTTGCCTGTATTTCCTTTTTGGAAGAACGTAAAACGAAGTGAAAGTGACAGAGAATGCTCTTCAGGTGATGCACAACACGGCACAACTATTAGTTTCGAACAATCTCGGATTTTCATGGTTCCAAATTATCTTATTTTGCCGGTATTTCCTTTTTGGAAGAACGTGAAACAAAGTGAAAGTGACAGAGAATGCTCTTCAGGTGATGCACAACACGGCACAACTATTAGTTTCGGACAATCTCGGATTTTCATGGTTCCAAATTATCTTATTTTGCCTGTATTTCCTTTTTGGAAGAACGTAAAACGAAGTGAAAGTGACAGAGAATGCTCTTCAGGTGATGCACAACACGGCACAACTATTAGTTCCGGACAATCTCGGATTTTCATGGTTCCAAATTATCTCATTTTACCTGTATTTCCTTTCCGGAAAAACGTAGAACGAAGTAAAAGTAGTAGAGAATGCCAATCAGGTGATGCACAACACGGCACAACCATTAATTTCGAACAATCTCAGATTTTCATGGTTCCAAATTATCTCATTTTACCTGTATTTCCTTTCCGGAAAAACGTAGAACGAAGTAAAAGTAGTAGAGAATGCCAATCAGGTGATGCACAACACGGCACAACCATTAGTTTCGAACAATCTCGGATTTTCATGGTTCGAAATTATCTCATTTCACCTGTATTTCCTTTTTGGAAGAACGTGAAACGTAGTGAAAGTGACAGAGAATGCTCTTCAGGTGATGCACAACACGGCACAACTATTAGTTTCGAACAATCTCGGATTTTCACGTTTCCAAATTATCTTATTTTGCCTGTATTCCCTTTCCGGAAAAACGTAGAACGAAGTAAAAGTAGTAGAGAATGCCAATCAGGTGATGCACAACACGGCACAACCATTAATTTCGAACAATCTCGGATTTTCATGGTTCCAAATTATCTCATTTTACCTGTATTTCTTTTCCGGAAAGACGTAGAACGAAGTAAAAGTAGTAGAGAATGCCAATCAGGTGATGCACAACACGGCACAACCATTAATTTCGAACAATCTCGGATTTTCATGGTTCCAAATTATCTTATTTTGCCTGTATTTCCTTTTTGGAAGAACGTAAAACGAAGTGAAAGTGACAGAGAATGCTCTTCAGGTGATGCACAACACGGCACAACTATTAATTCCGGACAATCTCGGATTTTCATGGTTCCAAATTATCTTTTTTTGCCTGTATTTCCTTTCCGGAAAAACGTAGAACGAAGTAAAAGTAGTAGAGAATGCCAATCAGGTGATGCACAACACGGCACAACCATTAATTACGAACAATCTCGGATTTTCATGGTTCCAAATTATCTTATTTTGCCTGTATTTCCTTCCCGGAAAAACGTAGAACGAAGTAAAAGAAGTAGAGAATGCCAATCAGGTGATGCACAACACGGCACAACTATTAGTTTCCAACAATCTCGGATTTTCATGGTTACAAATTATCTTATTTTGCCTGTATTTCCTTTTTGGGAGAACGTAAAACGAAGTGAAAGTAACAGAGAATGCTCTTCAGGTGATGCACAACACGGCACTACTATTAATTTCGAACAATCTCGGATTTTCATGGTTCCAAATCATTTCATTTCACCTGTTTTTTTTTTTTTGGAAGAACGTAAAACGTAGTGAAAGTGACAGAGAATGCTCTTCAGGTGATGCACAACACGGCACAACTATTAGTTTCCAACAATCTCGGATTTTCATGGTTCCAAATTATCTTATTTTGCCTGTATTTCCTTTTTGGGAGAACGTAAAACGAAGTGAAAATAACAGAGAATGCTCTTCAGGTGATGCACAACACGGCACTACTATTAATTTCGAACAATCTCGGATTTTCATGGTTCCAAATCATCTCATTTCACCTGTATTTCTTTTTTGGAAAAACGTAAAACGTAGTGAAAGTGACAGAGAATGCTCTTCAGGTGATGCAAAACACGGCACAACTATTAGTTTCGAACAATCTCGGATTTTCATGGTTCCAAATTATCTTATTTTGCCTGTATTTCCTTTTTGGAAGAACGTAAAACGAAGTGAAAGTGACAGAGAATGCTCTTCAGGTGATGCACAACACGGCACAACTATTAGTTTCGAACAATCTCGGATGTTCATGGTTCCAAATTATCTTATTTTGCCGGTATTTCCTTTTTGGAAGAACGTGAAACAAAGTGAAAGTGACAGAGAATGCTCTTCAGGTGATGCACAACACGGCACAACTATTAGTTTCGGACAATCTCGGATTTTCATGGTTCCAAATTATCTTATTTTGCCTGTATTTCCTTTTTGGAAGAACGTAAAACGAAGTGAAAGTGACAGAGAATGCTCTTCAGGTGATGCACAACACGGCACAACTATTAGTTCCGGACAATCTCGGATTTTCATGGTTCCAAATTATCTCATTTTACCTGTATTTCCTTTCCGGAAAAACGTAGAACGAAGTAAAAGTAGTAGAGAATGCCAATCAGGTGATGCACAACACGGCACAACCATTAATTTCGAACAATCTCAGATTTTCATGGTTCCAAATTATCTCATTTTACCTGTATTTCCTTTCCGGAAAAACGTAGAACGAAGTAAAAGTAGTAGAGAATGCCAATCAGGTGATGCACAACACGGCACAACCATTAGTTTCGAACAATCTCGGATTTTCATGGTTCGAAATTATCTCATTTCACCTGTATTTCCTTTTTGGAAGAACGTGAAACGTAGTGAAAGTGACAGAGAATGCTCTTCAGGTGATGCACAACACGGCACAACTATTAGTTTCGAACAATCTCGGATTTCCACGTTTCCAAATTATCTTATTTTGCCTGTATTCCCTTTCCGGAAAAACGCAGAACGAAGTAAAAGTAGTAGAGAATGCCAATCAGGTGATGCACAACACGGCACAACCATTAATTTCGAACAATCTCGGATTTTCATGGTTCCAAATTATCTCATTTTACCTGTATTTCTTTTCCGGAAAGACGTAGAACGAAGTAAAAGTAGTAGAGAATGCCAATCAGGTGATGCACAACACGGCACAACCATTAATTTCGAACAATCTCGGATTTTCATGGTTCCAAATTATCTTATTTTGCCTGTATTTCCTTTTTGGAAGAACGTAAAACGAAGTGAAAGTGACAGAGAATGCTCTTCAGGTGATGCACAACACGGCACAACTATCAATTCCGGACAATCTCGGATTTTCATGGTTCCAAATTATCTTTTTTTGCCTGTATTTCCTTTCCGGAAAAACGTAGAACGAAGTAAAAGTAGTAGGGAATGCCAATCAGCTGATGCACAACACGGCACAACTATCAGTTTCGAACAATCTCGGATTTTCATGGTTCCAAATTATTTTATTTTGCCTGTATTCCCTTTCCGGAAAAACGTTGAACGAAGTAAAAGTAGTAGAGAATGCCAATCAGGTGATGCACAACACGGCACAACCATTAATTACGAACAATCTCAGATTTTCATGGTTCCAAATTATCTTATTTTGCCTGTATTTCCTACCCGGAAAAACGTAGAACGAAGTAAAAGAAGTAGAGAATGCCAATCAGGTGATGCACAACACGGCACAACTATTAGTTTCCAACAATCTCGGATTTTCATGGTTACAAATTATCTTATTTTGCCTGTATTTCCTTTTTGGGAGAACGTAAAACGAAGTGAAAGTAACAGAGAATGCTCTTCAGGTGATGCACAACACGGCACTACTATTAATTTCGAACAATCTCGGATTTTCATGGTTCCAAATCATCTCATTTCACCTGTTTTTTTTTTTTTGGAAGAACGTAAAACGTAGTGAAAGTGACAGAGAATGCTCTTCAGGTGATGCACAACACGGCACAACTATTAGTTTCGAACAATCTCGGATTTTCATGGTTCCAAATTATCTTATTTTGCCTGTATTTCCTTTTTGGAAGAACGTAAAACGAAGTGAAAGTGACAGAGAATGCTCTTCAGGTGATGCACAACACGGCACAACTATTAGTTTCGAACAATCTCGGATTTTCATGGTTCCAAATTATCTTATTTTGCCGGTATTTCCTTTTTGGAAGAACGTAAAACGAAGTGAAAGTGACAGAGAATGCTCTTCAGGTGATGCACAACACGGCACAACTATTAGTTTCGGACAATCTCGGATTTTCATGGTTCCAAATTATCTTATTTTGCCTGTATTTCCTTCCCGGAAAAACGTAGAACGAAGTAAAAGAAGTAGAGAATGCCAATCAGGTGATGCACAACACGGCACAACTATTAGTTCCGAACAATCTCGGATTTTCATGGTTCCAAATTATCTTATTTTGCCTGTATTTTCTTTTCGGAAAAACGTAGAACGGAGTGAAAGTAGTAGAGAATGCCAATCAGGTGATGCACAACACGGCACAACCATTAATTTCGAACAATCTCGGATTTTCATGGTTCTAAATTATCTCATTCTTCCTGTATTTCCTTTCCGGAAAAACGTAGAACGAAGTAAAAGTAGTAGAGAATGCCAATCAGGTGATGCACAACACGGCACAACCATTAATTTCGAACAATCTCGGATTTTCATGGTTCCAAATTATCTCATTTCACCTGTATTTCCTTTTTGGAAGAACTCAAAACGTCGTGAAAGTGACAGAGAATGCTCTTCGGGTGATGCACAACACGGCACAATTATTAGTTTCGAACAATATCGGATTTTCACGGTTCCAAATTATCCTATTTTGCCTGTATTTCCTTTCCGGAAAAACGTAGAACGAAGTAAAAGTAGTAGAGAATTCCAATCAGGTGATGCACAACACGGCACAACCATTAATTTCGAACAATCTAGGATTTTCATGGTTCCAAATTATCTTATTTTGCTTGTATTCTCTTTCCGAAAAAACGTAGAACAAAGTAAAAGTAGTAGAGAATGCCAATCAGGTGATGCACAACACGGCACAACCATTAATTTCGAACAATCTCGGATTGTCATGGTTCCAAATTATCTCGTTTTACCTGTATTTCCTTTCCGGAAAAACGCAGAACGAAGTAAAAGTAGTAGAGAATGCCAATCAGGTGATGCACAACACGGCACAACCATTAATTTCGAACAATCTCAGATTTTCATGGTTCCAAATTATCTCATTTTACCTGTATTTCCTTTCCGGAAAAACGTAGAACGAAGTAAAAGTAGTAGAGAATGCCAATCAGGTGATGCACAACACGGCACAACCATTAGTTTCGAACAATCTCGGATTTTCATGGTTCGAAATTATCTCATTTCACCTGTATTTCCTTTTTGGAAGATCGTAAAACGTAGTGAAAGTGACAGAGAATGCTCTTCAGGTGATGCACAACACGGCACAACTATTAGTTTCGAACAATCTCGGATTTTCACGTTTCCAAATTATCTTATTTTGCCTGTATTCCCTTTCCGGAAAAACGTAGAACGAAGTAAAAGTAGTAGAGAATGCCAATCAGGTGATGCACAACACGGCACAACCATTAATTTCGAACAATCTCGGATTTTCATGGTTCCAAATTATCTCATTTTACCTGTATTTCTTTTCCGGAAAGACGTAGAACGAAGTAAAAGTAGTAGAGAATGCCAATCAGGTGATGCACAACACGGCACAACCATTAATTTCGAACAATCTCGGATTTTCATGGTTCCAAATTATCTTATTTTGCTTGTATTCTCTTTCCGAAAAAACGTAGAACAAAGTAAAAGTAGTAGAGAATGCCAATCAGGTGATGCACAACACGGCACAACCATTAATTTCGAACAATCTCGGATTGTCATGGTTCCAAATTATCTCGTTTTACCTGTATTTCCTTTCCGGAAAAACGCAGAACGAAGTAAAAGTAGTAGAGAATGCCAATCAGGTGATGCACAACACGGCACAACCATTAATTTCGAACAATCTCAGATTTTCATGGTTCCAAATTATCTCATTTTACCTGTATTTCCTTTCCGGAAAAACGTAGAACGAAGTAAAAGTAGTAGAGAATGCCAATCAGGTGATGCACAACACGGCACAACCATTAGTTTCGAACAATCTCGGATTTTCATGGTTCGAAATTATCTCATTTCACCTGTATTTCCTTTTTGGAAGATCGTAAAACGTAGTGAAAGTGACAGAGAATGCTCTTCAGGTGATGCACAACACGGCACAACTATTAGTTTCGAACAATCTCGGATTTTCACGTTTCCAAATTATCTTATTTTGCCTGTATTCCCTTTCCGGAAAAACGTAGAACGAAGTAAAAGTAGTAGAGAATGCCAATCAGGTGATGCACAACACGGCACAACCATTAATTTCGAACAATCTCGGATTTTCATGGTTCCAAATTATCTCATTTTACCTGTATTTCTTTTCCGGAAAGACGTAGAACGAAGTAAAAGTAGTAGAGAATGCCAATCAGGTGATGCACAACACGGCACAACCATTAATTTCGAACAATCTCGGATTTTCATGGTTCCAAATTATCTTATTTTGCCTGTATTTCCTTTTTGGAAGAACGTAAAACGAAGTGAAAGTGACAGAGAATGCTCTTCAGGTGATGCACAACACGGCACAACTATCAGTTTCGAACAATCTCGGATTTTCATGGTTCCAAATTATTTTATTTTGCCTGTATTCCCTTTCCGGAAAAACGTTGAACGAAGTAAAAGTAGTAGAGAATGCCAATCAGGTGATGCACAACACGGCACAACCATTAATTACGAACAATCTCGGATTTTCATGGTTCCAAATTATCTTATTTTGCCTGTATTTCCTTCCCGGAAAAACGTAGAACGAAGTAAAAGAAGTAGAGAATGCCAATCAGGTGATGCACAACACGGCACAACTATTAGTTTCCAACAATCTCGGATTTTCATGGTTACAAATTATCTTATTTTGCCTGTATTTCCTTTTTGGGAGAACGTAAAACGAAGTGAAAGTAACAGAGAATGCTCTTCAGGTGATGCACAACACGGCACTACTATTAATTTCGAACAATCTCGGATTTTCATGGTTCCAAATCATTTCATTTCACCTGTTTTTTTTTTTTTGGAAGAACGTAAAACGTAGTGAAAGTGACAGAGAATGCTCTTCAGGTGATGCACAACACGGCACAACTATTAGTTTCCAACAATCTCGGATTTTCATGGTTCCAAATTATCTTATTTTGCCTGTATTTCCTTTTTGGGAGAACGTAAAACGAAGTGAAAATAACAGAGAATGCTCTTCAGGTGATGCACAACACGGCACTACTATTAATTTCGAACAATCTCGGATTTTCATGGTTCCAAATCATCTCATTTCACCTGTATTTCTTTTTTGGAAGAACGTAAAACGTAGTGAAAGTGACAGAGAATGCTCTTCAGGTGATGCAAAACACGGCACAACTATTAGTTTCGAACAATCTCGGATTTTCATGGTTCCAAATTATCTTATTTTGCCTGTATTTCCTTTTTGGAAGAACGTAAAACGAAGTGAAAGTGACAGAGAATGCTCTTCAGGTGATGCACAACACGGCACAACTATTAGTTTCGAACAATCTCGGATTTTCATGGTTCCAAATTATCTTATTTTGCCGGTATTTCCTTTTTGGAAGAACGTGAAACGAAGTGAAAGTGACAGAGAATGCTCTTCAGGTGATGCACAACACGGCACAACTATTAGTTTCGGACAATCTCGGATTTTCATGGTTCCAAATTATCTTATTTTGCCTGTATTCTCTTTCCGAAAAAACGTAGAACGAAGTAAAAGTAGTAGAGAATGCCAATCAGGTGATGCACAACACGGCACAACCATTAATTCCGAACAATCTCGGATTTTCATGGTTCCAAATTATCTCGTTTTACCTGTATTCCCTTTCCGGAAAAACGCAGAACGAAGTAAAAGTAGTAGAGAATGCCAATCCGGTGATGCACAACACGGCACAACCATTAATTTCGAACAATCTCAGATTTTCATGGTTCCAAATTATCTCATTTTACCTGTATTTCCTTTCCGGAAAAACGTAAAACGGAGTAAAAGTAGTAGAGAATGCCAATCAGGTGATGCACAACACGGCACAACCATTAGTTTCGAACAATCTCGGATTTTCATGGTTCGAAATTATCTCATTTCACCTGTATTTCCTTTTTGGAAGAACGTAAAACGTAGTGAAAGTGACGAAGAATGCTCTTCAGGTGATGCACAACACGGCACAACTATTAGTTTCGAACAATCTCGGATTTTCACGTTTCCAAATTATCTTATTTTGCCTGTATTCCCTTCCCGGAAAAACGTAGAACGGAGTAAAAGTAGTAGAGAATGCCGATCAGGTCATGCACAACACGGCACAACCATTAATTTCGAACAATCTCGGATTTTCATGGTTCTAAATTATCTCATTCTTCCTGTATTTGCTTTCCGGAAAAACGTAGAACGAAGTAAAAGTAGTAGAGAATGCCAATCAGGTGATGCACAACACGGCACAACCATTAATTTCGAACAATCTCGGATTTTCATGGTTCCAAATTATCTCATTTCACCTGTATTTCCTTTTTGGAAGTACGTAAAACGTCGTGAAAGTGACAGAGAATGCTCTTCGGGTGATGCACAACACGGCACAATTATTAGTTTCGAACAATATCGGATTTTCACGGTTCCAAATTATCCTATTTTGCCTGTATTTCCTTTCCGGAAAAACGTAGAACGAAGTAAAAGTAGTAGAGAATTCCAATCAGGTGATGCACAACACGGCACAACCATTAATTTCGAACAATCTCGGATTTTCATGGTTCCAAATTATCTTATTTTGCCTGTATTCTCTTTCCGAAAAAACGTAGAACGAAGTAAAAGTAGTAGAGAATGCCAATCAGGTGATGCACAACACGGCACAACCATTAATTTCGAACAATCTCGGATTTTCATGGTTCCAAATTATCTCGTTTTACCTGTATTTCCTTTCCGGAAAAACGCAGAACGAAGTAAAAGTAGTAGAGAATGCCAATCCGGTGATGCACAACACGGCACAACCATTAATTTCGAACAATCTCAGATTTTCATGGTTCCAAATTATCTCATTTTACCTGTATTTCCTTTCCGGAAAAACGTAGAACGAAGTAAAAGTAGTAGAGAATGCCAATCAGGTGATGCACAACACGGCACAACCATTAGTTTCGAACAATCTCGGATTTTCATGGTTCGAAATTATCTCATTTCACCTGTATTTCCTTTTTGGAAGAACGTAAAACGTAGTGAAAGTGACGAAGAATGCTCTTCAGGTGGTGCACAACACGGCACAATTATTAGTTTCGAACAATCTCGGATTTTCACGTTTCCAAATTATCTTATTTTGCCTGTATTCCCTTCCCGGAAAAACGTAGAACGAAGTAAAAGTAGTAGAGAATGCCAATCAGGTGATGCACAACACGGCACAACCATTAATTTCGAACAATCTCGGATTTTCATGGTTCCAAATTATCTCATTTTACCTGTATTTCTTTTCCGGAAAGACGTAGAACGAAGTAAAAGTAGTAGAGAATGCCAATCAGGTGATGCACAACACGGCACAACCATTAATTTCGAACAATCTCGGATTTTCATGGTTCCAAATTATCTTATTTTACCTGTATTTCCTCTCCGGAAAAACGTAGAACGAAGTAAAAGTAGTAGAGAATGCCAATCAGGTGATGCACAACACGGCACAACCATTAATTACGAACAATCTCGGATTTTCATGGTTCCAAATTATCTTATTTTGCCTGTATTTCCTTCCCGGAAAAACGTAGAACGAAGTAAAAGAAGTAGAGAATGCCAATCAGGTGATGCACAACACGGCACAACTATTAGTTTCGAACAATCTCGGATTTTCGTGGTTCCAAATTATCTTATTTTGCCTGTATTTTCTTTCCGGAAAGACGTAGAACGGAGTAAAAGTAGTAGAGAATGCCAATCAGGTGATGCACAACACGGCACAACCATTAATTTCGAACAATCTCGGATTTTCATGGTTCTAAATTATCTCATTCTTCCTGTATTTCCTTTCCGGAAAAACGTAGAACGAAGTAAAAGAAGTAGAGAATGCCAATCAGGTGATGCACAACACGGCACAACTATCAGTTTCGAACAATCTCGGATTTTCATGGTTCCAAATTATCTTATTTTGCCTGTATTTCCTTTCCGGAAAAACGTAGAACGAAGTAAAAGTAGTAGAGAATGCCAATCAGGTGATGCACAACACGGCACAACTATTAATTTCGAACAATCTCGGATTTTCATGGTTCTAAATTATCTCATTTTACCTGTATTTCCTCTCCGGAAAAACGTAGAACGAAGTAAAAGTAGTAGAGAATGCCAATCAGGTGATGCACAACACGGCACAACCATTAATTTCGAACAATCTCGGATTTTCATGGTTCCAAATTATCTCATTTCACCTGTATTTCCTTTTTGGAAGAACGTAAAACGTAGTGAAAGTGACAGAGAATGCTCTTCAGGTGATGCACAACACGGCACAACCATCAGTTTCGAACAATCTCGGTTTTTCACGGTTCCAAATTATCTTATTTTGCCTGTATTTCCTTTTCGGAAGAACGTAGAACGAAGTAAAAGTAGTAGAGAATGCCAATCAGGTGATGCGCAACACGGCACAACCATTAATTTCGAACAATCTCGGTTTTTCACGGTTCCAAATTATCTTATTTTGCCTGTATTTCCTTTTCGGAAGAACGTAGAACGAAGTAAAAGTAGTAGAGAATGCCAATCAGGTGATGCGCAACACGGCACAACCATTAATTTCGAACAATCTCGGATTTTCATGGTTCCAAATTATCTCATTTCACCTGTATTCCTTTTTGGAAGAACGTAAAACGTAGTGAAAGTGACAGAGAATGCTCTTCAGGTGATGCACAACACGGCACAACTATTAGTTTCCAACAATCTCGGATTTTCATGGTTCCAAATTATCTTATTTTGCCTGTATTTCCTTTTTGGGAGAACGTAAAACGAAGTGAAAATAACAGAGAATGCTCTTCAGGTGATGCACAACACGGCACTACTATTAATTTCGAGTAATCTCGGATTTTCATGGTTCCAAATCATCTCATTTCACCTGTATTTCTTTTTTGGAAGAACGTAAAACGTAGTGGAAGTGACAGAGAATGCTCTTCAGGTGATGCACAACACGGCACAACTATTAGTTTCGAACAATCTCGGATTTTCATGGTTCCAAATTATCTTATTTTGCCTGTATTTCCTTTTCGGAAGAACGTAAAACGAAGTGAAAGTGACAGAGAATGCTCTTCAGGTGATGCACAACACGGCACAACTATTAGTTTCGAACAATCTCGGATTTTCATGGTTCCAAATTATCTTATTTTGCCGGTATTTCCTTTTTGGAAGAACGTAAAACGAAGTGAAAGTGACAGAGAATTCCAATCAGGTGATGCACAACACGGCACAACCATTAATTTCGAACAATCTCGGATTTTCATGATTCCAAATTATCTTATTTTGCCTGTATTCTCTTTCCGAAAAAACGTAGAACGAAGTAAAAGTAGTAGAGAATGCCAATCAGGTGATGCACAACACGGCACAACCATTAATTTCGAACAATCTCGGATTTTCATGGTTCCAAATTATCTCGTTCTACCTGTATTTCCTTTCCGGAAAAACGCAGAACGAAGTAAAAGTAGTAGAGAATGCCAATCCGGTGATGCACAACACGGCACAACCATTAATTTCGAACAATCTCAGATTTTCATGGTTCTAAATTATCTCATTTTACCTGTATTTCCTTTCCGGAAAAACGTAGAACGAAGTAAAAGTAGTAGAGAATGCCAATCAGGTGATGCACAACACGGCACAACCATTAGTTTCGAACAATCTCGGATTTCCATGGTTCGAAATTATCTCATTTCACCTGTATTTCCTTTTTGGAAGAACGTAAAACGTAGTGAAAGTGACGAAGAATGCTCTTCAGGTGATGCACAACACGGCACAACTATTAGTTTCGAACAATATCGGATTTTCACGGTTCCAAATTATCTTATTTTGCCTGTATTTCCTTTCCGGAAAAACGTAGAACGAAGTAAAAGTAGTAGAGAATTCCAATCAGGTGATGCACAACACGGCACAACTATTAATCTCGAACAATCTCGGATTTTCATGGTTCCAAATTATCTTATTTTGCCTGTATTCTCTTTCCGAAAAAACGTAGAACGAAGTAAAAGTAGTAGAGAATGCTAATCAGGTGATGCACAACACGGCACAACCATTAATTACGAACAATCTCGGATTTTCATGGTTCCAAATTATCTTATTTTGCCTGTATTTCCTTCCCGGAAAAACGTAGAACGAAGTAAAAGAAGTAGAGAATGCCAATCAGGTGATGCACAACACGGCACAACTATTAGTTTCGAACAATCTCGGATTTTCGTGGTTCCAAATTATCTTATTTTGCCTGTACTTCCTTTCCGGAAAAACGTAGAACGAAGTAAAAGTAGTAGAGAATGCCAATCAGGTGATGCACAACACGGCACAACTATTAATCTCGAACAATCTCGGATTTTCATGGTTCTAAATTATCTCATTTTACCTGTATTTCCTCTCCGGAAAAACGTAGAACGAAGTAAAAGTAGTAGAGAATGCCAATCAGGTGATGCACAACACGGCACAACCATTAATTTCGAACAATCTCGGATTTTCATGGTTCCAAATTATCTCATTTCACCTGTATTTCCTTTTTGGAAGAACATAAAACGTAGTGAAAGTGACAGAGAATGCTCCTCAGGTGATGCACAACACGGCACAACTATTAGTTTCGAACAATCTCGGATTTTCAAGGTTCCAAATTATCCTATTTTGCCTGCATTTCCTTTCCGGAAAAACGTAGAACGAAGTAAAAGTGGTAGAGAATGCCAATCAGGTGATGCACAACACGGCACAACCATTAATTTCGAACAATCTCGGATTTTCATGGTTCCAAATTATCTCATTTTACCTGTATTTCCTTTCCGGAAAAACGTAGAACGAAGTAAAAGTAGTAGAGAATGCCAATCAGGTGATGCACAACACGGCACAACCATTAATTTCGAACAATCTCGGATTTTCATGGTTCCAAATTATCTTAATTTGCCTGTATTTCCTTTTTGGAAGAACGTAAAACGAAGTGAAAGTGACAGAGAATGCTCTTCAGGTGATGCACAACACGGCACAACTATTAGTTCCGGACAATCTCGGATTTTCATGGTTCCAAATTATCTTATTTTGCCTGTATTTCCTTTCCGGAAAAACGTAGAACGAAGTAAAAGTAGTAGAGAATGCCAATCAGCTGATGCACAACACGGCACAACTATCAGTTTCGAACAATCTCGGATTTTCATGGTTCCAAATTATCTTATTTTGCCTGTATTCCCTTTCCGGAAAAACGTTGAACGAAGTAAAAGTAGTAAAGAATGCCAATCAGGTGATGCACAACACGGCACAACTATTAGTTTCGAACAATCTCGGATTTTCATGGTTCCAAATTATCTTATTTTGCCTGTATTCTCTTTCCGAAAAAACGTAGAACAAAGGAAAAGAAGTAGAGATACCAATCAGGTGATGCACAACACGGCACAACCATTAATTTCGAACAATCTCGGATTTTCATGGTTCCAAATTATCTCGTTTCACCTGTATTTCCTTTCCGGAAAAACGCAGAACGAAGTAAAAGTAGTAGAGAATGCCAATCAGGTGATGCACAACACGGCACAACCATTAATTTCGAACAATCTCAGATTTTCATGGTTCCAAATTATCTCATTTTACCTGTATTTCCTTTCCGGAAAAACGTAGAACGAAGTAAAAGTAGTGGAGAATGCCAATCAGGTGATGCACAACACGGCACAACCATTAGTTTCGAACAATCTCGGATTTTCATGGTTCGAAATTATCTCATTTCACCTGTATTTCCTTTTCGGAAGTACGTAAAACGTCGTGAAAGTGACAGAGAATGCTCTTCGGGTGATGCACAACACGGCACAATTATTAGTTTCGAACAATATCGGATTTTCACGGTTCCAAATTATCTTATTTTGCCTGTATTTCCTTTCCGGAAAAACGTAGAACGAAGTAAAAGTAGTAGAGAATTCCAATCAGGTGATGCACAACACGGCACAACTATTAATCTCGAACAATCTCGGATTTTCATGGTTCCAAATTATCTTATTTTGCCTGTATTCTCTTTCCGAAAAAACGTAGAACGAAGTAAAAGTAGTAGAGAATGCCAATCAGGTGATGCACAACACGGCACAACCATTAATTACGAACAATCTCGGATTTTCATGGTTCCAAATTATCTTATTTTGCCTGTATTTCCTTCCCGGAAAAACGTAGAACGAAGTAGAAGGAGTAGAGAATGCCAATCAGGTGATGCACAACACGGCACAACTATTAGTTTCGAACAATCTCGGATTTTCGTGGTTCCAAATTATCTTATTTTGCCTGTACTTTCTTTTCGGAAAAACGTAGAACGAAGTAAAAGTAGTAGAGAATGCCAATCAGGTGATGCACAACACGGCACAACTATTAATCTCGAACAATCTCGGATTTTCATGGTTCTGAATTATCTCATTTTACCTGTATTTCCTCTCCGGAAAAACGTAGAACGAAGTAAAAGTAGTAGAGAATGCCAATCAGGTGATGCACAACACGGCACAACCATTAATTTCGAACAATCTCGGATTTTCATGGTTCCAAATTATCTCATTTCACCTGTATTTCCTTTTTGGAAGAACATAAAACGTAGTGAAAGTGACAGAGAATGCTCTTCAGGTGATGCACAACACGGCACAACTATTAGTTCCGGACAATCTCGGATTTTCATGGTTCCAAATTATCTTATTTTGCCTGTATTTCCTTTCCGGAAAAACGTAGAACGAAGTAAAAGTAGTAGAGAATGCCAATCAGCTGATGCACAACACGGCACAACTATCAGTTTCGAACAATCTCGGATTTTCATGGTTCCAAATTATCTTATTTTGCCTGTATTCCCTTTTCGGAAAAACGTTGAACGAAGTAAAAGTAGTAAAGAATGCCAATCAGGTGATGCACAACACGGCACAACTATTAGTTTCGAACAATCTCGGATTTTCATGGTTCCAAATTATCTTATTTTGCCTGTATTCTTTTTCCGAAAAAACGTAGAACAAAGTAAAAGAAGTAGAGATACCAATCAGGTGATGCACAACACGGCACAACCATTAATTTCGAACAATCTCGGATTTTCATGGTTCCAAATTATCTCGTTTCACCTGTATTTCCTTTCCGGAAAAACGCAGAACAAAGTAAAAGTAGTAGAGAATGCCAATCAGGTGATGCACAACACGGCACAACCATTAATTTCGAACAATCTCAGATTTTCATGGTTCCAAATTATCTCATTTTACCTGTATCTCCTTTCCGGAAAAACGTAGAACGAAGTAAAAGTAGTAGAAAATGCCAATCAGGTGATGCACAACACGGCACAACCATTAGTTTCGAACAATCTCGGATTTTCATGGTTCGAAATTATCTCATTTCACCTGTATTTCCTTTTTGGAAAAACGTAAAACGTAGTGAAAGTGACAGAGAATGCTCTTCAGGTGATGCACAACACGGCACAACTATTAGTTTCGAACAATCTCGGATTTTCACGTTTCCAAATTATCTTATTTTGCCTGTATTCCCTTTCCGGAAAAACGTAGAACGAAGTAAAAGTAGTAGAGAATGCCAATCAGGTGATGCACAACACGGCACAACCATTAATTTCGAACAATCTCGGATTTTCATGGTTCCAAATTATCTCATTTTACCTGTATTTCTTTTCCGAAAAGACGTAGAACGAAGTAAAAGTAGTAGAGAATGCCAATCAGGTGATGCACAACACGGCACAACCATTAATTTCGAACAATCTCGGATTTTCATGGTTCCAAATTATCTTATTTTGCCTGTATTTCCTTTTTGGAAGAACGTAAAACGAAGTGAAAGTGACAGAGAATGCTCTTCAGGTGATGCACAACACGGCACAACTATTAGTTTCGGACAATCTCGGATTTTCATGGTTCCAAATTATTTTATTTTGCCTGTATTTCCTTTCCGGAAAAACGTAGAACGAAGTAAAAGTAGTAGAGAATGCCAATCAGCTGATGCACAACACGGCACAACTATCAGTTTCGAACAATCTCGGATTTTCATGGTTCCAAATTATCTTATTTTGCCTGTATTCCCTTTCCGGAAAAACGTTGAACGAAGTAAAAGTAGTAGAGAATGCCAATCAGGTGATGCACAACACGGCACAACCATTAATTACGAACAATCTCGGATTTTCATGGTTCCAAATTATCTTATTTTGCCTGTATTTCCTTCCCGGAAAAACGTAGAACGAAGTAAAAGAAGTAGAGAATGCCAATCAGGTGATGCACAACACGGCACAACTATTAGTTTCCAACAATCTCGGATTTTCATGGTTCCAAATTATCTTATTTTGCCTGTATTTGCTTTTTGGGAGAACGTAAAACGAAGTGAAAGTAACAGAGAATGCTCTTCAGGTGATGCACAACACGGCACTACTATTAATTTCGAACAATCTCGGATTTTCATGGTTCCAAATCATCCCATTTCACCTGTATTTCTTTTTTGGAAGAACGTAAAACGTAGTGAAAGTGACAGAGAATGCTCTTCAGGTGATGCACAACACGGCACAACTATTAGTTTCGAACAATCTCGGATTTTCATGGTTCCAAATTATCTTATTTTGCCTGTATTTCCTTTTTGGAAGAACGTAAAACGAAGTGAAAGTGACAGAGAATGCTCTTCAGGTGATGCACAACACGGCACAACTATTAGTTTCGAACAATCTCGGATTTTCATGGTTCCAAATTATCTTATTTTGCCGGTATTTCCTTTTTGGAAGAACGTAAAACGAAGTGAAAGTGACAGAGAATGCTCTTCAGGTGATGCACAACACGGCACAACTATTAGTTTCGGACAATCTCGGATTTTCATGGTTCCAAATTATCTTATTTTGCCTGTATTTCCTTCCCGGAAAAACGTAGAACGGAGTAAAAGAAGTAGAGAATGCCAATCAGGTGATGCACAACACGGCACAACTATTAGTTCCGAACACTCTCGGATTTTCATGGTTCCAAATTATCTTATTTTGCCTGTATTTTCTTTCCGGAAAAACGTAGAACGGAGTAAAAGTAGTAGAGAATGCCAATCAGGTGATGCACAACACGGCACAACCATTAATTTCGAACAATCTCGGATTTTCATGGTTCTAAATTATCTCGTTTTACCTGTATTTCCTTTCCGGAAAAACGCAGAACGAAGTAAAAGTAGTAGAGAATGCCAATCAGGTGATGCACAACACGGCACAACCATTAATTTCGAACAATCTCAGATTTTCATGGTTCCAAATTATCTCATTTTACCTGTATTTCCTTTCCGGAAAAACGTAGAACGAAGTAAAAGTAGTAGAGAATGCCAATCAGGTGATGCACAACACGGCACAACCATTAGTTTCGAACAATCTCGGATTTTCATGGTTCCAAATTATCTTATTTTGCCTGTATTTCCTTTCCGGAAAAACGTAGAACGAAGAAAAAGTAGTAGAGAATGCCAATCAGGTGATGCACAACACGGCACAACTAATAATTTCGAACAATCTCGGATTTTCATGGTTCTAAATTATCTCCTTTTACCTGTATTTCCTCTCCGGAAAAACGGAGAACGAAGTAAAAGTAGTAGAGAATGCCAATCAGGTGATGCGCAACACGGCACAACCATTAATTTCGAACAATCTCGGTTTTTCACGGTTCCAAATTATCTTATTTTGCCTGTATTTCCTTTTCAGAAGAACGTAGAACGAAGTAAAAGTAGTAGAGAATGCCAATCAGGTGATGCGCAACACGGCACAACCATTAATTTCGAACAATCTCGGATTTTCATGGTTCCAAATTATCTCATTTCACCTGTATTCCTTTTTGGAAGAACG
>OZ010628.1:8047627-8066522 GCA_963932425.1 Athalia cordata | reverse complement strand
GGATTTCTCGATGGGATTGATTCGTAGCTGAATTTCACTGTTTAATTCGTGTTCCTGAGGTCAAAAATACGTGAGAAAAGCGTCATACGATCGATTTGAAGATACCTAATTTTTGACTGAAAAATCGAAAAAATCCAAAGGGGGGGAGGGGGGTAGATTTTTTTCGATTTTGGAGTCAAAAATCAACATTTTCTTCAAATGGGTTTTATATGGTATTTTCATGTATTTCGAGCTCAGGAATCCGAATTTACTAATCAAACTGATCCATCTATAAAATTGATCGAGTTATCGTCAATTTATCGATCTAAAATGTAAAAAATCAAGGATATCTCGATGGGATAATTCGTAGCTAAATTACACTGTTTGATTCGTGTTTCTGAGGTGAAAATACGTAAGGGAAGCGTCATACGATCGATTTTGGAGATACCTAGGTTTTGGCTGAAAAATCGAAAAAATCCAAAGGATGGGGGGCAGATTTTTTTCCGATTTTGGGGTCGAAATTCAACATTTTTTTTGAATGAGTTTTATATGGTATTCCCATGTATTTCGAGCTCAGGAATTCAAATTTACTAATCAAATTGATCCATTTATAGAATTGATCGAGTTATCGTCAATTTATCGATTCAAAATGTGAAAAATCAAGGATATCTCGATGGGATTGATTCGTAGCTGAATTTCACTGTTTAATTCGTGTTCCTGAGGTGAAAATACGTAAGAGAGGCGTCATACGATCGATTTTGAAGATACCTAATTTTTGGCTCAGCAATTGAAAAAATCCAAAGGGGGGGGGGTTAGATTTTTTTCGATTTTGGGGTCGAATTTCAACATTGTTTTTGAAAGGGTTTAATATGGTATGTTTATGTGTTTTGAGCTCAGGAATTCGAATTCACTAATTAAACTGATTCATCTATAAAATTGATCGAGTTATCGTCAATTTATCGATCTGAAATGTGAAAAATCAAGGATATCTCGACGGGATTGATTCGTAGCAGAATTCAACTGTTTGATTCGTGTTTCTGAGGTGAACATACGTAAGAAAAGCGTCATACGACCGATTTTCGAAATACTCAATTTTTCGCTCGAAAATCGAAAAAAACCAAAGGGGGGGGGGGGTTAGATTTTTTCCGATTTTGGGGGTCAAAAATCAACATTTTGTTCAAATGGGTTTCATATGGTACTTTTATGTATTTTGAGCTCAGGAATTCGAATTCACTAATGAACTTGATCCATCCATAAAATAGATCGAGTTATCGTCAATTTATCGATTTAAAATGTGAAAAATCAAGGATATCTCGATGGGATTAATTCGTAGCTGAATTTCACTGTTTAATTCGTGTTCCTGAGGTGAAAATACGTAAGAGAGGCGTCTTACGATCGATTTTAAAGATACCTAATTTTTGGCCCAGAAATCGAAAAAATCCAAAGGGGGGGGGGGGGGTGGGGGGTTAGATTTTATTCGATTTTGGGGGTCGAATTTCAACATTTTTTTTGAATGGGTTTATTATGGTATTCCTATGTATTTTGAGCTCAGGAATTCGAATTTACGAATCGATCGAGTGAACGTCAATTTATCGATCTAAAATGTGAAAAATCAAGAATATCTCGATGGGATAATTCGTAGCTAAATTACACTGTTTGATTCGTGTTCCTGAGGTGAGAATACGTAAGGAAAGCGTCATACGTTCGATTTTTGGAGATACCTAATTTTGACTGAAAATCGAAAAAATCCAAAGGGGAGGGGGGTAGATTTCTTTCGATTTTGGAGGTCAAAAATCAACATTTTCTTTAAATGTGTTTTATATGGTATTTTCATGTATTTCGAGCTCAGGAATCCGAATTTACTAATCAAATTGATCCATCTATAAAATTGATCGAGTTATCGTCAATTTATCGATCTGAAATGTAAAAATCAAGGATGTCTCGACGGGATTGATTCGTAGCAGAATTTAACTGTTTGATTCGTGTTTCTGGGGTGAAAATACGTGAGAAAAGCGTCATACGACCGATTTTCGAAATACTTAATTTTTCGCTCGAAAATCGAAAAAAACCAAAGGGGGGGGTTAGATTTTTTCCGATTTTGGGGTCAAAAATCAACATTTTGTTCGAATGGGTTTTATATGGTACTTTTATGTATTTTGAGCTCAGGAATTCAAATTTACTAATCAACTTGATCCATCTATAAAATTGATCGAGTTATCGTCAATTTATCGATCTGAAATGCTAAAAATCAAGGATATCTCGACGGGATTGATTCGTAGCTAAATTTCACTGTTTGATTCGTGTTCCCTGAGGTGAAAATACGGCAGGAAAAAGTCATACGATTGATTTTGGGGATACCTAATTTTTGGCTGAAAAATCGAAAAAATCCAAAGGGGGGGGGTAGATTTTTCTCGATTTTGGGGTCGAATTTCAACATTTTTTTTGAATAGGTTTCATATGGTATTTTCATGTGTTTGAGCTCAGGAATTCGAATTTACTAATTGAACTAATCAATCTATGAAATTGATCGAGTTATCGTCAATTTATCGATCTAAAATGTGAAAAATCGAGGATATGTCGATGGGATTAATTCGTAGCTAGATTTTACTGTTTGAATCGTGTTCCTGAGGTGAAAATACGTAAGGGAAGCGTCATACGATCGATTTTGGAGATACCTAGGTTTTGGCTGAAAATCGAAGAAATCCAAAGGATGGGGGGCAGATTTTTTTCCGATTTTAGGGTCGAAATTCAACATTTTTTTTGAATGGGTTTTATATGGTATTCCCATGTATCTCAAGCTCAGGAATTCAAATTTACTAATCAAATTGATCCATTCATAGAATTGATCGAGTTATCGTCAATTTATCGATTCAAAAATGTGAAAAATCAAGGATATCTCGATGGAATTAATTCGTAGCTGAATTTCAGTGTTTTAATTCGTGTTCCTGAGGTGAAAATACGTAAGAGAGGCGTCTTACGATCGATTTTAAAGATACCTAATTTTTGGCTGAAAAATCGAAAAAATCCAAAGGGGGGGGGGGGGGTAGATTTTTCTCGATTTTGGGGTCGAATTTCAACATTTTTTTTGAATAGGGTTTCATATGGTATTTTCATGTGTTTTGAGCTCAGGAATTCGAATTTACTAATTGAACTAATCAATCTATGAAATTGATCGAGTTATCGTCAATTTATCGATCTAAAATGTGAAAAATCGAGGATATGTCGATGGGATCAATTCGTAGCTAGATTTTACTGTTTGAATCGTGTTCCTGAGGTGAAAATACGTAAGGGAAGCGTCATACGATCGATTTTGGAGATACCTAGGTTTTGGCTGAAAATCGAAGAAATCCAAAGGATGGGGGGCAGATTTTTTTCCGATTTTAGGGTCGAAATTCAACATTTTTTTTTTGAATGGGTTTTATATGGTATTCCCATGTATCTCAAGCTCAGGAATTCAAATTTACTAATCAAATTGATCCATTCATAGAATTGATCGAGTTATCGTCAATTTATCGATTCAAAATGTGAAAAATCAAGGATATCTCGATGGAATTAATCGTAGCTGAATTTCACTGTTTAATTCGTGTTCCTGAGGTGAAAATACGTAAGAGAGGAGTCTTACGATCGATTTTAAAGATACCTAATTTTTGGCCCAGAAATCGAAAAAAATCCAAAGGGGGGGGGGTTAGATTTTATTCGATTTTGGGGTCAAATTTCAACATTTTTTTTTGAATGGGTTTATTATGGTATTCTTATGTATTTTGAGCTCAGGAATTCGAATTTACTAATCGATCGAGTGAACGTCAATTCATCGATCTAAAATGTGAAAAATCAAAAATATCTCGATGGGATAATTCGTAGCTAAATTACACTGTTTGATTCGTGTTCCTGAGGTCAAAATACGTAAGGAAAGCGTCATACGATCGATTTTGGAGATACCTAATTTTTGACTGAAAAATCGAAAAAAATCCAAAGGATGGGGGGCAGATTTTTTTCCGATTTTGGGGTCGAAATTCAACATTTTTTTGAATGAGTTTTATATGGTATTCCCATGTATTTCGAGCTCAGGAATTCAAATTTACTAATCAATTGATCCATTTATAGAATTGATCGAGTTATCGTCAATTTATCGATTCAAAATGTGAAAAATCAAGGATATCTCGACGGGATTAATTCGTAGCTAAATTTCACTGTTTGATTCGTGTTCCTGAGGTGAAAATACGGCAAAAAAGCGTCATACGATCGATTTTGGAGATACCTAGGTTTTGGCTGAAAAATCGAAGAAATCCAAAGGATGGGGGGCAGATTTTTTTCCGATTTTAGGGTCGAAATTCAACATTTTTTTTGAATGGGTTTTTATATGGTAGTCCCATGTATTTCAAGGTCGGGAATTCAAATTTACTAATCAAATTGATCCATTCATAGAATTGATCGAGTTATCGTCAATTTATCGATTTAAAATGTGAAAAATCAAGGATATCTCGATGGGATTAATTCGTAGCTGAATTTCACTGTTTAATTCGTGTTCCTGAGGTGAAAATACGTAAGAGAGGCGTCATACGATCGATTTTAAAGATACCTAATTTTTGGCCCAGAAATCGAAAAAATCCAAAGGGGGGGGGGTTAGATTTTATTCGATTTTGGGGTCAAATTTCAACATTTTTTTTGAATGGGTTTATTATGGTATTCTTATGTATTTTGAGCTCAGGAATTCGAATTTACTAATCGATCGAGGTGAACGTCAATTCATCGATCTAAAATGTGAAAAATCAAAAATATCTCGATGGGATAATTCGTAGCTAAATTACACTGTTTGATTCGTGTTCCTGAGGTCAAAATACGTAAGGAAAGCGTCATACGATCGATTTTGGAGATACCTAATTTTTGACTGAAAAATCGAAAAAATCCAAAGGATGGGGGGCAGATTTTTTTCCGATTTTGGGGTCGAAATTCAACATTTTTTTTGAATGAGTTTTATATGGTATTCCCATGTATTTCGAGCTCAGGAATTCAAATTTACTAATCAAATTGATCCATTTATAGAATTGATCGAGTTATCGTCAATTTATCGATTCAAAATGTGAAAAATCAAGGATATCTCGACGGGATTAATTCGTAGCTAAATTTCACTGTTTGATTCGTGTTCCTGAGGTGAAAATACGGCAAAAAAGCGTCATACGATCGATTTTGGAGATACCTAGGTTTTGGCTGAAAAATCGAAGAAATCCAAAGGATGGGGGGCAGATTTTTTTCCGATTTTAGGGTCGAAATTCAACATTTTTTTTGAATGGGTTTTATATGGTAGTCCCATGTATTTCAAGGTCGGGAATTCAAATTTACTAATCAAATTGATCCATTCATAGAATTGATCGAGTTATCGTCAATTTATCGATTTAAAATGTGAAAAATCAAGGATATCTCGATGGGATTAATTCGTAGCTGAATTTCACTGTTTAATTCGTGTTCCTGAGGTGAAAATACGTAAGAGAGGCGTCATACGATCGATTTTAAAGATACCCATTTTTTGCTCAGAAATCGAAAAAATCCGAAGGGGGGGGGGGGGTTAGATTTTATTCGATTTTGGGGTCGAATTTCAACATTTTTTTTGAATGGGTTTATTATGGTATTCCTATGTATTTTGAGCTCAGGAATTCGAATTTACGAATCGATCGAGTGAACGTCAATTTATCGATCTAAAATGTGAAAAATCAAGAATATCTCGATGGGATAATTCGTAGCTAAATTACACTGTTTGATTCGTGTTCCTGAGGTGAGAATACGTAAGGAAAGCGTCCATACGTTCGATTTTGGAGATACCTAATTTTTGACTGAAAAATCGAAAAAATCCAAAGGGGAGGGGGTAGATTTCTTTCGATTTTGGAGTCAAAAATCAACATTTTCTTTAAATGTGTTTTATATGGTATTTTCATGTATTTCGAGCTCAGGAAATCCGAATTTACTAATCAAATTGATCCATCTATAAAATTGATCGAGTTATCGTCAATTTATCGATCTGAAATGTAAAAAATCAAGGATATCTCGACGGGATTGATTCGTAGCAGAATTTAACTGTTTGATTCGTGTTTCTGGGGTGAAAATACGTGAGAAAAGCGTCATACGACCGATTTTCGAAATACTTAATTTTTCGCTCGAAAATCGAAAAAAACCAAAGGGGGGGGGTTAGATTTTTTCCGATTTTGGGGTCAAAAATCAACATTTTGTTCGAATGGGTTTTATATGGTACTTTTATGTATTTTGAGCTCAGGAATCCAAATTTACTAATCAACTTGATCCATCTATGAAATTGATCGAGTTATCGTCAATTTATCGATCTGAAATGCTAAAAATCAAGGATATCTCGACGGGATTTGATTCGTAGCTAAATTTCACTGTTTGATTCGTGTTCCTGAGGTGAAAATACGGCAGGAAAAAGTCATACGATTGATTTTGGGGATACCTAATTTTTGGCTGAAAAATCGAAAAATCCAAAGGGGGGGGGGTAGATTTTTCTCGATTTTGGGGGTCGAATTTCAACATTTTTTTTTGAATAGGTTTCATATGGTATTTTCATGTGTTTTGAGCTCAGGAATTCGAATTTACTAATTGAACTAATCAATCTATGAAATTGATCGAGTTATCGTCAATTTATCGATCTAAAATGTGAAAAATCGAGGATATGTCGATGGGATTAATTCGTAGCTAGATTTTACTGTTTGAATCGTGTTCCTGAGGTGAAAATACGTAAGGGAAGCGTCATACGATCGATTTTGGAGATACCTAGGTTTTGGCTGAAAATCGAAGAAATCCAAAGGATGGGGGCAGATTTTTTTTCCGATTTTAGGGTCGAAATTCAACATTTTTTTTGAATGGGTTTTATATGGTATTCCCATGTATCTCAAGCTCAGGAATTCAAATTTACTAATCAAATTGATCCATTCATAGAATTGATCGAGTTATCGTCAATTTATCGATTAAAAATGTGAAAAATCAAGGATATCTCGATGGAATTAATTCGTAGCTGAATTTCACTGTTTAATTCGTGTTCCTGAGGTGAAAAATACGTAAGAGAGGCGTCTTACGATCGATTTTAAAGATACCTAATTTTTGGCCCAGAAATCGAAAAAATCCAAAGGGGGGGGGGTTAGATTTTATTCGATTTTGGGGGTCAAATTTCAACATTTTTTTGAATGGGTTTATTATGGTATTCTTATGTATTTTGAGCTCAGGAATTCGAATTTTACTAATCGATCGAGTGAACGTCAATTCATCGATCTAAAATGTGAAAAATCAAAAATATCTCGATGGGATAATTCGTAGCTAAATTACACTGTTTGATTCGTGTTCCTGAGGTCAAAATACGTAAGGAAAGCGTCATACGATCGATTTTGGAGATACCTAATTTTTGACTGAAAAATCGAAAAATCCAAAGGATGGGGGGGCAGATTTTTTTCCGATTTTGGGGTCGAAATTCAACATTTTTTTTGAATGAATTTTATATGGTATTCCCCATGTATTTCGAGCTCAGGAATCCGAATTTACTAATCAAATTGATCCATTTATAGAATTGATCGAGTTATCGTCAATTTATCGATTCAAAATGTGAAAAATCAAGGATATCTCGATGGGATTGATTCGTAGCTGAATTTCACTGTTTAATTCGTGTTCCTGAGGTGAAAATACGTAAGAGAGGCGTCATACGATCGATTTTGAAGATACCTAATTTTTGGCTCAGCAATTGAAAAAATCCAAAGGGGGGGGGTTAGATTTTTTTCGATTTTGGGGTCGAATTTCAACATTGTTTTTTGAAAGGGTTTAATATGGTATGTTTATGTGTTTTGAGCTCAGGAATTCGAATTCACTAATTAAACTGATTCATCTATAAAATTGATCGAGTTATCGTCAATTTATCGATCTGAAATGTGAAAAATCAAGGATATCTCGACGGGATTGATTCGTAGCAGAATTCAACTGTTTGATTCGTGTTTCTGAGGTGAACATACGTAAGAAAAGCGTCATACGACCGATTTTCGAAATACTCAATTTGTCGCTCGAAAATCGAAAAAAACCAAAGGGGGGGGGGTTAGATTTTTTCCGATTTTGGGGTCAAAAATCAACATTTTGTTCGATTGGGTTTTATATGGTACTTTTATGTATTTTGAGCTCAGGAATTCGAATTTACTAATCAACTTGATCCATCTATGAAATTGATCGAGTTATCGTCAATTTATCGATCTGAAATGTAAAAAATCAAGGCTTTCTCGATGGGATTAATTCGTAGCTAAATTTCACTGTTTGATTCGTGTTCCTGAGGTTAAAAATACGTGAGGAAAGCGTCATACGATCGATTTTGGAGATACCTAATTTTTGACTGAAAAATCGAAAAAATCCAAAGGGGAGGGGGTAGATTTCTTCCGATTTTGGAGTCGAAAATCAACATTTTCTTTAAATGGGTTTTATATGGTATTTTCATGTATTTCGAGCTCAGGAATCCGAATTTACTAATCAAATCAATCCATCTATAAAATTGATCGAGTTATCGTCAATTTATCGATCTGAAATGTAAAAAATCAAGGATATCTCGTCGGGATTGATTCGTAGCAAAATTTAACTGTTTGATTCGTGTTTCTGAGGTGAAAATACGTAAGAAAAGCGTCATACGATCGATTTTGAAGATACCTAATTTTTGACTGAAAAATCGAAAATATCCAAAGGGGCGGGGTTAGATTTTTTCCGATTTTGGGGTCGAAATTCAACATTTTTTTTGAATAGGTTTTATATGGTATGTTTATGTATTTTGAGCTCAGGAATTCGAATTTACTAATCAATTGATCCATCTATAAAATTGATCAAGTTATCGTCAATTCATTGATCTGAAATGTTAAAAATCGAGGATATCTCGATGGGATTGATTCGTAGCTGAATTCAATTGTTCGATCCGTGTTTCTGAGGTGAAAATACGTCAGAAAAGCGTCATACGATCGATTTCCGGAATACTCAATTTTTGGCTCGAAAAATCGAAAAAATCCAAAGGGGAAGGGGTTAGATTCTTTTCGATTTTGGGGTCCAAAATCAACAATTTTTTTCCGAATAGGTTTCATATGGTATTCTTATGTATTTTGAGCTCGGAAATTCGAATCTACTGATTAAACTGATCCATCTATAAAATTGATCGAGTTATCGTCAATCTATCGATCAAAAATGTAAAAAATCAAGGATATCTCGACGGGATTGATTCGTAGCAAAATTTAACTGTTTGATTCGTGTTCCTGAGGTGAAAATACGTGAGAAAAGCGTCATACGATCGATTTTCAAAATACTCAATTTTTGGCTCAAAAATCGAAAACATCCAAGGGGGGGCGGGGTAGATTTTTTTCGATTTTAGGGTCAAAAATAAACATTTTTTTGGAATAGGTTTCATATGGTATTTTCATGTATTTTAAGCTCAGGAATTCGAATTCACTAATTGAACTGATGCATCTATAATATTGATCGCGTTATCGTCAATTTATCGATCAAAAATGTAAAAAATCAAGGATATCTCGACGGGATTGATTCGTAGCTAAATTTCACTGTTTGATTCGTGTTCCTGAGGTAAAAATACGTGAGGAAAGCGTCATACGATCGATTTTGAAGATACCTAATTTTTGACTGAAAAATCGAAAATATCCAAAGGGGCGGGGTTAGATTTTTTCCGATTTTGGAGTCAAAAATCAACATTTTCTTTAAACTGGTTTCATATGGTATTCCCATGTATTTTGAACTCAGGAATTCGAATTTACTCATCAAACTGATCCATCTATGAAATTGATCGAGTTATCGTCAATTTATCGATCTAAAATGTAAAAAATCAAGGATATCTCGATGGGAATCATTCGTAGCTGAATTCCACTGTTTGATTCGTGTTCCTGGGGTGAAAATATGTAAAAAAGGCGTCATACGATCGATTTCGAAGATACCTAATTTTTGACTGAAAAATCGAAAATATCCAAAGGGGCGGGGTTAGATTTTTTCCGATTTTGGGGTCGAAATTCAACATTTTTTTTTGAATAGGTTTTATATGGTATGTTTATGTATTTTGAGCTCAGGAATTCGAATTTACTAATTAAATTGATCCATCTATAGAATTAATCGAGTTATCGTCAATTTATCGATCTTAAATGTAAAAAATCAAGGATATCTCGACGGGATTGATTCGTAGCTAAATTTCACTGTTTGATTCGTGTTCGTGAGGTGAAAATACGTAAGGAAAGCGTCATACGATCGATTTTGAAGATACCTAATTTTTGACTGAAAAATCGAAAATATCCAAAGGGGCGGGTTAGATTTTTTCCGATTTTGGGGTCGAAATTCAACATTTTTTTTGAATAGGTTTTATATGGTATGTTTATGTATTTTGAGCTCAGGAATTCGAATTTACTAATCAAATTGATCCATCTATAGAATTAATCGAGTCATCGTCAATTTATCGATCCAAAATGTAAAAAATCAAGGATATCTCGACGGGATTGATTCGTAGCAAAATTTGACTGTTTGATTCGTGTTTCTGAGGTAAAAATACGTAAGAAAAGCGTCATGCAAACGATTTTCAAAATACTCAATTTTCAGCTCGAAAATCGAAAAAATCCAAGGGGGGGGGGGGGTTAGATTTTTTCCGATTTTGGAGTCGAAAATCAACAATTATTTTTGAATAGGTTTGATATGGTATGTTCATGTATTTTGAGCTCAGGAATTCGAATTTACTGATCAAATTGATCCATCTATAAAATTGATCGAGTTATCGTCAATTTATCGATCTAAAATGTGAAAAATCAAGATCTCGATGGGATTGATTCGTAGCTAAATGTCATTGTTTGATTCGTGTTTCTGAGGTGAAAATACGTAAGAAAAGCGTCATACGATCGATTTTGAAGATACCTAATTTTCGACTGAAAAATCGAAAATATCCGAAGGGGCGGGGTTAGATTTTTTCCGATTTTGGGGGTCGAAATTCAACATTTTTTTTGAATAGGTTTTATATGGTATGTTTATGTATTTTGAGCTCAGGAATTCGAATTTACTAATTAAATTGATCCATCTATAGAATTAATCGAGTCATCGTCAATTTATCGATCCAAAATGTAAAAAATCAAGGATATCTCGACGGGATTGATTCGTAGCAAAATTTAAATGTTTGATTCGTGTTTCTGAGGTGGAAATACGTAAGAAAAGCGTCATACGACCGATTTTCAAAATACTCAATTTTCGGCTCAAAAATCGAAAAAATCCAAAGGTTAGATTTTTTCCGATTTTAGAGTCAAAAATCAACATTTTCTTTAAATGGGTTTTATATGGTATTTTCATGTATTTTGAGTTTAGGAATCCGAATTCACTAATCAAATTGATCCATCTATAAAATTGATCGAGTTATCGTCAATTCATTGATCTGAAATGTTAAAAATCAAGGATATCTGGACGGGATTGATTCGTAGCAAAATTTAACTGTTTGATTCGTGTTTCTGAGGTGAAAATACGTAAGAAAAGCGTCATACGACCGATTTTCAAAATACTCAATTTTCAGCTCGAAAATCGAAAAAATCCAAAGGGGGGGGGTTAGATTTTTTCCGATTTTGGAGTCAAAAATCAACATTTTCTTTAAATGGGTTTTAAATGGTATTTTCATGTATTTTGAGTTTAGGAATCCGAATTCACTAATCAAATTGATCCATCTATAAAATTAATCGAGTTATCGTCAATTCATTGATCTGAAATGTTAAAAATCAAGGATATCTCGATGGGATTGATTCGTAGCTAAATTCAATTGTTCGATCCGTGTTTCTGAGGTGAAAATACGTCAGAAAAGCGTCATACGATCGATTTCCGAAATACTCAATTTTTGGCTCGGAAATCGAAAAAATCTAAAGGGGGGGGGGTTAGATTCTTTTCGATTTTGGGGTCCAAAATCAACAATTTTTTCCGAATAGGTTTCATATGGTATTCTTATGTATTTTAAGCTCAGAAATTCGAATTCACTAATTGAACTGATGCATCTATAATATTGATCGAGTTATCGTCAATTTATCGATCAAAAATGTAAAAAATCAAGGATATCCCGACGGGATGGATTCGTAGCAAAATTTAACTGTTTGATTCGTGTTCCTGAGGTGAAAATACGTGAGAAAAGCGTCATACGATCGATTTTGAAGATACCTAATTTTTGACTGAAAAATCGAAAATATCCAAAGGTGCGGGGTTAGATTTTTTCCGATTTTGGAGTCAAAAATCAACATTTTCTTTCAACTGGTTTTATATGGTATTCCCATGTATTTTGAACTCAGGAATTCGAATTTACTCATCAAACTGATCTATCTATGAAATTGATCGAGTTATCGTCAATTTATCGATCTAAAATGTAAAAAATCAAGGATATCTCGATGGGAATCATTCGTAGCTGAATTCCACTGTTTGATTCGTGTTCCTGGGGTGAAAATATGTAAAAAAGGCGTCATACGATCGATTTCGAAGGTACCTAATTTTTGGCTCCGGAATCGAAAAAATCCAATGGGGGGGGGTTAGATAATGTTCGATTTTGGGGCCGAAAATCAACAATTTTTTTTGAATAGGTTTCATAAGGCATGTTCATGTATTTTGAGCTCAGGAATTTGAATCTACTAATCAAATTGATCCATCTATAAAATTGATCGAGTTATCGTCAATTTATCGATCTTAAATGTAAAAAATCAAGGATATCTCGACGGGATTGATTCGTAGCTAAATTTCACTGTTTGATTCGTGTTCCTGAGGTGAAAATACGTAAGGAAAGCGTCATACGATCGATTTTGAAGATACCTAATTTTTGACTGAAAAATCGAAAATATCCAAAGGGGCGGGGTTAGATTTTTTCCGATTTTGGGGTCGAAATTCAACATTTTTTTTGAATAGGTTTTATATGGTATGTTTATGTATTTTGAGCTCAGGAATTCGAATTTACTAATCAAATTGATCCATCTATAGAATTAATCGAGTCATCGTCAATTTATCGATCCAAAATGTAAAAAATCAAGGATATCTCGACGGGATTGATTCGTAGCAAAATTTGACTGTTTGATTCGTGTTTCTGAGGTAAAAATACGTAAGAAAAGCGTCATACGACCGATTTTCAAAATACTCAATTTTCAGCTCGAAAATCGAAAAAATCCAAGGGGGGGGGGGGTTAGATTTTTTCCGATTTTGGAGTCGAAAATCAACAATTTTTTTTGAATAGGTTTGATATGGTATGTTTATGTATTTTGAGCTCAGGAATTCGAATTTACTGATCAAATTGATCCATCTATAAAATTGATCGAGTTATCGTCAATTTATCGATCTAAAATGTGAAAAATCAAGATCTCGATGGGATTGATTCGTAGCTAAATGTCATTGTTTGATTCGTGTTTCTGAGGTGTAAATACGTAAGAAAAGCGTCATACGATCGATTTTGAAGATATCTAATTTTTGACTGAAAAATCGAAAATATCCAAAGGGGCGGGGTTAGATTTTTTCCGATTTTGGGGTCGAAATTCAACATTTTTTTTGAATAGGTTTTATATGGTATGTTTATGTATTTTGAGCTCAGGAATTCGAATTTACTAATTAAATTGATCCATCTATAGAATTAATCGAGTCATCGTCAATTTATCGATCCAAAATGTAAAAAATCAAGGATATCTCGACGGGATTGATTCGTAGCAAAATTTAAATGTTTGATTCGTGTTTCTGAGGTGGAAATACGTAAGAAAAGCGTCATACGACCGATTTTCAAAATACTCAATTTTCGGCTCAAAAATCGAAAAAATCCAAAGGTTAGATTTTTTCCGATTTTAGAGTCAAAAATCAACATTTTCTTTAAATGGGTTTTATATGGTATTTTCATGTATTTTGAGTTTAGGAATCCGAATTCACTAATCAAATTGATCCATCTATAAAATTGATCGAGTTATCGTCAATTCATTCATCTGAAATGTTAAAAATCAAGGATATCTCGACGGGATTGATTCGTAGCAAAATTTAACTGTTTGATTCGTGTTTTTGAGGTGAAAATACGTAAGAAAAGCGTCATACGACCGATTTTCAAAATACTCAATTTTCAGCTCAAAAATCGAAAAAATCCAAAGGGGGGGGTTTGATTTTTTCCGATTTTGGAGTCAAAAATCAACATTTTCTTTAAATGGGTTTTAAATGGTATTTTCATGTATTTTGAGTTTAGGAATCCGAATTCACTAATCAAATTGATCCATCTATAAAATTGATCGAGTTATCGTCAATTCATTGATCTGAAATGTTAAAAATCAAGGATATCTCGATGGGATTGATTCGTAGCTAAATTCAATTGTTCGATCCGTGTTTCTGAGGTGAAAATACGTCAGAAAAGCGTCATACGATCGATTCTGGAGATACCTAATTTTTGACTGAAAAATCGAAAAAATCCAAAAGGGGGGGGTTAGATTTTTTCCGATTCTCGAGTCAAAAATCAACATTTTCTTCAAATGGGTTTTATATGGTATTTTCATGTATTTTGAGCTCAGAAATCCGAATTTACTATTCAAATTGATCCATCTGAAAAATTGATCGAGTTATCGTTGATTTATCGATCTGGAATGTAAAAAATCAAGGATATCTTGACAGGATTCGTAGCTTAATTACACTGTTTGATTCGTGTTCCTAGGGTGAAAATACGTGAGAAAAGCGTCATACGATCGATTTTCAAAATACTCAATTTTTGGCACAAAAATCGAAAAAATCCAAAGGGGGGGGGGGTTAGATATTTTTCGATTTTGGGGTCGAAATTCAATATTTTTTTGAATAGGTTTTATATGGTATTCCCATGTATTTTGAACTCAGGAATTCGAATTTACTTATCAAACTGATCCATCTATGAAATTGATCGAGTTATCGTCAATTTATCGATCTAAAATGTAAAAAATCAAGGATATCTCGATGGAATTGATCCGTAGCAAAATTTAACTGTTTGATTCGTGTTCCTGAGGTGAAAAAACGTAGGAGAGGTGTCATACGATCGATTTTATAGATACCTAATTTTTTGGCTCGGAAATCAAAAAAATCCAACGGGGATTACTTTAGGGGGTCAGATTTTTTTCGATTTTGGGGTCGAAAATCAACATTTTTTTTGAATGGGTTTCATATGGTATGTTTATGTATTTTGAGCTCAGGAATTCGAATTTACTAATTAAATTGATCCATCTATAAAATTATTCGAGTTATCGTCGATTTATCGATCTAAAATGTGAAAAATCAAGGATATCTCGACGGGATTGATTCGTAGCAAAATTTAACTGTTTGATTCGTGTTCCTGGGGTGAAAATACGTAAAAATACGGAAGAGATACCTAATTTTTGACTGAAAAATCGAAAAAATCCAAAGGGGAAGGGGTTAGATTCTTTTCGATTTTGGGGTCCAAAATCAACAATTTTTTCCGAATAGGTTTCATATGGTATTCTTATGTATTTTGAGCTCGGAAATTCGAATCTACTGATTAAACTGATCCATCTATAAAATTGATCGAGTTATCGTCAATCTATCGATCAAAAATGTAAAAAATCAAGGATATCTCGACGGGATTGATTCGTAGCAAAATTTAACTGTTTGATTCGTGTTCCTGAGGTGAAAATACGTGAAAAAAGCGTCATACGACCGATTTTCAAAATACTCAATTTTCGGCTCAAAAATCGAAAAAATCCAAAGGGGGGGGGGTAGATTTTTTCCGATTTTGGAGTCAAAAATCAACATTTTCTTTAAATGGGTTATAAATGGTATTTTCATATATTTTGAGTTTAGGAATCCGAATTCACTAATCAAATTGATCCATCTATAAAATTGATCGAGTTATCGTCAATCTATCGATCAAAAATGTAAAAAATCAAGGATATCTCGACGGGATTGATTCGTAGCAAAATTTGACTGCTTGATTCGTGTTTCTGAGGTGAAAATACGTAAGAAGAGCGTCATACGACCGATTTTCAAAATACTCAATTTTCGGCTCAAAAATCGAAAAAATTCAAAGGGGGGGGGGGTTAGATTTTTTCCGATTTTGGAGTCGAAAATCAACAATTTTTTTTGAATAGGTTTGATATAGTATGTTTATGTATTTTCAGCTCAGGAATTCGAATTTACTAATCAAATTGATCCATCTATAAAATTGATCGAGTTATCGTCGATTTATCGATCTCAAATGTGAAAAATCAAGATCTCGATGGGATTGATTCGTAGCTTAATGTCATTGTTTGATTCGTGTTTCTGAGGTGAAAATACGTAAGAAAAGCGTCATACGATCGATTTTGAAGATACCTAATTTTTGACTGAAAAATCGAAAAAATCCAAAGGGAGGGGGGTTAGATTTTTTTCGATTTTGGGGTCGAAATTCAACATTTTTATTGAATAGGTTTTATATGGTATTTTCATGTATTTTGAGCTCAAGAATTCGAATTTACTAGTTGAACTGATCCATCTATAAAATTGATTGAGTTATCGTCAATTTATCGATCTAAAATGTAAAAAATCAAGGATATCTCGATGGGAATCATTCGTAGCTAAATTCCACTGTTTGATTCGTGTTCCTGGGGTGAAAATATGTAAAAAAGGCGTCATACGATCGATTTCGAAGGTACCTAATTTTTGGCTCCGGAATCGAAAAAATCCAATGGGGGGGGGGGTTAGATAATGTTCGATTTTGGGGCCGAAAATCAACAATTTTTTTTGAATAGGTTTCATAAGGCATGTTCATGTATTTTGAGCTCAGGAATTTGAATCTACTAATCAAATCGATCCATCTATAGAATTGATCGAGTTATCGTCAATTTATCGATCTTAAATGTAAAAAATCAAGGATATCTCGACGGGATTGATTCGTAGCTAAATTTCACTGTTTGATTCGTGTTCCTGAGGTAAAAATACGTAAGGAAAGCGTCATACGATCGATTTTGAAGATACCTAATTTTTGACTGAAAAATCGAAAATATCCAAAGGGGCGGGGTTAGATTTTTTCCGATTTTGGGGTCGAAATTCAACATTTTTTTTGAATAGGTTTTATATGGTATGTTCATGTATTTTGAGCTCAGGAATTCGAATTTACTAATTAAATTGATCCATCTATAGAATTAATCGAGTCATCGTCAATTTATCGATCCAAAATGTAAAAAATCAAGGATATCTCGACGGGATTGATTCGTAGCAAAATTTAAATGTTTGATTCGTGTTTCTGAGGTGGAAATACGTAAGAAAAGCGTCATACGACCGATTTTCAAAATACTTAATTTTCGGCTCAAAAATCGAAAAAATCCAAAGGTTAGATTTTTTCCGATCTTGGGGTCAAAAACCAACATTTTTTTCGAATAGGTGTAATATGGTATGTTCATGTATTCTGAGCTCAGGAATTCGAATTCACTAGTTAAACGGATCCATCTATAAAATTGATCGAGTTATCGTCAATTTATCGATCTAAAATGTAAAAAATCAAGGATATCTCGATGGGAATCATTCGTAGCTTAATTACACTGTTTGATTCGTGTTCCTGGGGTAAAAATACAGGAGGAAAGCGTCATACGATCGATTTTGGAGATACCTAATTTTTGACTGAAAAATCGAAAAAATCCAAAGGTTAGATTTTTTCCGATCTTGGGGTCAAAAACCAACATTTTTTTCGAATAGGTGTAATATGGTATGTTCATGTATTCTGAGCTCAGGAATTCGAATTCACTAGTTAAACGGATCCATCTATAAAATTGATCGAGTTGTCGTCAATTTATCGATCTAAAATGTAAAAAATCAAGGATATCTCGATGGGAATCATTCGTAGCTTAATTACACTGTTTGATTCGTGTTCCTGAGGTAAAAATACACGAGGAAAGCGTCATACGATCGATTCTGAAGATACCTAATTTTTGACTGAAAAATCGAAAAAATCCAAAGGGGAAGGGGTTAGATTCTTTTCGATTTTGGGGTCGAAATTCAACATTTTTTTTGAATAGGTTTTATATGGTATTTTCATGTATTTTGAGTTTAGGAATCCGAATTCACTAATCAAATTGATCCATCTATAAAATTGATCGAGTTATCGTCGATTTATCGATCTAAAATGTGAAAAATCAAGATCTCGATGGGATTGATTCGTAGCTTAATGTCATTGTTTGATTCGTGTTTCTGAGGTGAAAATACGTAAGAAAAGCGTCATACGATCGATTTTGAAGATACCTAATTTTTGACTGAAAAATCGAAAAAATCCAAAGGGGGGGGGTTAGATTTTTTCCGATTTTGGGGTCGAAAATCAAAATTTTTTTCGAATGGGTTTCATATGGTATGTTCATGTATTTTGAGCTCAGGAATTCGAATTAACTAATTAAATTGATCTATCTATAGAATTAATCGAGTCATCGTCAATTTATCGATCCAAAATGTAAAAAATCAAGGATATCTCGACGGGATTGATTCGTAGCAAAATTTGACTGTTTGATTCGTGTTTCTGAGGTGAAAATACGTAAGAAAAGCGTCATACGATCGATTTTCAAAATACTCAATTTTTGGCTCAAAAATCGAAAACATCCAAGGGGGGGGGGGTAGATTTTTTTCGATTTTAGGGTCGAAAATAAACATTTTTTTGGAATAGGTTTCATATGGTATTTTCATGTATTTTAAGCTCAGGAATTCGAATTCACTAATTGAACTGATGCATCTATAATATTGATCGAGTTATCGTCAATTTATCGATCTAAAATGTGAAAAATCAAAGATATCTCAATGGGATTGATTCGTAGCCAAATTTTACTGTTTGATTCGTGTTTTCGAGGTGAAAATACGTAAGAAAAGCGTCATACGATCGATTTTGGAGATACCTAATTTTCGACTGAAAAATCGAAAAAATCCAAAGGGGGGGGTTAGATTTTTTCCG